>CM073772.1:124757735-125006435 GCA_037158775.1 Hetaerina titia
AATCTTTAAGAGCTTTAGATACTTTATAAGATACAGTGTCATCTTGCCTTTTAAATCCTGTCTGAAGCCTTGTTGTAGTCATGTGTACCAATCAAAACTGCTTCTTATCAAAATTGGTAAAAATCAGTGGTGTGGCAACCCTTGCTCACTGACGAAGTTTTTTCCACCACTTCTTCCCCGGAAAGAAATCCTTTTTTTTAATTTTAATTCATGATGTCTAGAATTACGGAAGATTATGACGCCTCTTTAGCGGATTCTTCTTAATTCTTAGCTAATCTGAAGAATAAAAAAAGCTGTGAATGATGGTTGAGGCCGAGACTTTGTGGAAATCCATTGCGAACAGGAGTTTAGAAATAACTTTGCAGCTTCCAAATAAAATAACTTATTTTATTTTCTACTAGTTTCGCTACACTGTAGCATCTGTACACTGCAGTACGCTGTAGCATCTGTACACTGCATCTATGCACTGTAGTACGTTCCTGAAGATGCTACAGTGTAGCGAAACTAGTAGAAAATAAAATAAGTTATTTTATGTGGAAGCTGCAAAGTTATTTCTAAACTCCTGTCCGTATAAAAAAAGCCTAGCCAATCTAGTATGCCTCCATAAAGTACCTTCTTTTTTCAATCGAATTTCATATCGAATTCCACTCTTAGAAATTGTAAAACATGCACATGAAATGTGAATGTGTGTCTCGAGTTTGTTCCCCCTTCGGCCTCCGCTTTCCTTCATCGATCGCATGTTAATTCTGCAGCGTGTTCCATATCTCCTGACCGCCGTGTGCTCTTCGCTCCAAGACGTCACACTCTTTGATCTCTTCCAAAGAGACATGCGTTACGAGTCAAGTGAGAAGACCCCTGGAGTCAAGTTGAGTGAGATAATATTTTCACGGCTGGGATTTAATCGGGAAGTGGACTTCTTCGCGGAATAGCATTCGGAAAACACATAAATTAATATAAGAGAACTTGTTTGTGATGTCATCATCTTAACTCTGTAAATTAAGTTATGTGGTGTGGCATGCTACCAGCTGATTTCATAACCATCTTCCACATAATTCGAGTGAATATTGATTAAAAAAAATGGAATATGACGTTTTGAATGACAATAGCTCTCTCTTATGCTCGCAGTGTTAATCTTTTATTTGTTGGCCTAAAGGATGCAAGAGATGAAGATATTCTTTTATCTCATATATTGCAAATAATAGAATCTGAATTTCACCCATGCTGTTGAAAGTGCTCTCTGATTATACTGGAATAAAATAAACACAGATGAGCAGGATTTTGCTGAGGTGTTTATGTTAGCGTGCCGTTTCACTTCTGCTTAACCAAGTCACAGTTGGTAAATACACCAACAGCTGGTTTGATTGGCGAAAGACCTCAAACTAGGTCTAGTGGCGCCAGTTTTCCCAAAGTCTCGTAAAATTCCGTGAAGTTCTGATTTCAATAGAATCACAGAGCTTTGATATTTCACTAGGGATGTCGCACGGATTTGATTCCCAGACCCAGTGGTCAATAGTTGAAAACTCCAGCCACAAAATTACCACCGCCCATCTAAGCTTTCGTAGATTGGATCTGACCACTAATGGCGTGGGAATATGCGAAACATTTCTCACCTGTGTTGGAATATTATACCAAACACGATTTCTGCTAAAATTCGAAGTCAAGATGCGCGCATGCCTTCGTTTGGGTGTGGTATGGACTGCAGAGTAGTTGCTGAATGTAAACAAAAAATACCGGGACCGGGACCGTAAACGGTCCCGATATTTTTTGTTTACATTGATTCACGACCGTAGCTTCGTTCCTTGTATATTTAGTTGCTGAATAATTCGCAAAACCGGGGTTTTCATTTTTTTCGATTGAATTTTTTTAATCAGTGTAAGATCGTGGAGCGCCACTGAAATTATTATATATCCGGTATTATGTAGATGTAGTAGAGCGAAACTTGGAGGTAAAAACTGTGAAAAAGATGAATAAATTTAGTGTTTCAAATGCGGTATCTTCCTGGTGAAGTATTTTCTATAAGGTAAATAAGCAGATGCAGAAAGTTCCGCAAAATCTCGTCTTGGAATGGTTCTGAAAATTCCTCTAAAATCAAAATGAACGCCTCGCTCAGGAAGTGCAAAAAATATAGCTATTCTCGTAAAACATTGAATTATTTCCAAATTAACAAAAAACTACATCATTAAAACTTTATTTTTGTAAATTTGGAATACGGTGTATTATTTAATGACAAATATTGTACTTAATCGTAAAATTTTTCCGGAGCTTTTAATTCTACTCAATACCCCGTAAGCCGCCGCAAGGGCGTGTGATGGGGGGTGTTAGTGCACCACCCGTAAATTAGGGAAAAAAAGCATGCAGAAACCACAAATTTTTAGTCCACAAACCAAACATGGTAAACATTCATGCACGAACCCTTTCGCCCCAACCATTTCCCACACATGCAACCCCACAAACTACCAAAAAACATACACTTGCACAATCTTTGAATATTTAATTTTGTTCCGACGTGTTAATTTAATGTTTTTAATATTTCTAAATGGACTTCGGATTCTTATTATTATGATTTCTGATTTTTCTGGGGAAGAATAAGTATTTGAATCTATCTCTATTGGAATGTATCTCCCTTATTTTATCTAAGTAGTCTGATCTACCTGAGCACTGTGGGGCCATTATTATTCCTTTTGTGTCATCGTTAAACTCGCTGGTTCTGAAGTTTTCTAAAAGTTTAAGTCTCGCTTGATCTCTTCGTATTTCAAGGGACTCCCAGCCTAAATCCCCTAAGAGATTTGTTACACTTGTGTTCTTGTCATATACATTTTTCACGAATCTGGCGGATTTTCTCTGGACTTTATCTGGTTCTTTTTGCCAGATTTTCTCCCAAGGATCCCAAATACTTGCGGCATATACCAAATGTGGTCTATCAAGGGCACAATAACACTTCTGTCTAACTCTTACTGAACCCATGACAAAAATAACAGTGGACGAGCAAGGAATTGCCAAATTGCTCAAAGACATCAAACCAAACAAATCCCCGGGTCCCGAAAATATACCAGCTCGGGTGCTAAAACACTTAGCTCCTAACATCGCCCCGTATCTCGAATTTATATTTAACAAATCACTCACTGAGTGCAAAGTCCCTAAGAATTGGAAACCGCGCAAATAACGCCTATTTTTAAAAGTGGTGACAGGGAGGACCCCAGCAATTACAGACCCATTTCTCTCACTTCAATAAGTTGCAAAATTTTAGAGCACGTAATTGTCAGTTCCATAATGAGAAATCTTGATAACATTAACTTTTTAAGTGACAATCAACACGGATTCAGAAAAACCCGCTCATGCGAGACCCAATTAGGATTGTTCACACATGACTTACATCGGGTGAAAGTGGTAGGCAAGTGGATGCGATCTTTTTAGACTTTCAAAAGGCATTTGATAAGGTTCCGCATGGTAAACTCATCCATAAATTAAAGGGCGCAGGTAAACACAAGGGAGCAATAAATTGGCTTGAAGACTTCCTTTCAGACCGGGAACAGAGGGTAGTCCTTGACGGCGCTAGTTCTACCAGCGTAAGAGTCACCTCGGGGGTTCCTCAGGGACGTGTTATCGGACCGTTACTATTCTTGATTATTGTTAACGATCTGAACCGCAAAGTGAAAAGTAAGATAAGGATGTTCGCGGATGACACAGTGATTTATCGGGAGATATCTGGGGATGAGGATCGTTTAATTCTAGCACGTGATTTAAATAGCATTAATGAATGGTGTTCAAAATGGGGATTGCCTTTAAATCTTAATAAATGTTCGGTGGTAAATTTCTTTAAAAGATCCACGGGATTAGTTTACAAATTAGCTGGAGTTGACCTTGAAGTAGTTGATTCGGTGAAATACCTAGGTGTTACATTCACTAAAGACTTAACTTGGGGGACCCATATACGTAAAGTCTGCGGGCAAGCATATAAAAAATTAGGATTTATTAGACGCATTGTCGGTAGAAGTGACTCCAAGGTCAAGGAACGTTGTTATCACGCTCTTGTAAGGCCCCATTTAGAATATGCATGTAGCGTATGGGATCCGTGTGAAAAAGGCCTCATTCGGAAAATTGAGAAGGTCCAACGCCGGGCAGCTCGTTTCGTGGAAAACTGTTACGATAAAACGAAAAGCGTCACTGAAATGCTTATGGAGTTGGGATGGGAATCATTGGAAGAAAGACGACTCAATGCTAGGTTAAACTTACTAAATAAATTCGGATCCGCATGTTTCAGCACCGAGGTCTCGAAAATTATTCGCTCTCCAACATATATAGGTCGCTTGGATCATGTGTACAAAATTCGGGAAATAGATGCCAGGACTAGCAGACTCAAGGACTCCTTCTTCCCACGGACAATACGGGATAACAACTCTAGGGTTACACTTGGAGATAACAAAAAATGCTACTTGCCACCCTCCGCGTCTGGGTAACAATTAGTTGAACTCAATTGCATGCACTTTCACTAGCCTCCTGTGTGTTGTGTCAGAACCCTTCCCGCATGCCCTAGCGTCTTTACGAACTTCATGCTCCACCCTTCCATCCCTTGTCCCTCTCCGCGGGTGTGCCCTCCTCCCACCTGCAGCGCTGGGCCAGATTCCTCACCTTGGGTGGGAGAGAGTTTTGTGTGGAACGCTCTTGTGGTGGTGGTGTTTCGCCTGGCTACTTGCTATAAACTAGCTGGCACGTTCGTGATAGGTTTCTTGCTGCATCCTAGGGTGGAATTATTTGTTGTAGGTAAGCGTATGTACTTGCATGCTTTTGGAGTGAGGATAGGTAGATGTGTGGTTGCATGCGCGTCGAATGATGGGGTGTTGCAATGAATGTGTGCACTGCTGTGGATTGGGGTTTGCATGTGTGTGTTGGTTTAAATGCGGTGTTTCTTTTTTCCTTTTTCTTTTTTCCTTTTTTTGGGTGGTGGCCTAACACCCCCCGCCACACGCCCTTGCGGCGGCTTGCGGGGTATTATGTAGATGTAGATGTATTTTTCTCATTACATTTCCCCACCACCTGTTTAAAGAAGCCCAGTTTCTTTAAAGCGGATCCGCATATTGTCCTGATATGTGCTCCCCATGAAAGACGTAACTACCCCCAAATATTTTACATGTTTGGCCGTGGTTAGTACCGAACTCTCTATATCGTAGTTTTATGTCCTCTTCGCCACTTCCTTTGTCCCAAAATTTCAAAACTGCACATTTGTCTATATTAAGTATTAGTCCCGATTTCCTACACCAATCGGAGATTGTGTCTAAGTCTCGCTTAGTCTAAGAGTAGCTCGTGATCTAGTTGGCTCCTTATTTCCCTGTATACCACCGTGTCATCAGCAAATAACCTGAGATTACTACTAACGTGTGCGCTTAAGTCATTAATGTGTATTAAGAATGGAAGAGGTTCTATTACACTTCCCTGGGAGACGCCCAATGTTACATCTCTTTCCTTTGAGCACAACCCATCGATGACTACTATTTGTTAGCGATTTGACAATAAGTCTCTAATCCAATAATGATTTTGTCATTGATTTTATAGTATCTAAGTTTGTGTAACAATTTATTGTGTGAGACTTTATGGAAGGCTTTTTTGAAATCTAGGAATACTGCGTCGACTTGTGTGTTGTTTTCTCCCGATCTAATTATATCGTGAATGGAAAGAGCTAATTGTGTTTCTCAGGATCTGCTCTTCCTAAATCCATGCTGGTTGTGGCTTAGTATTTTCCTACTATCAAGAAACTTCATTATGTTACTGACAATAATGTGTTCTCATATTTTACACGAGATCGATGTCAATGAAATGGGTCGGTAATTGGTTGGTTTATCCCTATTCCCGCCTTTATAAATGGGAGTTATATTGGCTAGCTTCCAGTCACGAGGAACTGAGCCATCTTTTATCGATTTTAGGAAAACAATTTCTAAAAACCGGGCAATGTCTTCGGTCAATTCCTTTAATATTCTAGCAGGTATTTCTTCCGGACCAGGTGATTTGTTTGGTTTGATGCTACGTAGTAGATGTTCTATTCCATTCTTGGTCAGTGTTATGTCACCCATGCGTTCCCCGGGTAGGTGTGGAGGTTCGTTTGGTGGGTTTGTGTCTTTATTATAGACGCTCTGGAAAAACTTGTTTGAAAAAATATTTTAGATTTAAAAGAGCGTAGGGCTGTGCGCATGATACTTTTGGTTTTACTATGACATACTTTAAGTTTCTGTTTTGATGTATTCACATAAATTGTATCGTCACTTTTTAAACTCTCTAAAATATGACTGTAGCCTTCTTTGCCTTCTTAATACCGATATTATTTCCCTGTTGTACCATCTAGGTTCCCTATTGTCGCATTTAAGTTTGGATGGGATGTAGGTCTTCATTCCTTCGCACTAAATATTTCAGAAATAACTCCAGCTGTTCTCTGTATCGGTTGTCAGTGTTTTTGTCTTGTATTCTGGCAATTCTTTTTTCAAATATTCTCGTAGTCCGTTAAAATTTGCCTTTTTGAATAGGTATATTTTACGCTTTTCTTTTTTTATTTGCACGAATTTAGTTTTTAACTCTACAAAAAATTTCCTTTTGGTCACTAATTCCGTCCATTATTACAATGTTTGTTACGATTTCGGGCGTATAAGTCGCGAAGATATCAAGTATGATGTGGACCCGTGTGGGCGATTTAACAATTTGTTCTAAGGAGTGCTTTGTGATTATGTGAAGGGGTTCTTGGCATGAATCTCTGTGTTTGGCGGTTTTCCCTACGCAGTACTTGTCCCAGTCAATTGACGGTAGATTTGTTTCACCAGCAATTATAATAATACTGTTGCTATGCATGTTACTAAGAGAAGATATTTGGTCGTCGAGCTTGTGTAGAATATCTGTACTAGAATCTGGGGGTCTATAAAATGAGCACACGAATAGGCTTCTGTCATTGTAGTCCTTTATGTTACACCATACGCTTTCTATACTATTTTCGTCGCATTCGTATCTACATCTACATCTACATAATACCCCGCAAGCCGCCGCAAGGGCGTGTGGCGGGGGGTGTTAGGCCACCACCCAAAAAAAGGAAAAAAGAAAAAGGAAAAAAGAAACACCGCATTCAAAACCAACACACACATGCAAACCCCAATCCACAACAGTGCACACATTCATCGTAACATCCCATCATTCGACGCGCATGCAAACACACATCTACCTCCCTTCACTCCACAAGCATGCAAGTACATACGCTTAACTACAACAAATAATTCCACCCTAGGATGCAGCAAGAAACCTATCACGAACGTGCCAGTTAGTTTATAGCAAGTAGCCAGGCGAAACACCACCACCACAAGAGCGTTCCACACAAAACTCTCTTCCACCCAAGGTGAGGAATCTGGCCCAACGCTGCAGGTGGGAGGAGGGCACACCCGCGGAGAGGGACAAGGGATGGAAGGGTGGAGCATGAAGTTCGTAAAGACGCTCGGGCATGCGGGAAGGGTTCTGACACAACACACAGGAGGCTAGTGAAAGTGCATGCAATTGAGTTCAACTAATTGTTACCTAGACGCGGAGGGTGGCAAGTGGCATTTTTGTTATCTCAAGAGTTCAAGTTTCAAAATCTGCTTTGTGATAATTATAAAATGTTTCTTTTTGGCTTGACATTCTTTTTTATTTCTACGTTCAAGTTGATAATAACAGATTTATGGTCACTTATACCCTCGTCGGTTGATACACTATTAATGCGTTCCGGTGTGTTCGTAAGAAATAAGTCCAATATGTTCTTTCCACGGGTGGGAGTGCGTACTGCTTGATGAAGCGAGTTTCTTTGAACCAATTTTAGTAAGGAATTGCAAGATTCGCGATCACGGGTCCGAGATTTAACGCTATTGCTATCCCAGTCGATACCAGGGAGGTTGAAGTCACCACCAATTATATTGATGCATTTATTATTTTTGCGTGTAAATCTATTTATTTGTTCATTGAGGGTATTAAGTGTTTGAAAATCTGAGTCTGGGGGTCTGTAGAAAGAGCATAAATTAATGTTGGGGTGATTGGATCGCAGTATGGTGCACCAAACACTTTCTATGTTATTATTTTCAAATGCAAGTTGTCTGCTTTCAAGATTACTTTTCACAGCCACGAAAACTCCGCCTCCGGGTCTTGTACATCTATCATGTCGGTAAACTGTAAAGTTTATTGGGAAAATTTCTTGGTCATTGATGTCATTACAAAGCCAACTCTCTGTGCCTAATATTATATCAGCCGAATGACATTGGATTATGTGCTCGAGATCCGCTATTTTATTTTTGAGGCTTCTGCAATTTAATACAAGTATATTTAGATTGTTTTTCTCTTGAATCACGCCCTTGTTTGTGTCTGACCGTAATTTACGACACGTTTGTGGAGAAGTGCATGTCAAATGTCTTTCTACGTCAATGCCAGGGTTGTCGGTTACTTTTACATGTCGGTTGTATGTTGTATTAAAACAAGTTTGTGTTTGTTCTGTTATTTTTGGGATCTGTGAGGCGTAACCTGATCTCAAGTGACAAAAAGCGCTGGATTCTACTTTATTTATCCCAATATATGACCTGCGCTCTTGCCTTCCAACTATGCTAAACCCTAGAAACGTGTTCGTGTAACCTACGCGCTACACACTGTGATGCCACGGCAGTATAATGGACCCCGGAGCGATTTAGGGGTACCCGACACGATGAGAGGACAGGCCTCAGATCAACGAAGTTCGCTCCGATTTCCCGACAGAATCCCAACAATCTCTCGTTTATACCCTCTATTCGGCTCCAAACGAGCCTTCCGCGGTCAGTACGTGGCACAATACTACAAATACTTAATTTAAGAGGAACCTTCAACTCTGCCTAAACCCGTTTCACCTCCGAGTGCATCTCCTTAAAGGAGCGCAGGATCTCTTCATATCCACGTTCTGAGGCGTCGTTTGTTCCCACATGAGCCACAATGCGTAGCTTTGAGCAACCTGTATTACTGACGGCCGCCTTCATCGCCTGCGTCGCCTGGGGTACCCCGCCGCCTGGTATACACCAGGACGACAAGAATCCAACGCCTCCCTCCTGTTGAACTCTGCGGCGCAGCGGATGCATTATACGCCGGACGTTAGAACTGCCTAAAATAACGGTTCCCTCCCTTCCCGAGCGCTGATGTCTTACTCTAGGCAGTGCCCTCGGAGTAGGGGTAGGAGCTGCAGGTGCCGTGGTGCTGTCATCCGACAGCACCTGGTACCTGTTGGAGACGGGGATGGTGTCTGCCTCCGCAGAGTCCAATCCTCGCCGCAGCGTTACCTTCCCCTTGCCCCGAGATACAACCCTCCAATCGTCAGACCAACGGACAAGAGGTACTCCCTCGTTGAGAGATGGGACACGAGGCAGGTCTCTAATCGCCCAGCCACGTGTAGCATTCGGACGAATCCGTGCATCCCTATGGGCGTGGCGGGTTTTCGAATTCCCACACCGAGTCCCAACTCTCCCGAGGGGAGCCCTCCCTCCGGCGATCTCCGAACGAAGCTCCCGCACCATCCTCTCTAACATGACGATACGAGCCCTTAGAGCTGCGCATTCGCCAGTGCCTTCAATCATGGCAACAGGGGACCTAGGTGAAGCCATCCTGGTTATTAACCGAGTCCCAACAAAAGCTAACCTGTATACACTATGCTAAGATGTCTAAGACGGGTTCCCGAAAAATAAAAGCTAACCTAAACCTGCTATGCTAAAGATATGTTTTTGTTTTATATAGGGCGGTACTATAAACAAAAATGTACGATACTGGTAACTTAATGTAATGGACACTGTACTTGTAACAGTAAGTGGCTACTCAGTGGAAAATAAGAGAAGAAGAGAGATAGTACTCACCAATAACCAGTCAGAGGAGCGGGAAACAAATAACTACAAGCCACTAAGAATACCCACTAAAATTACCACCACACTATTGAAAAATAATAACAAACAGCACAAAGACTAAATAAACTAAGCTATTTCACGAAATTATAGCTAACACCACACTACACTTCACTAGGGAAGAATATGCACAGAGGCACACGAGTAACAGCAGGTAAGCTCGGCTACGGTCAAACCGGTTCCAGCGAGCGAGGTCAGGCACGTCCGTTCTCGGCAGAGGCCAGGTAGAGAATGAAGTATCTTTGGCTACTAAGATGTGACTGTACAGCTGTGAGTACTCCCCCACCCAATCTAAAAGGTCATTATAATTGAGGAAAGTTAAAGTGTAAATTGGGCTAAAGCGGTGAAAAGGAGAAGGTAGGCAAAAATTATAAAGTTCGCAAATTCAAAATTTATTGATAAGGTAGATAATTCTTGGTCATATAATTTCTGCACTTAGTAAGTTGGTGCGCCTGTGCAAAGGAAATTGTACTTATGGAATACACCTATCCCTTTTCTTATAAGAAAGGGAGCCTTATTTTTAATTTTCTTCTACTGGCCATTCATTATTGAGTGTTTTTACTGCCCTGAAATAAACGCATGACCTTCTATTCAATTCAGTTTGAATTTGTAATTCAAAGTGTTCGTTCTCCTCTGTTTTTATCCCTGGCTTATAGCGTTCCGCCCGTTGAAACATAGCGTGACTTGCGAGTTTGAAAGGCTTACGGATCTCGTTGTTTTCAGAGTATATAAGTTGATAGGGTAGGTCAGCGACATTGCGTCTATCTTCAAAGAACTGTGAATTAGGAACGGCAGCATTTAGATCGGATTCGGCCCCGCGCTTCAGTACGCCTCCGCAAAAAAATAGGATCGTCTAACTCCGTTGTGCGAGTTAAATTTTTCCCATGCCTTAGACTCAAATCCTCGTAGTGAAGTGAATAATACACTCAGACGAATTCAGTCTAAATTAATCAAAGTTTTTGTGACCTTGAAGGAGTGAGACGAGCGTGGGGCTTATCTGCAAACTGAGGAAACCATATAATTTTAGCCTAGGAAAGCTTTTGACGTCTAAGTATTTTCATTGAACTTGGGAGCACTTTTTTATCTTTTCCATCGAGAAAAAATGGATGATGAACGAAGATTTTCAATCAATAAAACCGTTCAATTCATCAGATCATTGACTTGTTCCACTATCAAACAATGAAAACAGCAAGTCATCCTTCGAAGTTATTGAAATTTTCTGCGGCTCGACTAATCAAATCCATAAAATCGTGAGAAAACATTTAAACATCGATTGGTTGAAAATCATTTTCGATTATTCGAAATCGTTTGGTCATCGAACTCCTTTTTTCATAACAATAGAAATGATCCAATTAGAACGAACCCATATTTTAAAAAAATGTTAACTCGTATTATCTATCCAACAGTCTATTGATGATCAATCAAGACTATTGATGATAAATGCATCAAAATTCCATAGAAATCATATAATGAACTTCAATCAACTGTACAGTCGAACAACCCCGCCTCGGAGAGACTATTCCAACCCCATCCTCCCCTTTCATCATCCAGTGCTTGTAGACCACGGAATTAGGGACAGAAATATAGATGTAGCACTTCAGTTAGGTATTTATTTATTCGGGGCAAACAAAACGCATTGAAAAGAGACCCTGCCGCCGAGATACGTGCTTGCCCCAAGCCGGAATAGAACACGCTATGAACTAAGCCTAAAAAAAGGGATCGGAATGCGGAAAAAGTTAGTTAACCTAATTGGTGTAGGAGCTTCACGTCAGGAGATGGTTGACCAATAACTTGATTACTGCGGAAATATCTCCATATAGTTGCAGATGTCCTGTGCCGATTGGTGCATGTGCTATTTTTCATATAGATGCCGTTAGTTTACGGAAAAGGTATCGAGAACACACGCGGATTGCCCCTATCGACTGATATTTTCCCCACCCTATATTGCACAATAAGAGGAGAGGTAGTGGCCAACGGGCTTGGATTTGGGGAGCATAAGACTTTTGAAGGTTCGATTGGACCAAATGTGATGGCGATATCTAATTTTACAGGAACTCACTCTCCAATTCTACCGAAATTTCGGAGCTCAGCGAAACGAACAGGCATGTAGGTACATGATTAAGAAATTATTATTTTTAATCCAACCTAAAATCAAATGAAATTAACACGTTAAATTATTAAAAAAATAACTAACTACTAACTAATAACTAACTAATAACTAACTACTAACTAATAACTAACTACTAACTAATAACTAACTACTAACTAATAACTAACTACTAACTAATAACTAACTACTAACTAATAACTAACTACTAACTAATAACTAACTACTAACTAATAACTAACTACTAACTAATAACTAACTACTAACTAATAACTAACTACTAACTAATAACTAACTACTAACTAATAACTAACTACTAACTAATAACTAACTACTAACTAATAACTAACTACTAACTAATAACTAATAACTAACTACTAACTAATAACTAACTACTAACTAATAACTAACTACTAACTAATAACTAACTACTAACTAATAATTAAAATTAACTACTAACTAATAACTAACTACTAACTAATAACTAACTACTTTCTTTAAATTCATCAACTCCTTTCATCCATCTATAATTTTCACCATGGAATCGGGAGTGGGCAATAAAATCAATTTCCTGGATCTAACTATCAAAATTGTAGACAACACACATACTTTGCAATATACAAAATACCCACTTACACCGATCAAGTTATACCATCAGACTCCTGCCACCCCCATCACCCACAAACTAGCCAGCTTCAATTGCATGATCCACAGACTAATCAGTATCCCCTTGACCAAATCCAACTTTGAACGAGAGCTCAAAAACATTAAACACATAGCTTTTAAAAACGGTTACCAGGTCAACCTAATAGATAATTTATTAAAGAAAAAGCTTGAAAAACAGGCCCTTAAGTTAAACGTTTCCCTCGCAGTCACCACTAATTAAGAGCGTAAGTGGTGCAAACTCCCACTCCATATCTCCGTGTCCTATAAAATTGCCAACAAGTTTCCCAAAGATCTATTCCGCATTTCATTTTATACCCCCAATAATCTGTTCAAAGCCTTATGCTCCAATAAAGTAAAAATACCCCATACATTGCAATAACAATATTTTTCCTTTTTCTTTTTTCCTTTTTTTGGGTGGTGGCCTAACACCCCCCGCCACACGCCCTTGCGGCGGCTTGCGGGGTATTATGTAGATGTAGATGTAGATGAATAACCAAAGTGGTGTATACGAAATTCAGTGTGAGTGTGGTGCTACGTACATTGGCCAGACAGGCAGGAGTTTTTCGACTCGCATCAGTGAATATAGGAAAGGTTTCATCACAGGTCTCACCAATTCTATTTTTGCCAAACACCTTCTTGATTTCAAACATTTTTGTAATTTCAATTTTAAAGTGCTTCACAACCTGACCAAAGGTAAGAAATTAGACGCAAATCGATCTCATCCTCTTTCTCCACGGCCCTAGGAACTTGGCGCTGCACCGACGCGACGGTCCACCTTCAACGAGACAATCCCTCCATCCAGCCACGAAGTTTTTCCGGACTGTGTTAATTTTCCCCCCACCCCTTTCTCCTTACCCGCACCTTTTCTCCCGTCTCATATGTCACCCACGTGAACCACGTTCCACCTCCCCTCCCTCTTTCCCCCATTTTCCACTACCCTCCCCTTACTTGCTTTTCAGCACATATAGTAGACAACGAGAATATGACTGTTACCAAAAGATGATGTAGTTGCATTGAAACCGGTCGTATTAATAAATTTTATTTTTGTGGAAAATTGTTAATTTTAATTACTCTCTAATTTTATTGACATTGTTTTCCTGTCGTAGTGCGATGGGGGTAATAATACATTTTCAACATCGTTGCTAAAGACACCTCCTTCCAATTCATGCAAGAGCTTTATATCTGCAATTTAACCTTCACAACGTGAGTGATTCCCAACCTAGTTCCCCTAATATTTTGGATAAAACATATGGCGGCTGCTTCACGAAAATGCGCCGTCTCACACCGCGCTTTTCGTGTCGGACTTCTTGGCCAAGCACGGCGTGGCAACGCTGCCGCACCCGCCCTACAGCCCGGACTTGGCACCACCGGACTTTTTTATGTTCCCGAAGATAAATAGGAGTTTGAAAGGAACGCGATACGGGACTTTGGACGCCGTCAAAGAGGCCGTGACGACGTGTCTTCGAGAGGTTCCCGATGATGCCGTCGCGGGAGCGTTCCAGGAATGGGAACGCCGCTGGAACAAGTGTATCGACTCACAAGGGTCCTATTTTGAGGAATATTAACTTAAGATATGTAAAAGTGAAATAATCTTTTTTCCTGAGCTCAGTACACTTATTTTCCGGACGAACCCTGTATACTGAGTTGCCCTACTCCAAAACCATGCCCAGCCTTTATGTGCAATATTCCTGAACTTGTCATGAAATAATCAAATGCTGCTTATTTGAAATAAAATCATTATGGCGCCATACCAGATTGCTATGAACCAAAACGTATGTGTAACGTATCTATTTAACCGAGAGTTCCTCACTAAGCAATTCATTTTTCATAAATTTTGATCATTGCTGTCTTGTCTGCAATGATTGGACATTTAAGCATAGCCTCAAACTGCAGTGTCTCCTGAATTCTTGAGTGCACTAATTTTTCTCAAATATGTTCACCTTATTATGAAATTGGAAGCTGTTTAACTACCTGTAAACGTAAAATATAACTACTTGGAACAAATGCCCAAAGTGAACATTCCTACATACTCATAATTGATATGTTGTCAAAGAGAGAGATATTTTCCTTCCACAAGGACTATATTGGGGCAGTACAATGCAACAATTTCAGAGAGTAAAAATCATTCGCCTTGACCGGGATTCGAACACGGATCCCTCGATATCCGGCCGAGTATTTAGCCAGTTAAGCTACCGAGGCGTCCTCTTACAGTCTGCAATTTTGGGGGCTTTAAAGGAACAAGATGTTATAACGAAATACCGTACATACAATGTCACAGGCATTCGTAGTCGTGCGCACGACTACCAATGCCTGTGACATTGTATGGGAAAGGGAAAATTCCTTGAGTATATTGCAGAAAATAGGAATAGATTGAAGGAACAGGAGACTGAACCACACCTGTACATGTCTCAGACTGCTCAGGTGCGATTGAGGAACTAATAGTGCGGTTGGGAAGTGTTAGGAAGAGATGTAAGGCAGGGTTGCCCATTGTCATCAGAGCTGTTCATCATATATGTGGAGGAAATGATTAAAGAGGCATGGGAAGAATTGGATGTGGGAATGAAAATCGGAGGGGAATTCGTAAAATCGGTTAGTTTTGATGATGATTAAGCATTAGTTGATCAGTCAGCCAAGGGGTGGCAAACATTGCTGAGTAACTTGCACGTCCAGTGCGACAGATAAAGATTGAGAATTAATATAAAAAAAACAAAGGTTTTACGATTTTCCAGTAAGAAGAAGGCTAAGCTAAACATTAATATAGGAGGGGGGAAAATAGAACAGGTAGAACCGTTTATGGATCTCGGAAGTGTTCTGGACCAACACGGTCAAAGTAGTAGGGACGTAAGGAGAAGAATTGTGCTAGATAAAGAGGCTTTCTCAAGGAGGAGGGATTTTTTGACGGGGACATTGAGTTGGGAGGTTAAGAAAAGACTCATGAAAAAGAAGAAATCCTATAGAGGCAGGAAAGATGGATGAAAGGCATTTTGAGTGGTAGTGGGATGTTAAAGAAGGTAATCGAGAGGAGAATGTTGGGCAAGCAAGGAAAGGGCAGGGACAGTATACAGGAATGTTGGACAGTATGAAGTGAGGAATGAAGCATACAGAGACCAAGAGGGACCTGATGTAGATTAGGTTGCTGGATTGGGTTTTGCTTAGAGTAACAAAATATTTATTTGATAGTTGTGTCCATCCAAAATCCTACCTTACCAGTAGATTACCTAAGAGAAATATTTTTCTGGTAGGCAAGTGGATGCGATTTTTTAGATTTGCAAAAGGCATTTGATAAGGTCCCACCTGGTAAACTCATCCATAAATTAAAGGGCGTAGGTATACACAAAGGGGCAATGAATTGGGTTGAAGACTTCCTTTCAGAGCGGGAACAGAGGGTATGTCCTTGACGGCGACAGTTCTACTAGCGTACCAGTAACCTCAGGGGTTCCTCAGGAAAGTGCTATCGGACCGTTACTATTCTTTATTTTTGATAACGATTTGAACCGCGAAGTGAAAAGTAAGATAAGGATGTTCGCATATGACACCGTGATTTATCGGGAGATATCAGGGGATAAGGATCGTTTAATTCTAGCACTTGATTTAGATAGCATTAATGAACGGTGTTCGAAATGGGGATTGCCTTTAAATTTTAATAAATGTTCGGCGTTAAAATTCCTTAAAAGATCCACGGAATTCGTTTACAAATTATATGGAGTTGACCTTGAAGTAGTTGATACGGTTAAATACCTAGGTGTTACATTCACTAAAGGCTTAACTTAGGGGACCCATACACGTAGCTATACTGCTAGTTACTCACTGGAATCTAGCTTTCACGTTCCTGATGTATTTCTTACTCCATACTGGGGTACAGTTGTTTGTTGTAGTTGAGCGTATGTACATGCATGCTGCTGGAATGAAGGTAGGTGGAAGTGTGTTTGCATGCGCGTGGAATGATGGGATGTTTCTGTGAATGTGTGCACTGCTGTGGATTGATGTCTGCATGTGTGTGTTGGTTTTGGATGCGGTATTTCTTTTTTCCATTTTTGGGTGGTGACCTAGCATCCCCCGGCACACGCCCCTCGAAAATTATTCGCCCTCCAACATACATTGGTCGCTTGGATTATGTATATAAAATTCGGGAAATAGATGCCAGGGCTAGCATCCTCACGGACTCCTTCTTCCCATACAGGATAACAACTGTAGGGTCACACTCGGAGATAACAAAAATGCCACCCTCGGTGTCTAGGTAACAATTAGTTATACTCAATTGCATGAACTTTCACTAACCTCCTGTGTTTTGGGTCAAAACCCTTCCTGCATGCCCGCATTGGAATGCCATTAAGTAATGTACTGCTGTTTACAGTATTGTTTTCTCTGCTTTTGGTACCCTAAATGTCCCCTTCCATCCCTTGTCCCTCTCCGTGGGTGCCCCCTCCTCCCACCTGTAGCGTTGGGCCAGATTCCTCACCTTGGGTGGGAGCGAGTTTCGTGTAGAACGTTCTTGTGGTGGTGGGGTTTCACCTGGCTACTTGCAATAAACTAGCTTCCACGTTCGTGGTAAATTTCTTGCTGCATTTGAAGGTAAAATTATTTGTTCTAATTAACCGTATGTACTTGCATGCTTTTGGAGTGAAGGGAGGTAGATGTGTGGTTGCATGCGCGTCGAATGATGGGATGTTACGATGAATGTGTGCACTGCTGTGGATTGGGGTTTGCATGTGTGTTTTGGTTTTGAATGCGGTATTTCTTTTTTCATTTTTTGGGTGGTGACCTAACACTCCCCGCCACACGCCCTTGCGGTGGCTAGCGGGGTATTATGTAGATGTAGATGCATGCTTGCGGAGTGAAGTGTGGTAGATGTGAGTTTGCATGCGCGTCGAATGATGGGATGTTAAGATGAATGTATGCACTGCCGTGGATTGGGGTTTGCATGTGTATGTTGGTTTTGAATGCGGTATTTCTTTTTTCCTTTTTTGGGTGGTGACCTAACACCCCCCGCCACACGACCTTGCGGCGGCTTGCGGGGTATTATGTAGATGTAGATGTGCATGTCAAATGTCTTTCTTCGTCAATGCCGGGGTGGTCTGTTTCTTTTTCATTTTTAATAATTATAACTACTTCTCTAATCGCCAAGTTACCGACTCACTAAATGACCTACCCTCTATCCTAAGATAGGTTTACAGTGGTCGAGTATCCTATTTGCCAACTAACTTGCCTACTCAGTACCCTAAATAATGATTCGCTATTTGTTACAATTAAAGTAGTTTCCAAACCAGGAAACAAAATCTACATCTACGTAATGCCCCGAATGCCACCGCAGGGGCGTGTGGAAAGGGGTGTTAGCTCACCAATCAAAAAAAGAAAAAAAGGATAACCGCATTAAAAACTAACACACACATGCAAACCCAAATCCACCATAGTGCGTACATTCATAGAAACATCCTATTAGTTTACACGCATGCAAATACATATCTACCTACCTTCACTCCACAAACATGCAGGTGCATATGCTTGAGTAGATATAGATGTTTAGTTCATCTTTACTAGTATTACTAGCTTAAATATTTCTTTTCTAGTTAGGTTCATCTATACTCATTATAGTCATCATAAGACGCTTTCCTATGGAACACCCAATCTTTCTGCAAGTTTTCAATAATGATTCGCTAATTGTGACATTTTAAGGACCCCTAATCCATGATTCAGAATTATGGTCTATCCAATGTCTACATTACTTAATCTTTTAAATGCACACGAATTGCAAAATTGTTCATACTTACTAATGTAATAATAATCAGTAATATTAGATAGATTAGGAAGAGTAGATAGAATTTTACTCGTAGAGATTAAAGCAGAGCCGACGAACCTGGTCATTGTTCATCTACATCTACATAATACCCCGCAAGCCGCCGCAAGGGCGTGTGGCGGGGTGTGTTAGGTCACCACCGAAAAAAGGAAAAAAGAAATACCGCATTCAAAGCCAACACACACATGCAAACCCCAATCCACAGCAGTGCACACATTCATCGTAACATCCCATCATTCGACGCGCATGCAAACACACATCTACCTCCCTTCACTCCACAAGCATGCAAGTACATACGCTTAACTACAACAAATAATTTTACCCCAGGATGCAGCAAGAAATTAATCACGAACGTGCAAGCTAGTTTCTAGCTAGTAGCCAGGCGAATTACCACCACCGCAAGAACGTTCCGCATAAAAATCTCTCATATTCAAGACGAGGCATTTGGCCCAACGCTGCAGGTGGGAGGAGGGCACACCCACGGAGAGGGACAAGGGATGGAAGTGGAAATTTAGGGTAGCAAAAGAAGAGAAAACAAAACTGTAAACAGCAATACATTACTTAAAGGCATGCGGGAAGGGTTTTGACACAACACTTAGGAGGTTAGTGAAAGTGCATGCAATTGAGTTTAACTAATTGTTACCTAGACGCCGAGGGTGGCAAAAATTGTTCAGGTATACATGCCACCGAGCAACCACAAGGAGAAGTCGATAGGATATATGATGAGTTAGAGGATATCATCGCGAGTGTTCCTGCAGGGAAATATTTGATAGTGATGGGGGATTGGAATGCGACGGTAGGCAACGGAAGAGATGGTGGTGAGGTGGGGGACTATGGGTTAGGCACGAGTAATGAACGCGGGGAGAAAGCAATTGAACTCTGCAGGAGACAGGGGTTAGTCATCACTAACACATGGTTTAGACACCACAAAAGGCGTAGGTATACATGGAAAATGCCAGGTGACTCAGAAAGGTATCAGTTAGATTATATTATGGTTAGGCACAGGTTTAGGAACAGTGTGATAAATTCGCACAGTTTCCCAGGAGCGGATGCAGACTCTGACCACAATTTAGTTGTTATGAAATGTAATGTACGTTTCAAGAAGATAAGGAAAGGTCGGCGGGTTAAAAAATGGAATTTAAAGCAGTAAATGAATTAACGAGGAAGGAGTATCAGGAGGCTGTAGAGAAAATGATGGATGACGGTAAAGAACTGAGTACTATCGAAGTAAAATGGGAATGTATCAAGAAAGGGATATTGAAAGCCGCTAAAGACTCTATAGGAACTGTTCACGGGAAAAGAATGAGGAAACCATGGGTAACAGATGAGATGATTGCAAAGATGGATGAGAGAAGAAGATGGAAAGATGTAAGCTCAAGGTTAGGCAAAATGAAGTACAAAGAGTTAAACAATAAATTTAGAACGGCAACAAATAAAGCTAAAGAAGAATATTGGAAAACGCAAGGCGAGGATATGGAAAGTTTACAGAAGAAGGGTGAAATTGGTGCTCTATACAGCAAGGTTAAGTTATTATCGGGAAGTAAGAAGGCAAGATCTATGCTGATAGTTAAAGATAAATGGGGTAAGAGGTAGGGGTTGAACCAGGAAAAATTCAAGAGAGATGGAAGGAATATATAGAAACACTTAATGGTAAAGAACTTAGGCCGACAAGGTTAGACATAGAAAGGGAAGGTGACGCTGAAGAAGATAGCTTACGTCCAGGCATACTCGACGATGAAATAGAATGGGCATTAAAGGAGATGAAAGCAAATAAGGCTGTGGGGGTGGACAATATTCCTGTAGAAATGTTGAAATGGTTAGGGAAAGGTGGGAAGAAGGCCATATATGGACTGATTCGTAGTATCTATGAGGAAGGAATCTGGCCGGAAGATTTTGTGAGATCGGTGTTAGTTCCTATTCCAAAAAAGTTTTCGTCATGTGAGGATTACAGAAAAATAAGTTTGATATCCCACGCAGCTGAAGTTATTCTTAGGATCATCAACAAAAGGATAGAGAGTAAGGCAAATGATTACTTAGGGGATGATCAGTTTTGGTTCAGGAACGGAAGAGGTACGCGTGATGCCATTGCAGTAATGAGATCATTAATCGAGAGGAATATAGAATAAAATCAGGACGTATTTGCCTGTTTCGTAGATTTCGAAAAAGCATTTGATAGAGTGAATTGGGAAAAATTAATGCGTGTATTGCAGAAAATAGGAATGGATGCGAGGGACAGGAGACTGATCCGCAACCTGTACATGTCTCAGACTGCTCAGATGCGAGTGGGGAACGGAGAGTCCGGATGGGCAGTGTTAGAAAGAGGTGTAAGGCAGGGTTGCCCATTTTCACCGGTACGGTTCAGCGTATATGTAGAGGAAATGATTAAAGAGGCATGGGAAGACCTGGAGGTAGGAATGAAAGTCGCAGGGGAATTCGTAAAATCGGTTAGGTTGGCTGATGACCAAGCATTAGTTGCTCAGTCAGCCAAGGGGTTACAAGCATTGTTGAGTGAATTTGAGGTTCAGTGCGATAGATATGTGATGAGAATCAATATTATTAAAACAAAGGTTATGCAATTTTCCAGAAAGAAAAAGGCTAAGCTAAATATTTTTGTTGGATTTGAACCGCGAAGTGCAAAGGAAGATAAGGATGTTCGCGGATGACACAGTAATTTATTGGGAGATATCTGGGGATGAGGATCGTTTAATTCTAGCATGTGATTTAAATAGCATTGATGAATGGTGTTCAAAATGGGGATTGCCTTTAAATCTTAATAAATGTTCGATTGTAAACTTCTTTAAAAGATCCTCGGGATTCGTTTACAAATTAGCTGGATTTGACCTTGAAGTAGTTGATACGGTGAAATGCCTAGGTGTTACATTCACTAAAGACTTAACTTGGGGGACCCATATACGTAAAGTCTACGGCCAAGCATATAAAAAATCAGAATTTATTAGACGCATTGTCGGCAGAAGTTACTCCAAGGTCAAGGAACGTTGTTATCACGCTCTTGTAAGGCCCCATTTAGAATATGCATGTAGCGTATGGGATCCGTGTGAAAAAGGCCTCATTCGGGAAATTGAGAAGGTCCAACGCCGGGCAGC
This sequence comes from Hetaerina titia, assembly GCA_037158775.1. NCBI lineage: Eukaryota > Metazoa > Arthropoda > Insecta > Odonata > Calopterygidae > Hetaerina > Hetaerina titia. The sequence continues at coordinate 124,779,312 of CM073772.1, forward strand.
TCGTTTCGTGGAAATCTGTTACGATAAAATGAAAAGCGTCACTGAAATGCTTATGGAGTTGGGATGGGAATCATTGGAAGAAAGACGACTCAATTCTAGGTTAAACTTACTAAATAAATTCAGATCCGCATGTTTCAACACCGAGGTTTCGAAAATTATTCGCGCTCCAACATACATTGGTCGCTTGGATCATGGGTACAAAATTCGGGAAATAGATGCCAGGACCAGCAGACTCAAGGACTCCTTCTTCCCAAGAACAATACGGGATAACAACTGTAGGGTCACACTCGGAGATAACAAAAATGCCATTTGCCACCCTCGGTGTGTAGGTAACAATTAATTAAACTCAATTGCATGCACTTTCACTAACCTCCTGTGTGTTGTGTCAAAACCCTTCCCGCATGCCCGCATTGGAATGCCATTAAGTAATGTATTGCTGCTTACAGTATTGTTTTCTCTTCTTTTGCAACCCTAAATTTCCACTTCCATCCCTTGTCCCCCTCCGTGGGTGTGCCCTCCTCCCACCTGCAGCTTTGGGCCGAATTCCTCGTCTTGAGTAGGTGAGATTTTTGTGCGGAACGTTCTTGTGGTGGTGGTAATTCGCCTGGCTACTAGCTAGAAACTAGCTTGCACGTTCGTGATTAATTTTCTTGCTGCATCCTGGGGTAAAATTATTTGTTGTAGTTAAGCGTATGTACTTGCATGCTTGTGGAGTGAAGGGAGGTAGATGTGTGTTTGCATGCGCGTCGAATGATGGGATGTTACGATGAATTTGTGCACTGCTGTGGATTGGGGTTTGTATGCGTGTGTTGGTTTTGAATGCGGTATTTCTTTTTCCTTTTTTCGGTGGTGACCTATCACCCCCCACCACACGTCCTTGCGGCGGCTTGAGGGGTATTATGTAGATGTAGATATAGATGAAAACTCTCTCCCACCCAATATGAGGAATCTGACCCAACGCTGCAGGCAGGAAAGGGATTCCCCCACGGTGAGGGACAAGTGATGGAGGGGAAATTTAGGGTACCAAGAGCAAAGAAAACAATACTGTAAACGTCAATGCATTACTTAATGCCACGCGGGAAGGGTTTTGACACAACACAGGAGGTTAGTGAAAGGGCATGCAATTGACTTTAACTAATTGTTACCTAGACGCCGAGGGTGGCAAGTGGCATTTTTGTTATCTCCGAGTGTGACCCTACAGTTGTATCCCGTATTGTCCGTGGGAAGAAGGAGTCCTTGTGTCTGTTTGTCCTGGCATCTATTTCCCGAATTTTGTACACATGATCCAAGCGACCAATGTATGTTGGAGCGCGAATAATTTTCGAGACCTCGGTGCTGAAACATGCGGATCTGAATTTATTTAGTAAGTTTAACCTAGCATTGAGTCGTCTTTCTTCCAATGATTCCCATCCCAACTCCATAAGCATTTCAGTGACGCTTTTCGTTTTTTTGTAACAGTTTTCCACGAAACGAGCTGCCCGGCGTTGGACCTTCTCAATTTCCCGAATGAGGCCTTTTTCACACGGATCCCATACGCTACAAGCATATTCTAAATGGGGCCTTACAAGAGCGTGATAACAACGTTCCTTGAATTTGGAGTCACTTCTTCTGTTTTTCTGAATCCGTGTTGATTGTCACTTAAGAAGTTTTTGTTATCAAGATGTCTCATTATGGAACTGACAACTATGTGCTTTAAAATTTTGCAACGTATAGAAGTTAGAGAAATTGGTCTGTAATTGCTGAGGTCCTCCCTGTCACCACTTTTAAACATTGGCGTTATTTGCGCGGTTTTCTAATTCTTAGGGACTTGGCACTCAGTTAGTGATTTGTTAAATATAAATTCGAGGTACGGGGCGATGTTAGGAGCTAAATGTTTTAGCACCCTAGCTGGTATGTTTTCGGGACTCGGGGATTTTTCTGGTTTAATGTCTTTGAGCAATTGGCAATTCCTTGCTCGTCCGCTATTATTTTTGCCATGGGTTAAGTATATATTGTTTCTCGGAGATACGTAGTGGCTACATCGTTCGTGAAGACGCTCTGGAAGAATTCGTTTAAAATGTTGGCTTTACCCTCAATGTTAGTATAAATGATATTGTTGCAGTCCCTTAAGCAAGCCGCGGTTTGTTGACCCCCATTTACTTCCCTAACATATGACCAGAAAGCTTTGGGGTCAGTGTTCAAATACTCGCTGAGTACTTTACGCTTAAAATCTTTCAAAGCGCTACGTAATTGTGTTTTAGTTTCAATTTTAGAGGATCTATACTTGTCCAAAAGCTGTTTATTGTCCAAGAGTGATGAGTTCAGACCTGCTTTCTTTACCCTAGAGTGTAACATTCTCTGCTTTCAAAGGGCTTTTTTAACGCCTTTGTTGTACCACCTGGGGTCGCGATTTGCCTTAACGTATTTTACAGGGATGAAATCTGTTATTCCTTTTTGCATAATTTGGACAAACTGTGTCAAAGTTTCTTCCACGGTGGCAAGACTTAAGCGCGTTTTGAAATCGTGTAGTGAAGAGTTTAAATGGCTGGCAAAAGTTTCATAATCTGCTTTTTGATAATTGTAAATTTTTCTTTTTGGCTTAACATTCTTGTTTATTTCTACGTTCAAGTTGATAATAACTGATTTATGGTCACTCAACCCTCGTCGGTTGATACACTATTAATGCGTTCCCGTGTGTTCGTAAGAAATAAGTCCAATATGTTCTTTCCACGGGTGGTAGTGCGTACTCCTTGATGGAGCGAATTTCTTTGAACCAAATTTAGTAAGAAATTGCAAGATTCGCGATCACGGGTCCTAGATTTAACGCTATTTCTGTCCCAGTCGATACCAGGGAGGTTAAAGTCACCACCAATTATATTGATGCATTTATTATTTTTGCGTGAAAATTTATTTTTTTTCATTGAGGGTATTAAGTCTTTGAAAATCAAGTTCGCCCAGGAAGCTGTGAAAAAATTAAAAAATTCAGCGGAAAACTAACGGAGTTGCCAAAAATATTTCACTTTTTAACATAGTGACGATTCCATTTTTCGTATTAGTGACCTTTATAGATTGGTTGGATTCACAAAAAATTTTAATAACTATAGCCTTTAGCCTTGTGAACGTTCTTGCACTACATTTCTCCAAATGTATAATTTTAAATAGAATTCCTGTTTTTTAATACATTCCTTACGTTTACCTATTGGTTTCCCCATAAAACCTTTCACTATGGTGGATAAAAATAGTGAAAACTGTTTGGGGAACTTTTGCATAATCCCCGCGCATCGCATTGCACGATCTTGAAATATGCACGGTAAGCAAAGATTCGCCATCCCTTCCCCGTAAGCAACCTTTAGTTTCTCAGAAAGTTCCAATGAACATAAAAATTAGGGCGTTTGGATTTCTTCGGCTGGATGTCCAGAGCTGTTACACGATTCCAATTTAAGATTATGGCCCAAAATTTTAATATTCCTTTTTTTTGTTGAGCTGTCTTTGCTTACATCACAACAACGTTTCCCTAGGGAAACGTTGTTGTGATGTAAGCAAAGTAAATGGGTCCGTTATGCACTCCGATAATGGAATAAAAAATGATGCTAGTAGAGATCTATAGAATGATTCACTCCGTAATCGCTTAACAAGGTTGATTTGAACTGGGAACCCTTTGTTAGGAGGCCTATTGTACCGAAATGAGTTCCCGAAACGTTCGCGAAATGAGTTCCCATGCCTCTCCACCGATTTGTCCAATGTGATCTGTCGAACTTTGGATCGAAGTGGGTGAGCAGTAGGGCAGGGCAGTAGGCTCTGAGCCGAGGAGAGAATTGAGATTGAGAGGAATGCGGAGAAGGGGGGCGCACGTGGGGAGAGAAGGGGGGCGTGGGGGTGGCAGTATGAGGGAGGCGAGCGCACTATAACAGGCACGTCGGCAAAAAGCGAATCGGAGGGAGGAGTGTCGAGGAAGGGGTTCACGAGGGACGAGAGTGATTCAGGGTCGAGATGGGAGTGCATGCCAAACAGGGGGAGGGGCGGGGTGGTTGTTGAGGGGTGGTGGTCGTGGCGAGCAACGTGGCAAATGGATCAGCACAGCTGCGAGGAGTGCATCGTCCGAGAGGAACGGGACGGTTAGGATAATGGATGTTGTGCCTACTGTGCTCAAAAATCTTCGACCGAATGGCTTCTACCGCGACCGTAGTAACATATTCTGGACATGGTCGTGAGAACAATAATTCTCTCTCATCATTCGTGGTCGCTGGTTGTAAAAATAAAATTTTCGCATTGTAGAGCAAACGACTAAAAGAAATCAACCTCGACTCGCGTGACACCCAATGGCATGGGAATCCAGGAAGACAATTTTTACGGTCGTATGGGATTTAATTTCGGCGAATCAACTCAGTAAAAGTTTTAATATTCTTGCAGTGAGTGACTTGAAGTGTTCTTTAATTGTTACTCGTTATTAGTTTCTTTGTTTAATATTAAATACACGTACGGTGGAGTCTTCTCAGACTCTGATGCATGATTTCCCATTCCTCTGTTATTTGTGAGTTCGCTTATTCATCTACATCTACATCTACAAAATACCCCGCAAGCCGCCGCAAGGGCGTGTGGCGGGGGGTGTTAGGCCACCACCCAAAAAAAGGAAAAAAGAAAAAGGAAAAAAGAAACACCGCATTCAAAACCAACACACACATGCAAACCCCAATCCACAGCAGTGCACACATTCATTGCAACACCCCATCATTCGACGCGCATGCAACCACACATCTACCTATCCTCACTCCAAAAGCATGCAAGTACATACGCTTACCTACAACAAATAATTCCACCCTAGGATGCAGCAAGAAACCTATCATGAACATGCCAGCTAGTTTATAGCAAGTAGCCAGGCGAAACACCACCACCACAAGAACGTTCCACACAAAACTCTCTCCCACCTTGGGTGGGAGAGAGTTTCATTCAAGGAGGGAGAGACAATTCATCGATGGATGGATGGATTAAATTTCATTTTAATCGATCATGCTGTGAAATATTGATGGCGTGAAATCAAAAACTCCTTAGTGCCTTGAGTGACTTCTACAGTGGAGTACAGAATTATGAGGTTGAAAACTGCTTTCGTTTCATCCTTTCTTTTTTAAGTTATCACTGAAATTTAAGTATATTTCCATTGATTTCATGGCTATACTTTCTCACTGCGTTGACACAGCACTCATTGTATTAGTTACCATTTCTATTATAGTCTATACTAGTCAAATTTAGTATGATGTATATAATCGTTGAATTGTTTCTATAAATAGCCGTGGTATCTAAGAACTTCCTTGTGACTATAGGCTGCCTTTAGCGTTAATACAGTTCATACTGAGAATTAGGCGCATTGTCCTGCGGAAGATATACGAAATGAGGGTCAACAAGTTGAATAGTTGACTGAGATGGCATTTTAAAAGATAGGCCGCATGGAAAAATGCCTTATCCCAATTGACCCTTGACAGGGGTCGGCAACCGGAGAGGTCGGAAAAGGGAATTTTTTTCCATCTAGAGGCAAATCAGACATATAAATGATCTCAGACGAGAAAAGATGCGCGGAGCTGTCTAACATAATTAATCGGTCCATTTGTGTTGACGGCTATTTACAGAAACACTTGGTTTAATTTTGTTCGCGCTGAAGTTATGGCATATATTTTTGTCATGGCATTTTTTAGGATTAGTGTCTACTTTTTCCTCGCTGTTTATTCCTCTTGTCTTCTCATTCTAACGGTTCCTTGTGAACTTTTAGAGGTATATTGATTATTCGGAGACAAATAACCTAAATTGAATAATAATGAGGTCGCTGTTTGATAACGACTGAAAACTTTATATTATTAGGGGAACGTTATTAGCACTTTGACTTAAATAATGAATGTCTTAAATTTTTATTGTTTGTTATTTTTTCAAGTGAAAAAAGTCGAAAGAACAAGTGTTTTAGTGTTCAGTTATTTGAGTAGTATACATTCTGGAAGAATATGAACTTCATACTGGCGGATTTGGGGGGTGTCGGTCAAAGGCAAGTAGAAGAAAATTTATAACTGTAGTTATGGTAAGTATATACATAAAGAAAATATTAGGATAGACGTGAATATCCGGCGGAACGCTGCGTGGATCTGAAACTCGGTCTTTTAGGCAAAAGGATCGGCGAACATGAGTGTCTTTTGATATACAGACAGGAAGAATAATGAATAAAAATACGTTAAATAGATATGAAGATTAACGAATAAGTTTTAGACATGTGGCGAGAAGAGGAGAAGTTGTTAGGTAAAGTTGGAAGAAAGCTGACAAGGTAGGAGGGGGAAATGTTGAGAGTCAAATGTTTCAGGCAACGGTAGAGGTGTAAATGCTGGATAAGGGGGGAAGAGGAGGTTGTAAAGTGGGTTTTTGAGCGTCATGGAGATATGTAAAAACCATAAAGACTTTTAGATGGAAAACATGTAGGGAAAACAACATCTACATCTACATAATACCCCGCAAGCCGCCGCAAGGGCGTGTGGCGGGGGGTGTTAGGTCACCACCAAAACAGGAAAAAAGAAATACCGCATTCAAAACCAACACACACATGCAAACCTCAATCCACAACAGTGCAAACATTCATCGTAACATCCCATCATTCGACGCGCATGCAAACACACATCTACCTCCCTTCACTCCACAAGCATGCAAGTACATACGCTTAACTACAACAAACAATTGTACCCCAGGATGCAGCAAGAAATTTATCAGGAACGTGCAAGCTAGATTTCAGTAAGTAGCTAGGCGAAATACCACTACCACAAGAACGTGCTACGTAAAACTCTCTCCTGCCCAAGGAGAGGAAGAGGATATCTACGTACTATTCAATAGGGACTGTCCGAAACCTGCATAGACTACATATAATTATGAGTTTTAGCTGAGATACATCTCTTATTCCGACATTATGGGTAGAATTTTTACTAAGTTGGAGATAATAGAAATTTGCTGCTAAAGAACTAAGACAAGGCTCACGGCCTTGAGTTACCTGAAATAATATATTTATAATAATACGAATCCCTTTTGTAAAAAGTGGGTCAAACCCTCAGTTGGTAAATCGTCAATGTCCTGGGCCAATCTGAGCCTGATGTACGTATTTTATACTGCTCTTAGCCCGGACGATAGTATTAAAAACAATTCATATTTAATACTATCATCCGAGCTAAGAGGAGTATAAAATACGTATACGCGAGGCGCGTATTTGCCTCCTCGGCAGTAATCATTGCAATTGACTTAGTTCTTGTCCCTTCCATTCCTCTATAATACTTAATTTTCAATCTTTCTCATTTCTACATCTACTCAATACCCCGCAAGCCGCCGCAAGAGCGTGTGGCGGGGGGTGTTAGGGCACTACCCGTAAATAAGGAAAAAAACCGCATGTAGAAGCCACAAATTTATAGCCCACAAACCAAACATGGTAAACATTCATGCAAGAACACTTTCGCCCCAACCCTTTCACACACATGCAAACCCACAAACTACCAACAAACATACACATGCACAATCCTTGAATTGTTAATTTTGTACCGACTTGAAACTTAAATGTTTTTAATGTTTCAAAATAGACTTTGTTTTGCTAAATTATGATTTGTGATTGTTTGGGGGAAAATTTTTATTACATAGCTCGTTAGAAATGAAAATGGCTCATTTTATCACAGTTTCATAAAAGGTGCCGTATGTATATACATTTAGAATATGCATGTAGCATATGGGATCCGTGTGAAAAAGGCCTCATTCGGGAAATTGAGAAGTTCCAACGCTGGGCAGCTCGTTTCGTGGAAAACTGTAACGATAAAACGAAAAGCGTCACTGAAATGCTTATGGAGTTGGGATGGGAATCATTGGAAGAAAGACGACTCAATGCTAGGTTAAACTTAATAAATAAATTCAGATTCGCATGTTTCAGCACCGAGGTCTCGAAAATTATTCGCGCTCCAACATACATTGGTCGCTTGGATCATGTGTGCAAAATTCGGGAAATAGATGCCAGCACTAGCAGACTCAAGGACTCCTTCTTCCCACGGACAATACGGGATAACAACTGTAGGGTCACACTCGGAGATAACAAAAATGCCACTTGCCACCCTCCGTGTGTAGGTAACAATTAGTTAAACTCAATTGCATGCACTTTCACTAACCTCCTGTGTGTTGTGTCAAAACCCTTCCCGCATGCCTTTAAGTAATGTATTGCTGTTTACAGTTTTGTTTTCTCTTCTTTTGCTACCCTAAATTTCCACTTCCATCCCTTGTCCCTCTCCGTGGGTGTGCCCTTCTCCCACCTGCAGCGTTGGGCCAAATGCCTCGTCTTGAGTAGGAGGGATTTTTATGCGGAACGTTCTTGTGGTGGTGGTAATTCGCCTGGCTATTTGCGAGAAACTAGCTTGCACTTTCGTGATAAATTTCTTGCTGCATTCTAGGGTAAAATTATTTGTTGTAGTTAAGCGTATGTACCTGCATGCTTGTGGAGTGAAGGGAGGTAGATGTGTGTTTGCATGCGCGTCGAATGATGGGATGTTACGATGAATGTGTGCACTGCTGTGGATTGGGGTTTGCATGTGTGTGTTGGCTTTGATTGCGGTATTTCTTTTTTCCTTTTTCGGGTGGTGACCTAACACACCCCGCCACACGCCCTTGCGGCGGCTTGCGGGGTATTATGTAGATGTAGATGTGGATGTATGAACGTTCGCCGAACTTTTCTCAGCCAACGGAATGCAATATAGTGCGATCTGAGGGGGAAGTGTCGCCACAAAGAATTGAGGAGAGCCTGGTTTTCGAATCTTAAAAGAACACCTTAAACGAATTAATACCATTTTAAGACCTACGACTTAGTTAAAAAATGTTTGTATTGATTAGTTCAATGGTGTATTGAGCTTCTAAGGTATGAAATTGAAAAACAAGGTTCTTTCAACTGAAAATTTCGATATGCCGCGTCAAAATGTGGAAATTCATAGATTATTGAGACACTTGGTTTTCTTTCTTTAATTTTCATCTACATCTACATAATACCCTGCAAGCCGCCGCAAAGGCGTGTGGTGGGGGATGTCAGGTCATCACCCAAAAAAGGAAAATAGAAATACCGCATTCAAAACCAAGACACACATGCAAACCCCAATCCACAGCAGTGCACACATTCAACGTAACATCCAATTATTCGACGCGCATGCAACCACACATCCACCTCCCTTTACTCCACAAGCATGCAAGTACACACGCTTAACTACAACAAATAACTCTACCCTAGGATGCAGCAAGAAATCCATCACGAATGCGCAAGCCAGCTTCCAGCAAGTAGCCAGGCGAAACACCACCACCACAAGAACGTTCCACACAAAACTCTCCCACCATAGTTGAGGAATCCGGCCCAACGCCGCAGGTGGGAGGAGGGCACACCCAAGGAGAGGGACAAGGGATGGAAGGGGAAATCTAGGGCACGAAAAGCAGAGAAAACAATACTGTAAACAGCAATACACCACTCAATGGCACTCCAATGCGGGCATGCGGGAAGGGTCCTGACACAACAAACAGGAGGTCACTGAAAGTGCATGCAACTGGGTTCAACCAACCTTTACCCAGACGCCGAGGGTGGCAAGTGGCATTTTTGTTATCTTCAAGTGTGACCCCACAGCTGTTATCCCGCATTGTCCTTGGGAAGAAGGAATCCTTGAGCCTGCCAGTCCTAGCATCCACTTCCCGAACTTTGTACTCATGATCCAAGCGACCCATGCATGTTGGAGCGCGATCAACCTTCGAGACGTCGGTGCTGAAATATGCGGATCCAAATTTATTTAGTAAGTTCCATTATATTCAAATAAAGTGGAACCCAGCAGCTGCAGTAAACCAATCCTTGGATTGAAATACTGATGATGACGAAAAAGAGCAATAAGTGAACGCGGGATACCCACATTAATAATTACAAACTTGAGAGGAAAGTAGAAATTTTAGAGCATACGAGAAATAGCATACAAGAAAAAACAAAATTAGATTTGACAGGTAGATTCAGGCGTGAATATCTATTGTTTTTAAGCAGGAAAATGTCGAAGGCGCATATCTACATCTGCATAATACCCCGCAAGCCGCCGTAAGGGCGTGTGTCGGGGGGTGTTAGGTCACCACCCAAAAAAGGAAAAAAGTAATACCGCATTCAAAACCAACACACACACATGCAAACCCCAATCCACAGCAGTGCACACATTCATAGAAACATCCCATCATTCCACGCGCATGCATACACACATCTACCTCCCTTCACTCCACAAGCATGCAAGTACATACGCCTAACTACAACAAATAATTGTACCCCGGGATGCAGCAAGAAATTTATCAGGAACATGCAAACTAGATTTAGTAGCTAGGCGAAACACCACCACCACAAGAACGTGTAACTTTAAACTCTCTCCTACCCAAGGTGAGGAATGTAGCCCAACGCAGCAGGTAGGAGGAGGGCTCACCCCCAGAGACCGAAAAGGGATGGAGTGGGAAATATAGGGTACCAAAAGCAGAGAAAACAATACTGTAAACAGCAATACATTACTTAATGGCAATCCAATGCGTGTATGCGGGAAGGGTTTTGACACAACACACAGAAGGTTAGTGAAAGTGCATGCAATTGAGTTTAACTAATTGTTACCTAGACGCCGAGGGTGGCAAGTGGCATTTTTGTTTTTCTGTTATTATTGGGATCTGTGAGGCGTAACCTGATCTCAAGTGACAAAAGGCGGTGGATTTACTTTATTAATCCCAATATATGACCTGCGCTCTTGCCTTCCAACTATGCTGAACCCTAGAAACGTGTTCGTGTAACCTACGCGCTACACACTGTGATGCCACGGCAGTATAATTGACCCCAGAGCGATTTAGGGGTACCCGACGCGATGAGAGGACAGGCCTCAGATCAACAAAGTCCCCTCCGATCTCCCGACAGAATCCCAACAATCTCTCATTTATACCCTCTATTCGGCTCCAAACGAGCCTTCCGCGGTCAGTACGTGGCACAATACTGCAAATATTTAATTTAAGAGGGACCTTCTACTCTGCCTCAACCCGTTTCACCTCCGAGTGCATCTCCTTAAAGGAGCGCAGGATCTCTTCAGATCCACGTTCTGAGGCGTCGTTTGTTGCCACTAGAGCCACAATGCGTAGCTTTGAGCAACCTGTATTACTGACGGCCGCCTTAATCGCCGGCGTCGCCTGGGGTACCCCGCCGCCTGGTATACACCAGGACGACAAGAATCCAACACCTCCCTCCTGTTGAACTCTGCGGCGCAGCGGATGCATTATACGCCGGACGTTAGAACTGCCTAATATAACGGTTCCCTCCCTTCCCGAGCGCTGATGTCTTACTCTAGGCAGTGCCCTCGGAGTAGGGGTAGGAGCTACAGGTGCGGTGGATCTGTCATCCGACAGCACCTGGTACCTGTTGGAGACGGGGATGGTGTCTGCCTCCGCAGAGTCCAATCCTCGCCGCAGCGTTACCTTCCCCTTGCCCCGAGATACAACCCTCCAATCGTCAGACCAACGGACAAGAGGTACTCCCTCGTTGAGAGATGGGACACGAGGCAGGTCTCTAATCGCCCAGCCACGTGTAGCATTCGGACGAATCCGTGCATCCCTATGGGCGTGGCGGGTTTTCGAATTCCCACACCGAGTCCCAACTCTCCCGAGGGGAGCCCTCCCTCCGGCAATCTCCGAACGAAGCTCCCGCACCATCCTCTCTAACATGACGATACGAGCCCTTAGAGCTGCTCATTCGCCAGTGCCTTCGAGCATGGCAACATGGGACCTAGGTAAAGCCATCCTGGTTATTAACCGAGTCCCAACAAAAGTTAACCTGTATACACTATGCTAAGATGTCTAAGAAGGGTTCCCCAAAAATAAAAGCTAACCTAAACCTGCTATGCTAAATATATGTTTTTGTGTTATATAGTGCGGTACCATAAACAAAAATGTACGAAATTGGTAACTTAATGTAATGGACACTGTACTTGTAACTGTAAGTGGCTACTCAGGGGAAAATAAGAGAAGAAGAGAGAGAGTACTCACCAATAACCAGTCAGAGGAGCGGGAAACAAATAACTACAAGCCACTAAGAATACCCACTAAAATTACCACCACACTATTAAAAAATAATAACAAACAGCACAAAGACTAAATTAACTAAGCTATATCACAAAATAAAAGCTAACACCACACTACACTTCACTAGGTAAGAATATGCACAGAGGCGCACAGGTAACAGCAGGTAGGCTCGGCTATGCTCAAACCGGTTCCAGCGAGCGAGGTCTGGCACGTTCGTTCTCGTCAGAGGCCAGGTGGAGAATTTTCTATCAAGTCTCATAATTTTCAGGTGGGTTAGTGCACATTAACCATATTTTATCTTGTTTTATATCCAGCAATTCGCCATTAAAAGTGAATGAAAGTCATTCCGTAAATGTTAGTTATTTTGGTTGACATTTCCCCACTTCGTACCTTTCTCCACTTTGACTTCATTCATCACATTGTTCAAATATCCTTTAAACTATCAACTTTCAGTTATGATTAACATTTGTGCTTTCAGTTTTAATTGGGATTTAAAATTAGTACAAGTACATAGATATTCCTGCTCACTCAAAGTTTCAGGAAGTAAATGGGATTAAAGAATTAACGTTATAATTAAATAAGTCTTGCATTTGTCACTCCACAGTTTCACATCCAGTGCCAAGGGCTTGAGTTCTCTGATGTGTTTTCCAAAACGTTTACGTCATGATGTGCTATAAATAAGATTAAGTAATAAAATTAAGCAAATATAATAATTATTTTTATACAATGTGTTTTGTTTTTGGCTAAAATGTTTTGAAAGCAATATTCGAGAATCTCGAAGCGACTATACCAACACTGCTTCGTTTGATTGACTCCAACGTTATCATCCATACTGACTGAAGATATCGGAAATTCGAACGTGTAATACGAAAGAATTGGCACGAAATTGAGGCTTCTTGGATTTTCGCTCCTTAGAGTTTCATCTACATCTACATCTACATAATACCCCGAAGCCGCCGCAAGGGCGTGTGGCTGGGGGTGTTAGGTCACCACCCAAAAAAGGAAAAAAGAAATACCGTATGCAAAACCAACACAAACATGCAGACCGCAATCCACAACAGTGCTAACATTCATAGAAACATCCAATCATTCCACGCGCATGCAAATACACATCCACCTACCTTCACTCCACAAGCATGCAAGTGCATACGCTTAACTACAACAAATAATTGTACCCCAGGATGCAACAAGAAATTTATCAGGAACGTGCCAGCTAGATTTTAGTAAGTAGCTAGGCGAAATACCACCACCACAAGAACGTGCTACGTAAAGAATTCACCTACCCAAGATGAACAATCTGGCCCAACGCTGCAGATAGATGGAGGGCTCACCCGCGAGAGGGACAAGGGAAGGAAGGGGAAATTTAGGGGACCAGAAAAAGAGCAAACAATACTGTAAACAGCAATACATTACTTAATGGCATTCCAATGCGGGAATGCGGGAAGCGTTTTGACACAACACACAGGAGATTAGTGAAAGTGGATGCAATTGAGTTCAACTAATTGTTACCTAGACGCCGAGGGTGGCCAGTGTCATTTTTGTTATCTCCGAGTGTGACCCTACAGTTGTTATGCCGTATTGTCCGTGGGGAGAAAGAGTCCTTGAGTCTGCTAGTTCTGGCATCTATTTCACGAATTTTGTACACATGATCCAAGCGACCAATGTACATCTACATCTACATAATGCCCCGCAAGCCGCCGCAAGGGCGTGTGGCGGGGGGTGTTAGGTCACCACCCAAAAAAGGAAAAAAGAAATACCGCATTCAAAACCAACACACACATGCAAACCCCAATCCACAGCAGTGCACACATTCCTTGTAACATCCCATCATTCGACGCGCATGCAACCACACATCTAGCGCCCTTCACTCCACAAGCATGCAAGTACATACGCTTAACTACAACAAATAATTTTACCCTAGGATTTAACAAGAAATTTATCACGAACGTGCAAGCTAGTTACTAGCAAGTAGCCAGGCGAAACACCGCCACCACAAGAACGTTCCACACAAAACTCACTCCCACCCAGGTGAGGGTATTATGTAGATGTAGATATATTAACATGGGCTCACAGGCCAAGGTAAGGTTCATATTGATTTATCTTATAAGTCAACCTTCGGCGTATTTATTATTATGGCAGGCAAAAATCGGGTCCCAAAGGGAGGAGCGAGGGATTAACAGCTGAACTTTTTAAAAGGGATTTTGCCCGCGGCCAAGGTATACCTATCAAGTGAAAAACTAGCTAACATAATATATAATAAATAAGTCATAAAATAGTAATAAATAATATATAATACATAATAATAAAATCCACTGGTGAATGACAATAAAGTCCACAGGTAGGCCAAAATTAAGAATCCATTGTCTAGGGAGACCACATATTAACGCAAAAGTAACGTAGTGTGGTGGGAAAGAATATTGAGTTCAGAATTTTTGCTGGAATTAGCCACACTGGAAAAATGTATGCTTTAATGGATCGATCAAAATTATTACATGTTTAAACACATGCAGACTTTTTGTCGCGGTGTTTTTATGGTTTCATCCTAGAAGGAAAAAATATTCGCATTGGAATTCCAGATATCTCTGGGGACCTATGGTTGAAAGAGGAAATCTACGCATAAAGGACATGCACCTATTTCAGTGTACTAGAAGAAAATATTTTTTATAAGGTATTCTGCCGGTTAAGGTCAGTTTTTGGATGGACACAGCTATGAAATAAATATTTTGTGACTCCAAACAAAACAAAATCGAGCAGCATACTCTACATCAGTTCCCTCTTCATCACTTTGTACTTCCTTTCTCCCTTTACCCCGTCCAACATCCCTATCCTGTTCCTTCTCTTACCTCGTTTGCCTAACATTCTCCCCGCTATTACCGTTTCAACATGTCACTGCCTCTCAATACGCCTTTCATCCATTTTTCCTGCCTCCATAGGATTTCTCCCAAAAATCCCCTCTCCTCACCCATTATTCCTAGTACTTCCTCATTTGTTTTCCTTTCGGTCCATTTCACCTTTTCCATTCTTCTAATAACCCATATTTCAAAAGCCTCAAATCTACGCCTATCCTCCTGCTTCAGTGACCACGTTTCCGCGCCGTGTCTAGCTACGCCCCATATCAGAGTTTTTACGAGTCTTGTCTTAACATCCCTACTCAACGTCCCCGTCATCAACTCCCTCCTCCTTGAGAAAGCCTCCTTGCCTAGCGCAATTCTTCTCCTTACGTCCCTACCACTTTGACCGTGTTGGTCCAAAACACTTCCAAGATACATAAACTATTCTACCTGCTCTGTTCTTTCCCCTCCTATTTTAGTGTTCAGCTTAGGCATTTTCTTTCTGGAAAATCGTATAATATTTGTTTTAATAATATTGATTCTCATTCCATGTCTACCGCACTGAACCTCCAATTCACTCAGCATTACGTACAACTCCTTCGCTGCCTGAGCAACCAATGCTTGGTCATCTGCAAGCCTAGCGGATTTTACGAATTCCCCTCCGGCTTTCATTCCTACCTCCAGTTCTTCCCTTGCCTCTTTAATCATTTCCTCCACATACAGGGTTCGTCCGGAAGATGAGTGTACTGAGCTCAGGAAAAAAGTTTATTACACTTTTACATATCTTAAGCTAATATTCCTCAAAATAGGACCCTTGTGATTCGATACACTTGTTCCAGCGGCGTTCCCATTCCTGGAACGCTCCCGCGAAGGCATCATCGGGAACCCCTTGAAGACACGTCACGGCCTCTTTGACGGCGTCCAAAGTCCCTTATCACGTCCTTTCAAGCTCCTCTTTATCTTTGGGAACAGAAAGAAGTCCAGTGGTGTGTGGATCATTTTTGCAGTGATCCGCAAGTTGTGTCGCGATTTCCAAACGATTGAGTCTTTGATCATCACTGAGCACTTTCGGCACCAAGTTTGCAAAAATTTTTCGCATCTGTAATTGGTCCCTAATAATCTCGTGCACTATTGTTTTTGGCACATTACACTGCTCTGCTATCATCCGAACACTAAGACGACGATCAGAGTTCAGTACATCGCGAACTTTTCGCGCATTTTCGTCGGTGACTGTCGTTGATGGGCGTCCAGGCCGTGGTTCGTCGTCGACCTCTTCTCTGCCCTCCACGAACATCTTGTGCCACCGAAAGATCATGTTTCTAGACATGGCTGACTTCCCGTAAGCCTGGTTAATCATACCGACAGTTTCGGTAGACGATTTCCCAAGCTTTACCGCAAATTTGATGGAATAACACGGCTGCAAAAACTTCAGCATCGCGTTCCGTGACGTGGGTCGAGCGTGGAGGTTCGCGTTAACAGAGCTCCTCACTACACCACAGCTCAGAACCGACTGCCTTTTTCAGCGTCGCTTGCCAACATACCCCCCTCCAATCGCAGCCCGTCAGAGCGGTGCTGGGCGCGCCTGGAGCGGCGGGAAAAAAATCAGTACACTTATTTTCCGGACGAACCCTGTATACGTTAAACAGAACCGGTGACAATGGGCAACCCTGCCTTATACCTCTACCTAACACTGCTCATCCGGACTCTCCGTTCCCCGCTCGAACCTGAGCAGTCTGAGACATGTACAGGTTGCGGATCAGTCTCCTCTCCCTCCAATCTATTCCTATCTTCTTCAATATACTCATTAGATTTTCCCAATTCGCTCTCTCAAACAGGAAAATACATCCTGATTGTATTCTATATTCATTTCGACTAGTTATCTCATTACTTCAACGGCGTCAACGTATCTCTCCCCTTCCTAAATCCAAACTGATCATCCCCTAGGTAATCATTTGCCCTACTGTGCATCCTTTTGTTGATAATCCTTAGAACAACTTTAGCTTTGAAGGATAACTAACTTTCTGTTCTTTAGTACAAACAGGATGTAGCCTTTACCTTTTTCAGAATAGGAACTAACACTGATTTCACAAAATCTTCCGGCTAGAATCCTTCCTCATAGATACTACGAATCAGTCCAGATAGAGTCTTCTTCCCACATTTTCCTAAACATTTCAACAGTTCCACAGGAGTGTTGTCTACACCCACTGCCTTATCTCCTTTCATCTCCTTTAATGCCCTTTCTATTTCATTGTGTAGTATGCCTGGACCTAAGCTATCTTCTACTAGGTCATGTTCGTTTTCTGTCTAACCTTTTCGGCCTAAGTTCTCTGCCATTCAGTTTTTCTATATATTCCTTCCATCTTTCTTGGATTTTTTTCTGGTTTAACTATTATCTTACCCCACTTATCTTTAACTGTTAGCACAGATCTAGCCTTCTTACTTCCCGATAATAACTTTACCTTGCAGTATAGCGCACCAATTTCACCCTTCCTCTCTAAACTTTCCATATCCTAGCATTGCGTTTACCACCATTCTTCTTTTTCTTTGTTTGTGGCCCTTCTCAAATTATTGTGTAACTCTTTGTACTTCATTTTGCCTAACTCAATGTTTCATTTTTCCATTTTCTTCTCTAATCCATCATTGCAAATCATCTTATCCGTTACCCATGGTTTCCTTATCATTTTCCCGCTAACTGTGTCTAAAGTGTGTCTCGCGGCTTCACTCCACCCCTCTCCATCCCAACTTTTAACTCTCTCCCGCCCTTCCCCCACTCCTCATGCACATCTCAGAATGTAATCTATCTTCTGACTTGCAAACTCTGCCCGGCATTTTATATAGGCCAGTGCTCTACACCCCTGAACCTCAGGGTGAACAATCATCGCGCTTCATGTAATCCCTCCTCCCCGTCCGCTGGTCTTCCCATCCCAAAACATGCCTCCCACCACAACACCCCCTTCAACCACCGTTACAATGTTTCCGTGCTAGCATTCCTTCCCCCATCCGATAACCCTATAAAATTAAAAACAATAGAATTGGCATTTATACAGCTGTGTAAAGCCTATCAACATCCGAGTCTCAATGTCGTTCACTAAATGGGGGGGTGGGGCTGGGGTGGATGGAGGTGGATTTGTTTCTTGCGAGGTGGTGGGACAATTTATTCATCCGCATACATTTTGTCATCCTTGTCCTGTGTTTTGACTTGTCAAGCCCTTATGATGACTTGGTGAGTTGATGCCTTGGTCATGGGTGTTGTGGGATCTGTGGATGAATTGTTAGTTTTCTGTGTCGCTTGTTACTATTTCCGCATCCTCCTTATTCCATCTCCGCTCCCCTCTGGCCTCCCTTTCCCCCTCCATAACCTCCTCCTTCACCCCTCTCCCACCACCTGTTCCCCGCTCCGCTTTCTCCCCCTCCATATACCCCTCCTTCACCCCTCCCCCACTACCTGTTTTTCCCCTCTCCCTCGTCCCATACTCTC
Source organism: Hetaerina titia (assembly GCA_037158775.1). Taxonomy (NCBI): domain Eukaryota; kingdom Metazoa; phylum Arthropoda; class Insecta; order Odonata; family Calopterygidae; genus Hetaerina; species Hetaerina titia. The sequence continues at coordinate 124,797,699 of CM073772.1, forward strand.
TCTGCACCGCGTACCCTTTTCCTTAGTTATATCTTCATCTACATCTACATCTACATAAGTACCCTGCGAGCCACCAAAAAGGTGTGTGGCAGGGGGTGTAGCACCATGAGGGAAGGGTAAGGGTTGAGTCTTATCTTCCGAAGAAGACGGAGCTCAAGTCCGTCGAAATTATCAAGATATAATTGTGAGTGTTCTTTTTATGTGTTCTCGTGCTGTGTGTTACTGTCTAAGTTTTTTATTCAACACTTCCGTGTTACTTCGAAGAAATCATCTATATATAAATATATATATTTTTTTTAGGTAATCTACCGGTTAAGGTAGGTTTTTGGATGGACCCAACTATCAAATAAACATTTTGTGACTCCCCACCTAGCAAACTAATCTATATCAGGTCCCTCTTCATCTCGGTGTACTTCTTTCCTCCCTTCATCTCGTCCAACATCCCTTTCCTGTTCCTACCCTTACCTCGCTTGCCCAACATTCTTCCCTCTATTACCCTCTTCAACATTCCACTACCGCTCAATACGCCCTTCATCCATTTTTCCTGCCTCCATAGGATTTCTCTCAACAAACCCCTCTCCTCCCCCACCATTTCTAGTACTTCCTCATTTGTTTTCCTTTCGGTCCATTTCACCTTTTCCATTCTTCTCCACACCCATATTTCAAAAGCCTCCAATCTACGTCTATCCTCCTGCTTCAGCGACCACGTTTCCGCGCCGTACATAGCTACGCTCCATATCAGAGTTTTTACGAGTCTTGTCTTAACATCCCTACTCAACGTCCCCGTCATCAACTCCCTCCTCCTTGAGAAAGCCTCCTTGCCTAGCGCAATTCTTCTCCTTACGTCCCTACCACTTTGACCGTGTTGGTCCAAAACACTTCCGAGATATGTAAACTGTTCTACCTGCTCTATTTTTTCCCCGCCTATTTTAATATTTAGCTTAGCATTTTTCTTTCTGGAAAATCGCATAACCTTATATATATATATATATATATATATATATATATATATATATATATATATATATATATATATATATATATATATATATTAATCATATTTGCTAAAAAAGAAGTAGTGTTTTCGCCATGAGAGTAAGTTTACTTTCGAGGTCACCTGACAAACGGTTTGTAATAATTCTTGGGCAACGTATGGGGAGGCAATATTCGACTGCGTAGTAGTTTAAAAAGTCTTCCTCATTCGGCCCCCTTCATTTATTTCCCATTCCTGTGTTTATCACAAAGCTTTGAGACGTATTCCGTTAGTATCGGTCCGTACCCATAGTTCGGGATGAGAGGCCGGGGCTTCCACGTCCGTGTCCTCCGCCGGAGATCGTCATGGGCCGATGTTCGAATCACGATATTAAAACTCGGTGTAGTGATTGTGAGGGTGGTTTGCTTGAGGTGGATCGAGGGCCTGGCGGAGGATGGGCTGAGGGGAGGCGGATTGCGGTCGGCCGGGCCGGCGTCGGCGCCCGGGGCGTCGTCGTAACCGTCGACGAAAACAAGTCTGCAGGGGGAGGAGGGAGGGTGTCGGCGAGGAAGTCTGTGGACGATTGAAATGAGGACGGGGAAGAGAGATAGTGCTGGATTAATGGTAGTCAAGGAAGTGAAGGAGTCGGCATTGGATTCGACGCGAGAGATAGGACAACAGAAAGCGTGGACGAATCAGATTACCTATGTTTTTCGATGGTGTAAAATATGAGAAAGTTGTATCAATTCAATTTTAAGGAAGCCTATCCATTAAAGGTAGATTTTTTGTGGTCCCTAACAACTATTAAGTGTTCTACGTACCGTGTTAACTTCCCCCTCTTCGTCTCTAATCTAGCTTGTCCTTTTGCGCCAAAGGTGAGAATTATGATCCTTACAGCTCTACGGTTCATATAAAAGTATTCGGTAGTTGTTCTGTACACCTTTACTTGGCGTACCTGTCATCAATGCCCAATTCTAACGTACCTGGTCGTAAACAAATGAAAACGGCAATACTAATGAAGGGTATTTAATCAATGACCCTTAGGGCACCCGACAACGTTTTACCATATTTTACTACTGCGACTGACTAGACTGAAAAGAAGCCGAGTTTTGCAACTTAGAAAATTAAAGATGGAATATTCGACTTAAATATGTTTTAATAGAACTATCTTTTTTTAAGATCGATTCAGATTATATAATATTACACCTCTGAACTCGACGGCATATAGAAACCGTAGTCTGCCATCGGGTAAAGTATGAAAATGTCAGCTACTTTTTAACCAGTTTATCTGCCTGATTTATTTTTTGTGTTTGCATTTCTGGCTTCAATATCAAATTTTAAAGCTGAAAGTTCTTTTATTTTAGAGGCATAGAGATACGGCCGTGACCAAATTCTGGCATTCTATGGTTATGGAATGCCTGTTACTGACGAGAATTGTCTTGAATAACGTTCCAATTACGATGCGTGAAATGTTTCATTGCAGATGACGAATACGTGATCGACTCTTTAAACTGAGCACTTGGATTGAGTGGATGTAAATATACCCACTCACCACCGTTATGAACCCGAAGGTTCGTTTGCTATGCGGAGGCAGAGCTTACCTAATGTGAAATGCCCTATACATGTGAAATTCACACATCAGGGTAGGGGGGGTTCATCAGGGTATCAGCTTTGTCTGTGCCGACTGTGATTTCTCAGGAAGATCTGATACCCGAAAAATTATACAGCTTGAGTGAAGGTGAGGGTACCAGAGGTGTCAACTGGAATTGAACCCGGGCCCTCGTTAATAAACATCTGACTCGATTAGGCAAAAACCACAAACATTAAATGTGAAAAACGTACGTTTCTATATGGCTGCGTAGATTTTCGCGGCGGTGGCTTGAAGAATTCTGCATGTCCGGGTTTTCACCGCGTTGTTGTTTGAAGCCGACAACAGTTTCGCCGAAGTTTCATCCGGCGTCTTCAGGTCGAAGATGAGGATTCAGATTTTGGCCGTCCTTATATAGGTGGTCCCGTCCGGGTGCTGCTCTCTGATTGGTCCTTTTTCGGAGGACTCTCTTCCACGCGTTATGGAGATGGTAGCCTTCATGTCTATTGAAATTCGCCGGGTTTTTGGCTATCTCAATGGCTTCTCTGATTAGGCGTGGGTAATATCTACTTTCTTTACTTATGACGCTACAATCATAAGTATTATTATCTGCCATTTTTATTATCCACTGCCATTTTTCTTTTTGGCTTATCATTCTTTTTTATTTCTACGTTCAAGTTGATAATAACTGATTTATGGTCACTCATACCCTCGTCGGTTGATCCACTATTAATGCGTTCCGGTGTGTTCGTAAGAAATAAGTCCAATATGTTCTTTCTACGGATGGGAGTGCGTACTGCTTGATGGAGCGAGTTTCTTTGAACCAATTTTAGTAAGACATTGCAAGGTTCGCGGTCATGGGCCAGAGATTTAACGCTATTCCTTTCCCAGTCAATACCAAGGAGGTTAAAGTCACCACCAATTATATTGATGCATTTATTATTTTTGCGTGTAAATTTATTTATTTGTTCATTGAGGGTATTGAGTGTTTGAAAATCTGAGTCTTGAGGTCTATAGAAACAGCATAAATCAATGTTGTGTTGATTGGATCGCAGTATGATGTACCAAACACTGTCTATATTATTACTTTCAAATGCAAGTTGTCTGCTTTCAAGATTACTTTTCATAGCCACGAAAACTCCTCCGGATCTTGTACCTCTATCATTTCGGTAAACTTTAAAGTTCATCGGGGAAATTTCTTGGTCATTGATATCATTATACTGCCATATCTCTATGCCTAATATCATATCTGCCGAATGTCATTGAATTTTGTGCTCGAGATCCGCTGTTTTATTTTTGAGGCTTCTGCAATTTAATACAAATGCATTTAAATATTTTTCTCTTGAATAACGCCCTTGTATGTGTCTGGCCGTAATTTACGTCATGTTTGTGGAGAAGTGCATGTAAAATATCTTACTAAGTCAATGCCAGGGTTTCCGGTTACTTTTACATGTCGGTTGTATGTTGTATTAAAACAAGTACGTGTTTGTTCTGTTATTTTAGCGATATGTGAGACGTAACCTGATCTCAAGTGACAAAATGCGCTGGATTCTACTTTATTTATCCCAATATATGACTTGGGTTCTTGCCTTCTAACTATGCTAAACCCTAGAAACGTGTTCGTGTAACCTACGCGCTACACATTGTGATGCCACGGCAGTATAATGGACCCCGGAGCGATTTAGGGGTACCCGACACGATGAGAGGACAGGCCTCAGATCAACGAAGTCCGCTCCGATTTCCCGACAGACTCCCAACAATCTCTCGCTTATACCCTCTATTCGTCTCCAAGCGAGCCTTCCGCGGTCAGTACGTGGCATAATACTACAAATACTTAATTTAAGAGGGACCTTCAACTCTGCCTCAACCCGTTTTACCTCTGAGTGCATCTCCTTAAAGGAGCGCAGGATCTCTTCATATCCACGTTCTGAGGCGTCGTTTGTTCCCACATGAGCAACAATGCGTAGCTTTGAGCAACCCGAGCAACGTCGTACCCATTCAAAGTGCTCTCCAGAAAGTACATCAAGTAGGGATCGGGATTCGCTGAAATATATAACTTGTCTCCAGGATATGAACCCGGATCAGGATTTGAATCTAGGTAGGAAGCCTGTAAGTTAGCCACATCGATCCCCCATTCATTTCAGCTACTAATAACAATGTTGATGACAAGCTGACTGATGAACGAGCAGTTTTAAATCCGAACAAATCACATTAATTGCACGGCATTTTACATTTTTCCTAATGAAAGCAAATGCTATTTCAAAATGCTATATACAGTATTTCTATAATCGTTTCATTCGAAGAAAGGAAGTGTTTAATATTGGTTGATATTCTCCAAAGTGAAAGTTTTTCTCCGTTATATAAGTGGGTGGAGTTTCAAATCATTTTTGAAAATGAGAATACCTCAAACCTATAAGTAAATATGTAGAGGGGTTTGGGGAAAACTCTAATATGGAGCGTATGTACGGCATCAAAAGTAGGTCGTTGAGGGCAGCGTAGATTGAAGGCTTTTGAGATGCAGCGATGAATGAAGAAAAACGGACATTAAGGTGAAACCTTGCGCCTTGAATTTCACTTTTGTCATTTCTGAAATAGCAAGAAAACCAGGTCAGGTCACGTTCGTGTATATAGTATATTTTAAACTATTAATTGAGCAATTCAATAAATAAATCAATTTTATTTAAAAACTAACTTGATATGGAGAAATTTAAATATGACGAATGAGACATCAAGCTTTAATGATTACTCATCAGACATTTTTAATGACTTCAAAATGGCCCTAATGGATGTTTTTTGTGCTTGAAAGTTCTTTCGTCATTTTATCAAACCAAATAGAAGAATAAAATATGTTTTTTGCACAATACCAGCGAGTTTGTTTTCCATTTGTAACTCCCTAATTTGTGGCCCGGTGCCCTTTAGACAAATTTTCGCTTTCTACTTTGATTCCCCTTTGAAAAGCGATATGGTAAAAGATCTATGCTCTACCGCTATTCTGCACGAAACCAGTGTATCTCGTTCCAAAATTGAAAAAAGGACGGGATAGATTCGTAAACATTGAGCTCTCAAAATTCATTTGCATGTTTTTCAAATATATTTGAAGAATTACATACTACTATCAAATTTTATCCGGTGCCTCGACGTCATTATTTGGATCTTTTAAGTTAACTTGTAAGGTGCATGTTGCTGGGTTCTGTGAAACGACATCGTCCGGGCCATGTCAAATTGTAAATATTGTGCTCTCAGAGTTCATTTGCATGTTTTAGAAATAAATATATGTATACATGCGTATTTAGTGCGCACTATTAAATATTCTTCTTTCCTTTTATGTCATTTTTTTATCTTGATGCTAGCTTCTATGGTGTGAGTTACAGGGTTCTGCGGAACACGACCCTTCATGCCAAATTCGCCTGTATATCCAATAATGGTACGTCGTTTCATAAACACGGCAGTTTAATAAAAAACAAATGTAGTTTAAGATTTCTTCAGGGATTTATTATATCGACTTAGAATTTTTATCATGGTGTTTGTGTTTTCGCAGACCGAATGGAATATATGTTAGATGGAAGGCAGAACCTAATTCATTTAGTTATTATTACAGGTGCTATCTTCTAAAAAACTAGTCATCAATCTTAACATGATAGCAAGCAACCCTTAGCTTTTTGTCTCTTCCAATATCTTTTACCTTAATCTTTTCTCGTAGTCTTCCTCTATCTATCTTTAATTCGCCTACGTTATAAATATTCATTTCTTGTACTTTTTGTCAATGGATTCTTCCTTTGCGGTCTTTAGTAAACTATTCTTATATGTTAAACTTTAATGGCTTAACATATGCGCAGTTAATTAGTATTATTCTTCTCATTTTCAGTGTTTAACATAGATCTTATTTAACAATAAGTCAAAGTATTTTACCAGGAGTCAGAATCCCGAGTTTTATTTCCCTCACTTATTAGAATAAATGTTACTCGAGGGCACTAAACAAATGTAAGTATCGGTACATGATATCATGATGACAACATAAACACGTCGCAATGCACGAAAATCCTAAGGAGAAGTGTCATACATAGACACTTCCTCCGCCTTCACGTCGATACATTTTCATGGATAATCGTTTAAAGCATCGAAATATATTTCCTTCTTCACATTACCTTTTTATAACTTGCCTTTTTTATAAAATAATAAAGAAATTCTTATTAAAAATTTTCTATTCAAAATATCTTAGCTCCTGGTTTCCAGGGTTGGCTGTTTACCTGACCTAACATGTATGTTTTGAAATATTTGACAATCGGAATAACTTCCTTTCCAGGAGTAAAATAATAAATAATAATTTTGGTAATATTTTGCGTAATCTAGGCTCAATACTTTTAGTTAGTGTTATTTCAGTGAATCCGGTAATGAAAAAGCATGTACTTGTGTAAGCCGGGTACGCAATGGTCGTTGAAGTATGCCTTACTGCTAGGGACAAGGAGATGAATTCCTATAATTGTCAAACCTAGTTAAGGGGGCCTAGAGTAGTCGGGTAGCTTAAGGAATTGACTAACCAATTATTCCATTCAATACACTATTATTTCTTATTTAGAAGATCCAATTAGGAATGCTGGTATGCGGAAATTTGATTCCAATTTTCTTCATTTTCATTTTTTCATTCCAATTCAATTTGAGGATTAAAATTTTGTATTAATTATTTATGTATTGTACCCAAAGAATGATCATCCGTTTACGTTCGAAAATCAGATACTTCTTTTGATTGTTTGGGAAATTAAAATACTTTGATGTTGGAGAGCCCACGGTGCGTAATCTGGATTGTTTAAATTCTCCCTTCACTTTACCTGATTTAAGTTATCTCTAACATCTAAATTAAAAAACTCATCGATCGGTTCGATTAATTGGTTAACAAAAACTTTATTAACTGTATGGTTTGTTATTATCAACGTAATAAATGGTTAAATGGTTTACCCTGGATAACCGATTGTTGCAATTAATCAGAAACCCAGTAGGAGTATTTAGATGCAGCAGCGGTCGATGTACGAGCAATTGCATATGGCAATTCTCACAAAGAGCCATTATTATTTACAAATTTGAAATATATTTTAGGAACCGTTAGAATTTATAAGCTATTACTAAATCAATTATCTTTCCGGCGATCTAGCAACCTCATATTATTTAACTTAGAATGGCCCGGGTCAGAGTTCACATCATTCCTCCGTTTGGCTTTTAGCGAAGATGTCCCTGGCCCGCGAATGCCCCAAATGCGCCACGAAATAACAGGCAATTGCCGGCAAGTGTCTGCATCTCTCCCTCCGTCCACGGATTTACGAATATACTCATTAAATACACTAGGAATCGTGATTGTAAGTCAAGACTGTAATAATAAAAATATTCCCCTTCAGGGAAAACATTATGCGAACATTTTTAATATTTCTCGTTGTCAAACTAATAATCTCATTTTTACTTCTCATTTTCCTCTGTCACTTTAAACTCATTTCATAAAGCCATGTCTTTATTGATAATTTTTTTGGGTTTCATTTTCCCAAAGATTATACTTGCTGCTGGTATTGAATGCTTAATAATGATTGTGGCGTGATTATACCACAGGAGAACACTAAATAAAGCATTGGCATTTCATTCCGAAAAGAATGATTTATGAAGAAGGCACCCAAGTCAAAATAGTTGAGTCAGCAATTTTTATTTATTTTGACGTGCCTGGAGACAACTATTCATCGATTCCTCGTTATGTTATTTCATATCAAATTGAATACTAAATATAATACATTCGAATACTATCCCACCCAATTAGTTCACCGTCCCACGTTTAGTTGGGTGTTCGTTTGTTGTTCTCCGCTAACATATGTGTTTCCGTCAAACTGCCTTCTACTGTCTTAAAATCTAAATTATCCTTATAGAAATCTCGACTGAATTAACGTGAGTAATTGGGTATTTTGACAACTTTAATATTTTGGATTGTCGAACGTCAATTTGTGCAACACTTAGGTAAATTTGAAACATACCATAGTCGTCTCATGAATCGTGTAATAATGACTCACCGTGAATATATATTATCATTTTTATTTTAAGCTACTTTGTATTTTGGAAATACTTTAGTGTAACATTCGTTTAAATAATATGTGTACAAAAGACAAGTTCTAGATTCAACATGTGTATTTATTTACTTATAAGCTTTGAGGAGATTAAAATCGTGTTTTATCGTCCGAATGGCATCGGTTCCTTACTAATATAGCTTTAGGTTGAACGTTGTAAAACTTTTATGCAAACAGCCACACCATCTTACAGATCAGCAGTCGAACCTTGATTCAGATACATTACAGTGATCAGGTAATGGCAAATCGAGATGACATAAATAGCAAGTAATTGCACATTTCCCAATATTAATGCAATGATTCGGAAAGCTCCCCGCGTACGGCTTATGTTCAAAGTGCACATTACGAGGTCGTCACACCGACGCTAGGGCGATATTCAGTTCACATCTCAGCGCGAAGTCCAAATTTGAGCACCGCACACCGCGCCTGATTCCACTGCTCACCCCTAATACTAACTCCAGGAAAATGGACGTCACATTAGCAAACGGACGCGATGTTTCAATTACATCCGCGGCTGTGGGGTCCCCCAGAGGCAATTCCGCCCCTCGTCGGCCATCGTCCACTGCTATGAGAGGGCCCAAATAAATTTCGGGCCGGCTCGTCTCGGGACTCGGCTTTAACGAGCAACCGCTAATCGCGGTCACCTTGAGCGAGAGTGGGACGCGAATGAGCGCGCGCGATGAGTCCATCTCCACCTTTAGCGCTGCATTCCACTTCGATCGTCTCGCCATGCATTCCCACCTTATGTCGGTCCAGGTATTTCCTCATTGAGCAAGGACTGTTTTAATGTGTGAGCATTAAGCCCTCGGCTGGGTAATCTATAGCAGCCTTTGTCTCCGCATTATTTGACCCACCTCACCTCCTTCTTACCAGGAGAAATTGATGGAGTCTAGTCCGCCGCGCAAACGCCATTTTTCTCACCGCAGATCCCCACCGCCCATCCGCGTAGAATGGATCCGTGGACTCACTCACGACCCAATCTACGAAATGGGCCCTTAAAAACCAGTCGGAATAAATTAGGATTATGGCTTATTTTACAGTGGGCGAATGTGTAATTTAATCTACTTTTATGGCGAGGAGTGTTAAACAGAGGTGATTCACGCCGGCCGTTTTGACCCTCACAATTTTTAAAGAGAGGGGAAGAAAAAAAGTGGGTTCCATGAAGTTTGCTTAAGCTTCTCGTATAGTGTGTCGGCTGAAATTATTTGGAGATTATCGGAGAGATAGCGTGCTTTGGGCGTGCACGATGATTGTAGAGGAGGAAGAGTAAAGAACATAACGTCCGAAGGAAGGAAACAAATCTTATCCGTCATAAATACGGTTTTCGCCATACAAAAAAATCGGCTGCTGATTTTTCATGTTTTGAGCCGAGGTTTTGGAGATTAAAAAATGGAAATATTTTGGCTTTTCTTTCAGCTGTATACATTTAATCTTTATTTATTACCTTGTCCAAATACGCTAGCTGCGTCGCAAGTTTAATTCCTCTTCAAAGCCATTAATTAAAAAAATGTGGATAACATTTTTATAATATTTACGACTTGTTAGAATTTTGGTAAAATTAAGTGTGGAAAATAATATAATTAGAAATTGGCCGTAAATTTACTGTCTGAAACCCACGTCGAAATGTAATTCTAATAACCGTTACTGAACTGAAGAAGAAGAGTTTTACTATCTCACAAAGGGTAGTTAATTTCAAAAATCCAAGCATCTATCAATTGTCTAAAGAACTTCACTCTTTTAAGGTTATTAAAAAGAGAAGTCTGTGTAAGTACGGTTTCAGGGACGGGGATAAATCTATTTGGGTGTATTTAAAGGAGTAATACTTAATACTCCTTTATTACTTTTTTAAATATATATATATACATATATTTAAATAAAGGTTCTTTTTCTGAGGTTCTGTTCCTAATTCCTCTTGAGAAAGGTGGTTGGACCACCGAAAATTCGAGAACCAGTGGGTCCCTCTTTTGTGTGTTTTGGTTTCTGTGTTTGTTGTGACTATCAGTGGATTTATATATATATATATATTCTATATATATATATATATATATATATATATATATATATATATAGCAAGGTTAAGTTATTATCGGGAAGTAAGAAGGCAAGATCTGTGCTAACAGTTAAAGATAAATGGAGTAAGATAATAGTTGAACCAGGAAAAATCCAAGAGAGATGGAAGGAATATATAGAAACACTGTATGGTAAAGAACTTAGGCCGACAAGGTTAGACATAGAAAAGGAACATGACGTAGAAGAAGATAGCTTTGGTCCAGGCATACTCGACGATGAAATAGAAAGGGCATTAAAGGAGATAAAAGCAAATAAGGACATGGGGGTGGACAACATTCCTGTAGAACCTTTGAAATGTTTAGGAAAATGTGGGAAGGAGACTCTATATGGACTCTATATATATCTCTATATGAGTCTATATGAGAGACTCTATATGAGACTCTATATATATATTCGTAGTATCTATGAGGAAAGAATCTGGCCGGAAGATTTCGTGAGATCAGTGTTAGTTCCTATTTCGTAAAAGGTAAAGGCTACATCATGTGAGGATTACAGAACAATAAGTTTGATATTCCACGAAGCTAAAGTTATTCTCAGGATCATCAACAAAAGGATAGAGAGTAAGGCAAATGATTACTTAGGGGATGATCAGTTTGGGTTCAGGAAAGGAAGAGGTACGCGTGATGCCATTGCAGTAATGAGATCACTAGTCGAGAGGAATATAGAATACAATCAGGACGTTTTTGCCTGTTTTGTAGATTTTGAAAAAGCGTTTGATAGAGTGAATTGGGAAAAATTAATGCGTGTATTGCAGAAAATAGGAATGGATTGGAGGGACAGGAGACTGATCCGCAACCTGTACATGTCTCAGACTGCTCAGGTGCGAGTGGGGAACGGAGAGTCCGGATGGGCAGTGTTAGGAAGAGGGGTAAGGCAGAGTTGCCCATTGTCACCGGTACTGTTCAACGTATATGTAGAGGAAATGATTAAAGAGGCATGGGAAGAACTGGAGGTAGGAATGAAAGTCGGAGGGGAATTCGTAAAATCGGTTAGGTTTGCTGATGACCAAGCATTAGTTGCTCAGTCAGCCAAGGGGTTGCAAGCATTGTTGAGTGAATTGGAGGTTCAGTGCGATAAATATAGGATGAGAATCAATATTAATAAAACAAAGGTTATGCGATTTTCCAGAAAGAAACAGGCTAAGCTTAATATTAAAATAGGCGGGGAAAAAATAGAGCAGGTAGAACAGTTTACATATCTCGGAAGTGTTTTGGACCAATACGGTCAAAGTGGTAGGGACGTAAGGAGAAGATTTGCGCTAGGCAAGGAGGCTTTCTCAAGGAGGAGGGAGTTGATGATGGGGACGTTGAGTAGGGATGTTAAGACAAGACTCGCAAAAACTCTGATATGTAGGGTAATTATGTACGGCGCGTTAACGTGGTCGCTGAAGCAGGAGGATAGACGTAGATTGGAGGCTTTTGAAATGTGGGTGTGGAGAAGAATGGAGAAGGTGAAATGGACCGAAAGGAAAACAAATGAGGAAGTACTAGAAATGGTGGGGGAGGAGAGGGGTTTGTTGAGAGAAATCCTATGGAGGCAGGAAAAATGGATGAAAGGCTTATTGAGCGGTAGTGGAATGTTGAAGAGGGTAATATAGGGGAGAATGTTGGGCAAGCGAGGTAAGGGTAGGAACAGGATAGGGATGTTGGACGGGATGAAGGGAGGAAAGAAGTACACCGAGATGAAGAGGGACCTGATATAGATTAGTTTGCTAGGTGGGGAGTCACAAAATGTTTATTTGATAGTTGTGTCCACCCAAAAACCTACCTTAACCGGTATATTACCTAATAATAGTAATATATATATATATATATATATTTATATATATATATATATATATATTTATTTATTTATTTATTATTACCTAAACGGAAGGAACCACAAAACATTAACACTGCAGAAGAAGGCCAAGTATGAATTACGAGCAACAGGCCATCGAAGACATCATTATAGGATTTCCCGAGCACTTGATAGTTTAGAGGGATTTTAGAATCGTTCTTATAAATGACGTCTGGTTGTACGCTTTGGGCATTAAAGATATTCCAGGGACGAATTCGTCGGTAAACTCGAAACCCACTCAAGCAAAATTCATGATAAGAGATGAAGTCAATCCAAGGGACAGAGTAGAATCCGCGAACTTAGGCTTAAAAGCTGAGAATTTATCCCTCACAATTACGCCTTCGACGTTTTCATTTGAATTCCCAGTGGTAGAATCACCCCAATGGCATGTAAAATGAAATAAGAATGACACTTCTACAATCTGATTCCTGATTTTCGTGTTGATTCATGGCTATTTACTATTTTGCTATTCGCTACTTTTCTAAGAACTCTTCAAATTATTTCAGTTAGGAATCAAGCTTTCGTTATTTCGAAATAGTATCATATTGGAGTATGAATATCGTAATTTATAAATGGGTGTCGAAAATTGGCGAATCTATTTTTTATGATCGATTTGATATATGGGAACGTGGTATTTTAGTGAGTAAAGCGCTGGACTACTGACCATTTCGGGTGACGCCTCTAGTCGCCTTCAAATTAACACAAACCCTGTGCTTTTTAGGTACCAGGTCCTGGGAAGGTACCTCCCTGGGAAACCATGATCGGCTCAGGGAAAGGAACTGGCCCCCCTACCCCTATGTGTGGATTTCACACGCCCGATAGAGCTTAGCACTGGGTGAACTCTACCTTCACCTACCAAACCGACCATCAGGTTGACTGCTAGTGACTCTTTGGTACATTTATAACACATATAGCGATCGATATCTTTTTTTTTACTACATAAAAATCATTATTGGTTCACCTCACGATTTTATAATTTTAATTGTCTACTTTCAAATTCTGGACTTTTGTGTCGACGTTAGTCTAGGTAATTGCAATGACTAGCAGACAAATTTTCGACCAAAACTCGATCTCCAGATCGAGATAAATACTATTCCACGACGATTTGGCTACTATACGAGTATCCCATTTCACACAAATTGTTGTTGAATTTCATTGCACACAAAATGTAACACCAAATAATCCATGCTCGGGGGTCGTCTTAACACGAGAGTCGAAAATATATCGACCAACATAATATGTAATCTTTCAGCTATACTGATTATTCCTACGGTATGCGGCCTTAATCTATTCACATATTTTCCAGCACGCATATTTATTTTCAATTGCCTTCTTCGTTTTCTCAATGCTGTCGGTGGTGAATCATTTTAGGCCATTATTTACGGGACATTTTGGCTATGTCATTATTCCAATTCTTCCTATTTTTTTATCGCAAGCTCTCTCCACACTTACACGTACGTAGTCGCAATTAACTTCCAGGTAGCCATCAAATTGTTCCTCTCGTTTTTTGTCCCTGTATCCGAGGGGAATGCAGTCGAGTTGATTTGATTTGGTCTGTTCAACATGATCTATAGTATGTGTACTAGTAGTATTTCCTTGGTCGATATTATTTGAGCAGTGTGTTTGTAGTTTGTGGGAGAGGGTGTGAAATTTACTACGGAGTATTACTCTATGTGAGCGCATTTGCAGTTAAAATTGATGTTCAATAGATTGAAGGATCATCACTAAATCAAGTTCACACAAAAAAGGATTCTAAAATATCTAGTTGTCAATTCAATCCTTTAAAGATTATATGGCGTAGAATATAATTTTGGGTGGAACCCGCCCTAGAGCTGCTGTACTGGTCAGGAAACCGAAAATAATTCGAATAAGGGCGAATGTTGCATAGTAATACGTTTGTTAGCGCGGGAACAATGTTTATTTTGGCCTTCGGACACGAGGACTGGTGTTGGTCGGGGGGGGGGGGGGGGTAGGTGGGTATTCGGGGTCAGAGGGCGTGCAAGCGCATATCAAAGGCCTCTCCCTCTGATCTCCTTTGAAGCTTAACTTCGGTGTTTTATTGTGCGGCTGCATCATCTCGCCCCTAAGCAGACGACGGTCGAGGCAGAATGAGTGCGCGGCTGAGAGTGTTGGGGGCCCTTTGCGGCCCGAAGCCGCACGCGCGAACCCCTTTCTCTCGCCCCTCGCCCCTCTTCACCCTTAGCGCGAGGCCCCTCTATTTTGATGGAATGGCAAGCTTCGGGCGAGGTTTTTATTGCTTCGTCAAGCCGTGAGGTACCGCCTCATTCTCACAACGCCTCCACGCCCTCGGCCTTCTACATTCGTCCATGGAGAGAAGTCGTTCCGGGGAAGGTGCGACATCCAGGAGAGAGAGTGTTGTTGGGCGCGCCCGACTCCTCTTGCTTCACGGAGCGATTCGGGGGAGATGGAGTGTGAATCCTTGGTGTACTACGCGGATGAATATGGCGCGGGATTAGCGCAGACGACGGCATCCTCGGAGATTTATCCCCGCGGTTTTTCTTCCTTCGGGCTGCACGAGCCGAGGGACATAATTGTCGCTCCGCATTGCAACCTTCAAGCTACGAGGGTCATCCGGAAAGTAGTACCCGTTCGTGCCGCATGAAGTGCTGACGACGCGAGTAGCCGCTGGACGAGGTCAGATAGCTTCAGTGGCTTGTCTGCTTTCTCTGAGCCAAGTTGTGTGACGCTAGCATTGCCTGTGTTGTTTCTGTGATTGTTTACAATGTTTAAAAATATTGAGAACGCCGCCAGTTGTGAAGTGAGGGCAGTGATTAAATTCCTCAATGCAAGAAACGTTCGCCCATGTGATATTCATCGCCAATTAAAGGAGGTGTATGGAGACAATGTAATGGACGAGTCGTCTGTTCGGCGGTGGTGTCGCAACTTCAACATGGGGAGGGGGAACACACACGACGATGAGCGTTCGGGGAGACCGTCTGTCATTACAGACCAACTGGTGAGCTCAGTTGACGAATTCGTGAGGAACGATCGGCGCGTCACAATTGATGACATCTGTGAGCATTTTCCCAATGTTTCTCGAACAATTGTTCATGAAATTGTTAAACACCATCTGCATTATGAAAAAATTTGTGCAAGATGGGTCCCTCGCATGCTTACAGATGAGCACAAAACCAAGCGTATGGCTGCAGCACTGACGTTTTTGGGACGTTATTCTGATGAAGGAGACTCTTTCTTGACTCGCATAATTACTGGTGACGAAACATGGGTTTGTTATGCATCACCTAAGAGTAAACGACAGTCAATGGAGTGGCATCATGCTCATTCACCAAACAAATCAAAAAAAATTCAAGACAGTTCTGTCCACCAGGAAACTCATGGCAACCATTTTCTGGGATCGACGAGGTGTATTGCTTATTGATTTTATGGCCCGTGGAGACACTATTAATGCCAATGCGTATTGTGAAACATTAAAGAAATTACGGCGGGCAATACAAAATCGGCGGCGAGGTCTATTGTCTACTGGTGTCATTCTCGTTCATGACAATGCCAGGCCTCATGCAGATGGGATAACACAAAAACTTTTGCAGCAATTCAAATGGGAAACTTTCGACCATCCACCGTATAGCCCGGACTTGGCCCCTTCAGATTTTCATCTCTTTACAAAGCTTAAAGACTTTTTGGCAGGAAAAAGATTTGACAGCGATGAAGAACTTAAAGAAGGAGTGACCCTGTATCTCAATGAGCTGGCGGCGAAGGACTATGCAGCAGGAATACAGAAACTTGTCACACGTTATGACAAATGCCTTAATTTGCTTGGAGATTATGTTGAGAAGTAGTTTAAAGTATCCTCTTTCAAATAAAATTTTTTATGTTTGTTAATATTTACTTTTGTGTCTTTATTTCACGAACGGGTACTACTTTCCGGATGACCCTCGTAGATGCAAATGTCATAGGTTCAACTAAACACTCCGGTGTGGGCTGAAGGGCGCTTCTCTTTGGGGATCTCGAAAGCCGATCCGGTGTGAGGCGACACTGCAAAGCATAAAGAGTATATGTACAGCGGCATAATACTATGAGAGATTGGAAAGAGGGGGAAGCAGAATATAGTGTGCTTTCGGGGGAAACGAGTGAGAGGTTTCTCTTGAGGATTGGGATAACGTTGTTGATCCTCCATTGAGGGGCGCTACAAAGGGCAACACTAACAAATGAGCATGAATTAATTTAAGAAAAGGAACCGTGGAATGCTGTCTAAATTAAAAAGACCATGAGAGAGAAATTGCGTTTTCGAGCGGAACCATGTCGGAAAAAAATAATGCGGCTGATACTTGCTGGAGTAAACTTGTAACGAGGAGAGAACGAATAATAATTTATGAAAAGTTTGAGGGGATAAAATTACAGCGAGAAAACACATATCCCTTTGCATTACCCACTTCTTTTTTTATACCTTCTTTTTTTCGGAGGAGAACCTTCCTGTTGTAATATTTGCATCATTGCAGCAATAGCTTAGTAACAATGTAAAGAGACCTTTAATACCACAAGTTTTATGGGTCTTATTCAAATGAAAATCGTGCTTACACGGATTGACTTTCACTGGAAGATAAGGTGGGTCCTATTAGTTTCTATGTGATGATTGAACCCTGTGAGGAGCAAGGAAAAAATAACCGCATTCCACTGGACAACCAAAGGTTATGATAAGATAATAAAAAAAATTTTATAATTTCTCAGTAAAATTTTTTTTACAAGCTAAATTGAAATTTATATTGAAAAAATAACAGAAGTGTTGACCAGTAGGATATAACAGCTTCAAAAACGACCCTTCTTCACCCTGAGTATTTCATTTTTGCCCTGTTTTGTTATTTTTCATAAATACCTGGGTGCCACTTACACCGAGCGTGAAGTGTTTTTATTGATCCGGAGGATATAACGATTCAAAATAACGTCGAAAATCAGTATAGCAAGAGTTGTATATTAAGAGGAGCAAATTATCATTGATCACATAACAATAATGATTAGTGGAAATGAAAAACCATTTTGGTTTTTCGCATATAGGAATGAATGATTTATGCACAGAGAAGGTGAACTCTTCTGTATTTTCCGTCAAATTAAGAATATTTAAACTTTCTGCGTTAGATGCTTCTGCTTGATTTGTTTTTATTGATAATTAAGCGGGTCTTACTCAGCCATTGTAGTACATATGCATCGGAAATGCACTATCCAATAATGCACTTTTAATTACAGAATGACAGCTGTCAGGCTTAGCAATTCAATTTGGCGATGAATGCCATAGCAAGCGATAAATAATTAAAATACTATTCATAGTGTCATATTCCCCATCCCCATATTCGTTTTTCTTATCGATTCACATTTATGCGTAAAAAAATAATATATGTCGATAACGGTTTCCAAGGTAGCAAATGAGAAGACAGCATCGATGAATTTATCTTGACAATCTAATCTGGATGACGATCTATTTGAAAATAGATCTTCATCCAGATTAGATTGTCATCCATAGCTTAGCTAAAACTTTCCAGAAGTTTTTGGGGATAACAGCTGGTAGGCGTCTCCTTCAGGCCACTCCAACTTCGTCGCGAAACCGCTTCTGTTTCTGGCTACACGGATCTCCAATCTGCGGGAGTTCTTTCGGGGCGGGGGGCCATGAACCTTGCCGCGGACTTGGGAAGCCCTTTGGCGGGATTCGAGGGGCCGGGCGAGAAATGCAGGTTCCCTTCCCCCCTCGCCGTTCTCACTTACCTCCCTCCCACTGCCCCTTACCACCCGTCAGGGAATCACGAGCGCCCCCTCCCCAATTCAATGGTGCATGGCTGTCATGGTTAGTACCAGGGTTTTAGCGAGGGTGGAGTACGACAACGTGGAGTAGAGCCTAACAAAAATGGTCAGTTGAATAAATTTACTCAGAGACATACCAGAAGCATAAAGTATTTGTCATCGCCATATCAAATCCATGCAAAAAGTAGAACTTTAAAGGCAAATCTACAATAAAATGGCTAATTAATATTTAACCAGTTATTGCTGGTTAGTGAATAACTATAGGCTTTGAATTGTTCTTCACAAGGCCAAAGGGGCTCTTTGAATGAACCAGTGACCGGTAACATATGGCATGCGTTAAAAAATTTCGATAATTTTGAAATGCAAATAGATTCTCTTTGCTTTACATCACGTCTGTCTGAATATCCTGAGCCCAAGCAGTACTCTAAGCAAGCAGTACTGAGTACAAAAGTACTGGTCTTACAATTTTTGGAGCAGGCAGACTTCAACGGAGGGTGAAGGTACTTATTACCTCGTTGCGGTATCTGTGCAGCTGAAAGAAAAGAAATGAGAGCAAACGCTGATCTTTTGGTTGAAAATATGACATCCATCACCTCCGACACATAAATTCACATGTACACATATAAAAAAGCATACATAAACAACAAATAAATGGAATCACCATACCGTCTGGGATATGTATCCCATACGCAAGAGACACATGGTAAAAAACACAAAAGAATTAGTTCATCAAAACACCATGACATATATACACGCATACCTGTACCCGCATAAAAATATATGCTTCTGTATGTACGAGTGACGTGTCCTCAGCTCCCCCCACCCCCCAAATTGTGTGCCCCCTACCTACCCGAAAGACCGTGCCACCGAGGATATAATGGGGATCGTTGGAGCAGCCTTGGAACTATCTATTCGCCGTTCCTTCTTTCCTTCCGCTCCTCCTCACCCGCTCTCAACCACCCCGAAAACACCCGGATACGAAGCTCGCAACCCCTGCTCGCACCACCTCCCCACCTGCTCCCACCACGATGGAGGCCGGAAGAACCCTGGAGGTCGAGGGGAGGCTATCGTGTGGGTGGCGGGTAGGGACGAGGTTGTGTACACACGGGAGAGGCGGAGAATCAGGAGGGAGGACGGGGAGCTAGAGCGTGCGTTTCCCACTCCTAGGGACGACTATGATTAGGGTGTCCGACGAGAATGAAAGTGAAGGGTTGGAGGTGAAGAGTTTTTGCGCCGTCGTCGGAACGTGAGTCGGGGCCGGCGAAGACGCGGTTGGGTTGGGCGCAGAGGTCATTCCTTGTGTCTGTGTGGTCCTGTCAAACGGACCGCTCTGTCAAGTGCGTGCTCAAAGCCTATCCCTCTCTCCTACCAGCATGGTGTGTAAGTGTATATATATGGGTAGTCGAAAAATAAATGGAAGAATCCAAACAAAATATCCCAGCCAACCAACACCCTCCTCTCGCTCCAGAGTAACACATCTAGCACCTGATACGGGAAAACATGGCCTAGTTCACACCATTTAAGAATGAAAAAAAAAACGAAAAAGCCAGCATCCAAGCAAAACGTAAAAAACAACGCAAAAGACAAACAAGCAAAAAGTAAGGTTAAATAGGTTTACACTACATATACGTTCATAATATGCTTGAGACTGAATGCAATTGATAATCGTTCAAGGGAGTTGAAAGGTTTTGGTGACTTGGAAGGCAGGCAACAAGGACATTTTCTATTGGGATCATTTGTGTGGCGATGTGGGTGTTTTGGATTTGAAAAGGGTTTAGAGGTGGGTTATGAAAACGGAATCCTGCTAATGAAGCCAAAAGGGGGAGATCGGGTTTTCCATACGAAGGGTCAGGTTTGACACATTTCTCATGCAAAAGCCACTGGACACGATAGGCAAGGCCGAAGATGCTGGGAGAAATCTAAGCGAGACTAACTATTTGAGTTTGGCTAAGTGGAAACTGTGACTCACAAGCACGAAGAGGAGGGTGTCTGGAGAAAAGAAAAGAAATAAAAGGGAGTGGGTGGGATTGGCGGCAAGAAGCGGGAATCGGGAGGCATGAGCCTAGAGGAACTTGGGAAACTGATGAGCAACGTGAGGCTGGAACAAGCGGGGAGAAGGAGAAAATAGCTGGAGCGGAGAGGATATGGAAACGAAGGGAGAGTCAGTGAGTGGTGATAACGCAGTACGGTCATAAAGTAGGGGCAAATACAAAGGGGCGGGCGGGAGTGGGAGAGAGAAAAAACGAGGAAATGGGCGAAGAAAAAGACAGGAGAGAGAGGCAGGGGAGAGAGATACAGAGAGAGAGGAGAAAGAGAGAGATGGGATAGAAAGAAATAAGGGTGGGGCAGTCAAAAAAATCGTCAAACATTCCTGCACCCCCAAGCTTCCCTCAACTACAGACTCCCACCCTCTCTCAATGTGTACTACCTACTTCCCTGGTATTGAGTCCCTCAAATTCATCCTCAAAGACCTGTACCCCATCCTCAAACACTACAACATTTTGTCCAACCTTCTTCCCAAATGCCCCTCTGTCACCTTCAAACGGCCCGCCAACCTAGCAGATCTCCTTAAATTCATCAAGTCTCTTTCCAAATTCCCTCCCACCCCCAGAGCCACAACCACTCCTTGCCATTTGGAGAGATGTAAAACTTGTCCTATTTTCACACTCTACCGTTCTCCGTCCCACCTTTTAACTCTCTCCCGCCCTTCCCCCACTCCTGCACATCCAAGAGTATCGTCTATCTTCTCACTTGCAAGATCTGCCAGGGTTTGACATGGGCCAATGCTTCACACCTATGAACCTTGGATTAAATAATCATCGCGCCTCGTGTAATTCCTCTTCCCCGTCTGCAGGTCTCCCCATCCCAAGACATACCTCCCATCATAAAACTACCTTCAACCAATGTTACAGTGTTTCCATTTTGGCGTCCCTTCCCCCAAACGATAACCCTACAAAAGTAAAAACTTTGGAAATGGTATTTGTATGGCTTTGTAAAGCCTTCCGTAAAGAACTTCCGAGACACCAATGCCATTCCTAATAAGAAAGGGACTTTGTTTATCCGCAAGCATTCTGTCGTTCGTGGCCTGGGTTTTGACTTATTAAGTCCTAATGACGACTTTATAAGATGACACCTGGGTCTTGGATGTTGTAGTATGTATGGTTAAACGAATTGCTTTCTTGTCCGGTCATGAATTATTTCCACATCCTCCCTCTCACTCATATCCTATCTCCGCTCCCCTCTGGTCTCCCTTCTCCCTTTCTCCTTCCCCAACCCTTTCTTTCACACCTGCCCCGCCATCCCTTCTCCCCTTCGCCGTCCCCTTTTCTCTCTCTCTAGCATACCTTACCTCCCCTATAGTAGCTGGCAGTACTACTGTCTCTTCTGAGGAAGACGGAGGTTAATTCCGTCGAAATTATTAAGAAATAATGTGTGAGTGTTCGTTTTGTGTGTTCTCATATTGTGTGTTGCTGTCTAAGTTGTATAGTTATATATATATATATATATATATATATATATATATATATATATATATATGTTTATTAGGTAATCTACCGGTTAAGGTAGGTTTTTGGGTGGACACAACTATCAAATAAACATTTTGTGACTCCCCACCTAGCAAACTAATCTATATCAGGTCCCTCTTCATCTCGGTGTACTTCTTTCCTCCCTTCATCCCGTCCAACATTCCTATCCTGTTCCTACCCTTACCTCGCTTGCCCAACATTCTCCCCTCTATTACCCTCTTCAACATTCCACTACCGCTCAATACGCCTTTCATCCATTTTTCCTGCCTCCATAGGATTTCTCTCAACAAACCCCTCTCCTCCCCCACCATTTCTAGTACTTCCTCATTTGTTTTCCTTTCGGTCCATTTCACCTTCTCCATTCTTCTCCACACCCACATTTCAAAAGCCTCCAATCTACGTCTATCCTCCTGCTTCAGCGACCACGTTAACGCGCCGTACATAATTACCCTCCATATCAGAGTTTTTGCGAGTCTTGTCTTAACATCCCTACTCAACGTCCCCATCATCAACTCCCTCCTCCTTGAGAAAGCCTCCTTGCCTAGCGCAAATCTTCTCCTTACGTCCCTACCACTTTGACCGTATTGGTCCAAAACACTTCCGAGATATGTAAACTGTTCTACCTGCTCTATTTTTCCCCGCCTATTTTAATATTAAGCTTAGCCTGTTTCTTTCTGGAAAATCGCATAACCGTTGTTTTATTAATATTGATTCTCATCCCATATTTATCGCACTGAACCTCCAATTCACTCAACAATGCTTGCAACCCCTTGGCTGACTGAGCAACTAATCCTTGGTCATCAGCAAACCTAACCGATTTTACGAATTCCCCTCCGACTTTCATTCCTACCTCCAGTTCTTCCCATGCCTCTTTAATCATTTCCTCTACATATACGTTGAACAGTACCGGTGACAATGGGCAACTCTGCCTTACCCCTCTTCCTAACACTGCCATGTCAAGATATAAGGAAAAGGGAACATGTATAAAGGACGGACAGAGGAGAGGTGGGAAAGGCGGAATCAGGCAAAATCACGAGCGTAAAATTATTACAGAAGAAAAGCATTAGGAAGATATTTGTTTAAAACTGGTCTTCCTACAGGGCCGCACCCAAAAGTGGTAGGACTGATTTTTTTACAAGAATTTTATTGACGATATACTTACATCAACTTAATAATCTTCTAAGTATGCTTCTTGAGCTGCTACACACTTAGTATAACGTTGCTCCCATTCCCCATACGACCACTGGAAATTTTCTTTGGGGATGCCGTTGATGACCCTCGTCGAAGCCTCTTGAACGGCCTTTATCGAGTCAAAACGTCGTCCTTTGAGCTGTCTTTTCATCAGGGGGAAGAAGAAGAAGTCCGGTGGTGCCAGATCGGGAGAATAAGGCGGGTGCGGCAACGTGGCAACGCCTTATTTGGCCAGGAGCTGTCTGACGACGAGCGCGCCATGGCACGACGCGTTGTCATGATGAAGCACCCAGCAGTTTGCGATGGCCGGTCGGACTCTTTTCACGCGTTCTAGGAGGCGGGTGAGCACCTGATCGTACAATTTCGCATTCACAGTCTCCCCTGGTGGGACAAACACCTTGTGAACCACTCCATGACGGTGGAAAAACACAATCAACATCGTTTTGATTTGCTCATGCGAGCCTTTTTTGGACGTGGAGACGCGGAAGTGTGCCATTCTGCGGACGGTCTTTTCGTTTCGGGGTCATATTGAAAAACCTATGTTTCATCACCAGTTATCACATAGTCCAAACAATTTTCATCTCGGTGCAAATTGGCTAACACTTCTTCGGAAATGCTCTCACGCGTTGCCTGTTGGTCAAAAATCAGAATTTTCGGCACCATCTTGGCGCACACCTTGCGCATGGCCAAATCCTGTGAAATAATGCGTTGGACGTCGGATGCAGAAATACCCAACTGGTCTGCAATTTCTTCACTGGTTAAGCGTCGGTCTGTGTTCAGCAGTGTCCTCACTCTGTCCACATTCGTGTCGGTTCTTGCCGTCGACGGCCGTCCGGAGCGATGGTCGTCTTCAACGAGCTCCCTACCCTCTTTAAACAGCTTGTGCCACTCAAATACTGTGGAACGGCCTAAGATAGTGTCCCCATAAGCCAACTTGATCATATCGAGGGTCTCAGTTGCCGTCTTCCCGAGTTTCGCACAAAACTTCACGGAATAACGTTGCTCTAAATTCAAATTCATTTTGTTTTTCGACGCGGACAAAAAACTTGCTTCACTAAAAACTGTGTCCTCACTCAACGACAACCCGCCGGCGACTGAGGTTGGTGTCGGTCTGTTGCTAAGAGCCCCATCCACCTTACGCTGCCAGGCAGAACCCCCTCCACCGCTCCGTTCGCGCCAGGGAAGATCAGTCCTACAACTTTTTGGTGCGATCCCAGGCTAGAGCTGCCAGTAGTCTTCTGTGAACGTATAATCTATATGAATAGCATGCATTTCATTGGGAACATTCTGAAGTTTTTGGGCTTTGAAAGGAACAAGATGCTGTTGTTGCAATGAAATGCATGTTAGCGGATGACTCCGTTAAAAGTTACTGTTGCAGCATCTCCCGCAGTTTCTTGAAATTAGCTTTGACTTGTCTGCAGATGAAATGCCTTGTTTGTCTAGGATATTCTATGAAGGGAAGGCCTTATTCATTAACCGTTTATAGGTAATCGATTTTTGCGACGAGAATCGATGTGCTAGTACCCATTCAGCGGTGCAGATGCATACCGCGCCATTCGATCCGATCCACACCGCGAGCTCTCGGAAGTTCTCGCTTTGGGAGAGCATCTCCGTCCGCCCGGGGAGTGTACGCCCCCTTCGTGCCCGTCAACTCTCTGATCTCCCTCATCCCTCTCCCCGCTGCGGTAAGGCATTGGCGTTTTCCCTCCAGTCAACGCCCCGGGAACCACAAGAGGATCCAACTGACTAAACTGCCGACAACGCCTCTCCCTCCCAACGCGAATTGCGAGGGACGGCTTTTGCCGTTCGGGAGCCACATCCTCCGCCCCTCCTACGGCTCCTTTCCACCCTACCCATTTCCGCGGGTTCCGCCTCTTCTCCTTGATCGTCTTTGGATGCCTCCGTCGCGGTTTAACGCCTCCATCCCCCTCCCCCAATCTCCTCTCCTTCCTCCGCAACCTCCCCCTGCCTCTGAAACTCGAGAGAGAGCGCCTCAGCATGTGGGTCTGCTTCAACTTGTAACGAGGGCCCTCCCGTACCCTCACGCGACGCCTTAAGCTCCCGTGTTTGCCCAGCCTCCCGACGCACTCCCAATCTTATCGCTGCGATTAAGGACTTAATGAAGGCTCCGAGGACGAATTTGACGCGAATTTCCCTTTCCGAATCTTTTATTTCCCCGTTCTCTCTCTCTCGCTGTCCCTCGCCCTTATCTTGTCCCCCTCCTCTACGTACACATTTCCTCGAATCCTATTCCCTCCCCACCATGATAATTACAAACTAATTTCTCAAACTGTTTGCATATATTTGTGTTTCAGTTGAACTATTTAGAAGTAGTTATTTTCGGACGAAATGTACCTTTCATACTATTCTGCGGTAAAGTATGGATTTTAGTTATTAATTTCGTATTTTACCAAGCGTTTTATTTTTCGCGACCAGTCAATTTTTCAAATGAAATATTTATGGAAGATGTCTGTCCAAGAACGAGTTTATTTCATTCCTCAGTCTTCTTTTCACACATTGCACTCACTTTCTCTCTCTTTGCCCTAATGTACTACCGAGATTCAGTCCAATGGGACAAAGGTTTTAGACCCATTATGGTCAAATAAGTGTGGCGGCTATCGTGGTTAAGTGGTCCGTTCGTCGGATGGAACGTTGACTTGTACTCTTAGCGCCTTGCGTCACGGTCTAAACCCATTCCCCGTTCTGTTCTCCATCTTCCTCCCATAGCTTCAACATTGCAATCATACTCCAGTGACGTCGATGACCTCGGCTTTAGATCGTCTAACCACAGTTAAAAAATACTGAAAATTTAGAGTCTACACCTTCAGATAGCGCGCCCAGTCACAAGAGAGAAAATTCCGAGTAGCGGACTTACACCGTCTATTTTCCTTCCAGTTAATATAATAAAATTAGTCGAATGTTTCCAAAGAAAATGGTGAAAAAACGTGTGACAATGGGTGCGTGATGACCTCTTCTAACTGCTAATAGCCCGGACCACGAATTGTATAATTTTGGCTCTTATAGCAGCATTGTCACACCTCTGAGAAAACGTGATCTTCATATTCAAAACAATGGATTCGTAAAAATGTGCAAAGAGAAAGTTTATTCCAATTAATTATTGGACGTTACTCCGTTACTGTAAATGAAGGAATAGTTTATTGATGTATCCATAAATTTAGACACATATGGGGAATACTGCGTAATTCAGAGGAAAGATTCATCGAACTATTCCCCGGCGTCTTAAGTGGGTGGATTCTGCTCATTTTGAATTGCGTACTATACGAAGCTGTGCGTCGTTTAGTTCACCTGAAATAATATTTCGTTTTAAACTGTACACAAATTAGACATCATAAAGTAATGAGACATATAAATGTGGATGGTGATTTGCGCATCTGTGTCCTTAATTATACGTTGAATATTATATCCATAATATTTTGTATGCATTGTATTTCAAGAATAGTAATGGCAATTTATAGCAAGGCGTTTGTTACGAGTGATTGCATTCTATCCGTTTGTCCTCATCCCACCTTCGAACATGTTAGCATGTATTGATCACGGTGTGTTAATATGCGATAATATGCAATACCTGATTTTTACCAAGCAGTTTTTAATCTTTATGATTATTTTTTATGAAAATGTTAAAAATTTGCGTATTAAAGATTATTAAAATATTTATATTTCTCCCAAATTTCTCGTAAATTGTAATTTGGTGCATGGAATTGTACAATTTACGCAAACATGTATTACAAATTAATTTATTTATTTATTACTCTAACATATTAATTTATTCCAGACATTAAAAATTATGTGTTACAAATAGTTGGCCCCGGTGGCGGCGGGGTAACGTCCTCGCCTACCAATCCAAGGGTCGCGCGTTCGATTCTCGCCTCGATTTTTTCCACCTAGGGCTTGGTTGTTTGTATTGTTAAGGCCAAAAAGTGATGCTTTCGGACCAAGACAAATAAATAAATAATATTGCCGTTATTAATTACAATTGCAGTGTAAACGCGCCGAATTTTCTCCCGAGTAAATAAAATAAAAAGGTCTCCGTAAAACTCTTGGGTACCATGGCTGCTGGATTTAGTTTTCGCTAGTCGTTGAAAGCGAGGAGTAAAATTAATTTCTTGAAAAACTCAAGGCCTAATTATGTAGGACTGAGCGTTGGCAGCGTATTCTCGACCACTTGTCATGGTTTTATGCTTCAGGGTACTGAATGTGATCCGTGGAACAAGGCGAAATGAATAGGTTTGTAGAATATCGCTATCTCGGCAAAAAAATCCAGGACATTAAAAGTCGGATTTCCTCTGTTGCATTGTATGATCCTGGCTTATCTTAAAAAGGCTCTTTTTCCTAGAAACTAATGCTGGCAGCTCCAACAATATGATTCCTCGTATAAGAGTAATAGGTTGAAACGACACATGCCCCAGTAACATTTTTACAGCGCAATTTTCATTTTTCATAGTAAGTAAAAAATGTTTTCTAAAGGTCTGCCACCCACATCTTTCCACTTGTTTTTCCCTCACTGCGTCTTAACATCTTGATCGTCTAGACTACGTTTGTGGTGGACCTGAGCCAACGGCTCTGAGAGTAAATTGGTGAGCCGTGGGCGCTTTTTCTTCAAAAAGAACCGTCAATAAAGCCGCAATTAAAATAATTTATATGACTTTTACGGCTTAAGTTTCAAGCATGTTTACTGTTCTCTACAGTAGGCATTTACTCTGGCATTTTAATATTATATTCATATTGATTAACTACAGAATGACGATGCGTAAACTTGGCTAAAAATATATCGGAAAAACGAGTCCATGTTATTTATTATATTATCTGTTATCTCAGAGTACATTAAACAATAAATTATGTCGATTTCAGCGGATGCGAGATAAGAGGCTGCTGAATTCCTAAGAATTTGTTTTCTTTTTCAATACCTTTTTCTTAGGTTTTTTAAAGTTATCTCATGTAAGTTAACATTCGCAATTGATCAGAGTCCAACTCATATTCTGAATTCCTCTACCTGTAAATTGTTTAACCGAAAATACTTTGTAATACTCTTAGGTAAAGGGTTTCTTTCGGTGTTCAAAATATCATTCGCTTGTAAACTTTCTCGAGGCTATGCATTTTTCAAGCATTTTCGAAAAAAGACCCAGAGTAATTTAATACGATAGCTAAAATATTCTTATTTTAAGAAAGAAGAGAATCACCTGTATCCCAATCCAAGAAAATCACCTTTAAAATTTAATTCGTTGTCAATTGGAAGGATTATGGTGCAATTTTAACACTCCATCACACACATTTAAGGGACATTTTGGAGAGGAAAAGTATTTCTATGGAGCACAGTTTAGTGATTTTGTTTTTCGTCTTAATTAATTTTTATATATGATTACTATCCGTCCTACCCGCTGCCTGTTTACACCAGGCATCAGGATAACTGGTCCTATAGTAAAATGGTATGGTGTTTAAAAAAATCATTATGCATACATTAGGTACGTAAAACTAATTATTGAAGAAAGAAATAATTGACAGCAGTATTTTCACTGAGTGGCATCACATAATCTTACATTACCAAAATCCATGTCAATTCTACAAAAAATTAAAAAACTAATACATCAATTATAGTATTGTAATGACAATTAAATATGAAATTATTTAATTGTATGAATACATAATTTAAAGGTTTTTTCAAAAAATACTTGATGAAAACCACGTTTTTCCCTAAAAATCAATTAAATGAAAATTTCACTAATTCTTAGGGAATATTGTTTATCATTTATTCAGAAAACAATATTTAAATCAGTGATGATTTAAATATTGCTTTCTGAATAAAATGTATGCCCTCCCATGGACTACAACCTTGTCGTGGTGAAAAGGCTTATGTGTTCCGATGACTCCCATAGCTGTTCTGGCGGGAATAAATATAATTGCTTCTGGTAGGATCACCCATGCCAGATAGGTCGAAGGTTAGGAGCCAGACGAAAGGTAATCCACGCAGCGTCTGTTCCTCAGTGAGGCGGCTACAAAGGCGTCTGACCCAAGTGTGGCGGCCATTAAGAGGTGGTGTACGTTAAAAACACTATTGAGGAAGGCAACGGGAAACCACCTCAATTATGATTCCCAAGAATGTAATTATGGGCACTATAGAGAATATGAGTCCTGGCAAATGCGAGACTCGGCCCAAGCGGCCGTGTGTCGAACCCGCCAGCGGGGGAGGCAAGGCTTCCGCGGTCGTCATCCCTCGAAACCCTTGCAGGGAAGAGATAACAGCAGCAGGATAAAAGACGAGGAAGAAGACGAAAGTAGTTAGAATAGGAACATGGAACCTCAGGACAATGTTGAGGACAGGAAAATTAGAAAATATTAAGCGAGAGATGGAAAGAGGTAATATAGATGTTTTAGGTCTCTGCGAGGTGAGATGGAAGGATAGTGGGGATTACTGGAGTGACAAATATAGAGTAATATAATGCGGCGGGGACGAGAGCCAACGAGGGGATGCCGTAATATTAAATAAAGGGGTAGGAAGAAGCATAGTCAACATAGAGCAAGCAACAGATAGAATTTTACTCGTAGAGATTAAAGCAGAGCCGACGTACTTGGTCATTGTTGAGGTATACATGCCACCGAGCAACCTAAGGAAGAAGAAGTCGATAGGATGTACGATGAGTTAGAGGATATAATCGCGTGTGTTCCTGTAAGGAAATATTTGGTAGTGAATTGGATGAGACGGTAGGCGAAGGAAGAGAGGGTGGTGAGGTGGGGGACTATGGGTTAGGCACGAGGAATGAACGCGGGAAGAAAGCAATTGAATTCTGCAGGAGACAGGGGTTAGTCATCACCAACACATGGTTTAGACATCACAAAAGGCGTAGGTATACATGGAAAATGCCAGGTGACTCAGAAAGGTATCAGTTAGATTATATTATGGTTAGGCACAGGTTTAGGAACAGTGTGATAAATTCGCACAGTTTCCCAGGAGCGGATGCGGACTCTGACCACAATTTAGTTCTTATGAAATGTAACGTCCGTTTCAAGAAGATAAGGCAAGGGCGGCGGGTTAGGAAATGGAACGTAGAAGCATTAAATGCATTAAAGAGGAAGGAGTATCAGCAGGCTCTAGAGAAAATGATGTATCACGGTATTAAACTGAGTACAATCGAAGAAAAATGGGACTGTATCAAGCAAGGGAAATCGGAAGCAGCAAGAGACACAAAAGGATTCGTTAACAGGAAAAGTATAAGAAAACCATGGGTCACGGATAAGATGAATGCAACGATGGATGAGAGAAGAAGATGGAATAATGTAAACACAGAGTTAGGCAAAATGAAGTACAAAGAGTTAAACAATAAATTGAGAAGGGCCACAAATAAAGGAAAAGAAGAATGGTGAAAAAGGCAATGCGAGGATATGTTAAAGAGGAAGAGTTTAAGAGATTAAAGAGGAAAGTTAACAGAGGTAGGGTGAAATTGGTGCGCTATACAAAAAGGTTAACTTATTATCGGGTAGTAAGAAGGCAAGATCTGTGCTAACAGTTGAAGATAAGTGGGGTAAGATAATAGTTGAACCAGGAAAAATCCAAGAAAGATGGAAGGAATATATAGAAACTCTGTATGGTAAAGAACTTAGGCCGACAAGGTTAGACATAGAAAAGGAACATGACGTAGAAGAAGATAGCTTTGGTCCAGGCATACTCGACGATGAAATAGAAAGGGCATTCAAGGAGATGAAAGCAAATAAGGCCGTGGGGGTGGACAACATCCCTGTAGAACTGTTGAAATGTTTAGGAAAATGCGGGAAGAAAGCCCTATATGAACTGATTCGTAGTATCTATGAAGAAGGAATCTGGCAGGAAGATTTTGTGAGATCGGTGTCAGTTCCTATTCCAAAAAAGGTAAAGATTATATCAGGATTTCAGAACAATAAGTTTGATAACCCACGCAGCTAAAGTTATTCTCGGGATCATCAACAAAAGGATAGAGAATAAGGCAAATGATTACTTAGGGGATAATCAGTTTGGGTTTAGGAAGGGAAGAGGTACGCGTGATGCCATTGCAGTAATGAGATCATTAATCGAGAGGAATATAGAATAAAATCAGGACGTATTTGCCTGTTTCGTAGATTTCGAAAAAGCGTTTGATAGAGTGAATTGGGAAAAATTGATGCGTGTATTGCAGAAAATAGGAATGGATTGGAGGGACAGGAGACTGATCCGCAACCTGTACATGTCTCACACTGCTCAGGTGCGAGTTGGGAACGGAGAGTCCGGATGGGCAGTGTTAGGAAGAGATGTAAGGCAGGGTTGCCCATTTTCACCGGTGCTGTTCAACGTATACAGGTATGTGGAGGAAATGATTAAAGATGCATGGGGAGAACTGGAGATAGGAATGAAAGCCGGAGGGGAATTCGTAAAATCCGTTAGGCTTGCAGATGACCAAGCATTGGTTGCTCAGGCAGCCAAGGAGTTGTACGTATTGCTGAGTGAATTGGAGGTTCAGTGCGATAGACATGGAATGAGAATCAATATTATTAAAACCCAGATTATGCGATTTTCCAGAGAGAAAAAGGATTAGCTAAATATTAAAATAAGTGGGGAAAAAATAGAGCAGGTAGAACAGTTTACATATCTCGGAAGTGTTTTGGACCAATACGTTCAAAGTAGTCGGGACGTAAGGAGAAGAATTGCGCTAGGCAAGGAGGCTTTCTCAAGGAGGAGGGAGTTGATGACGAGGACGTTGAGTAGGGAGGTTAAGTCAAGACTCGTAAAAACTCTGATATGAGGAGTAGCTGCTGTACGGCGCGGAAACATGGGCACGGAAGCAGGTGGATAGATGTAGATTGGAGGCTTTTGAAATGTGGGTGAAGAGAAGAATGGTGAAGGTGAAATGGACCGAAAGGATAACAAATGATGAAGTACTAGGGATAGTGGGTGAGGCGAGGGGTTTGTTAAGAGAAATCTTATGGGGGCAGGAAAAGTGGATGAAAGGGGTATTGAGAGGTAGTGGAATGTTGAAGAAGGTAACAGAGGGGAGAATGTTGGGCAAGCGAGTTAAGGGCAGGAACAGAATAGGGATGTTGGACGGGCGAATGGAGGAATGAAGTACACAGAGATGAAGAGGGACCTCTGATATAGATTAGTCTGCTAGGTGGGGAGTTACAAAATGTTTTTTTGATAGTTGTGTCCATCTAAAAACCTACCTTAACCGGTAGATTACCTAATAATAATAAATTATATATGCATGGAAATCTTACGGAAATTGCCATCGTAGCTTCATCAATCCATGTTTTAGTGTTCTGACAAAAGCATTTTGATTGCTGAGTAAATGATATTTAATAGGATCCCTTGGGGTAATAAAAATCTTATGTGTACTATACTTTTAAAACTCGAATTAAATAGCGCTTAACGGAATACAGGCTTTTCTTTCATGCATCATGCTTAAAAACAATTATCACCACAAGAACAAGGGCTATTTGCTCACAATTACTCTTTTCAAAGGAAATAGATGAATTTCATTCAAATTAATATCATCCTTACAAAAATACCAACATGTCAAAATAATGTTGATTTCATGCCAACCAATTTATCTTCCAGCTTTGTCAAATGTTGTTTAGACATAGTAGTTTAAACACTCTTGCGACGTCCTTTCGTGCGCAATACCTTTATCCCTAATGCGTAGATACCTCGAATTAAAAGCTATAATAGGGTGATAATGCTCGGTGGCTGTTTTGAGCGTGTTGTGCACCAGCCTCTCTTTGGTAAATTTCACAAAGGGTTTTGTGGGGCATTTTTTTATGAAAGTTGAATGCGCTCAGTCATTCACGTTAACATAATTAATGGCCGGGAATCGATGGTCCAAGAATTGGGGTGAATGTTGTCCTTGCAATGCTCTCTTGCGATGCAAAATTCTCCATTTTCCCTGGGTAGTAGTAGCGGTGTAATATCAGTGAAGTGTTCAGGATCCATGAAATAACGGAACACTTTCGGCGTTCGCTCGTCTCTTAATAAACTTTACGTACCAAAAAATTCCTCTTTATTCTCGCGCTACCCCGAATAATATTTTAAAGGGTTTTCGTCGAGTTGCTCACTTTATTCATCTCATCAAAACTTAAACTATTTAGCACCGCCGATGAGAAAGAGCATTATTTTTTCGAAATGCGGATGAAATGCGGGATTTCATCCCGTCCCTACTCCCACCGCCACCCTTCCCCTACAACCTCGAGAAGTTTAAGTTTCTCCTCCCTCAGACCGCCAAGACAAAAATTGAAAAAAATAAACTACTGTCTGACTTACCTTTCTTTCCCGCGAGTTAATCATCACCTCATTCGGCTTCCGATGTTTTCGCGCCAAAGGGTATTCCACGACGCCCCGGAAAGAGGTTCCTGGCGTTTCATTCCAAACACTCGCTGTTCTGCATGTTGGGTCGTCATTCTTTTTAAGGGGAGGGATAAAATAATGGGCATTCTCCCTCCTAATACAAATATTTTTCGTTAAAGGTAGGTAAGATGCATTTGTGTTTGTGTTTACATGCATGCGCTGAA
This sequence comes from Hetaerina titia, assembly GCA_037158775.1. Classification (NCBI taxonomy): domain Eukaryota; kingdom Metazoa; phylum Arthropoda; class Insecta; order Odonata; family Calopterygidae; genus Hetaerina; species Hetaerina titia. The sequence goes on from CM073772.1 coordinate 124,831,275, forward strand.
GGTATCTACGCACGAATGGATGTTCGTCTGCACGCTACACCCACATGGGGTAAAGCTAATACGTACACGTGTGTATGTAATTAAATATAAACTTTATACTTTTCCTTTAGTAAATTATTTTATAGCTTTATGAATCCATGACACCAAAGATATAAAATATATATATATATATATATATATATATATATATATATATATATATATATATAGATAACTTTTCGACGGCACAATAGAACACAGAGTAAAACAGATAACACGTAAAAGGACACTCACACTGTAGATCATCTATATATATACATTTTAACACATAATTTAGGGTGGTCCTATTACCTTCTTCAACATTCCACTGCCGCTAAATACGCCTTTCATCCATTTTTCCTGCCTCCTTAGGATTTCTCTGAACAAACCCCTTCCCTCACCCACCATCTCCTGTACTTCCTCATTGTTTTCCTTTCGGTCCATTTCACCTTCTCCATTCTTCTCCACAACCATATTTCAAAAGCCTCCAATCTACGTCTATCCTCCTGCTTCAATGAACACGATTCCGCGCCGTACGCTCCATATCAGAGTTTTTACGAGTCTTTTCTTAACCTCCCTACTCAACGTCCTCGTCATCAACTCCCTCCTCCCCGAGAAAGCCTCCTTGCCTAGCGCAATGCTTCTCCTTACGTCCCTACTACTTTTACCGTATTGGTCCAAAAAACTTCCGACATATGTGAACTGCTCTACCTGCTCTATTTTTTCCCCGCCTATTTTAATATTTAGCTTAGCCTTTTTCTTTCTGGAAAATCGCATAACCTTTGTTTTAATAATATTGATTCTCATCCCATATTTATCGCACTGAACCTCCAATTCACTCAACAATGCTTGCAACCCCTTGGCTGACTGAGTAACTATTGCTTGGTCATTTGCAAACCTAACCGATTTTACGAATTCCCCTCCGACTTTCATTTCTACCGCCAGTTCTTTCCATGCTTCTTTAATCATTTCCTCCACATTTACGTTGAACAGCACCGGTGACAATGGGCAACCCTGCTTTACCCCTCTCCTAACACTGCCCATCGGACTCTCCGTTCCCCACTCGCACCTGAGCCGTCTGAGACATGTACAGGTTGCGGATCAGCCTCCTGTCCCTCCAATCCATTCCTATTTTCGGCAATACACGCATTAATTTTTTCCAATTAACTGTATCAAACGCCGTCTTTTTTATGAATACCGCCTAGCGAAGACTACCAAATGAGTGCTTGTCCTCCGTTCAAAGAGCAGAATAATAAGAGAGAAACATTGACGAGAGAATCAAGCAATTTAATGTTTAAACTTATTACAAAAAATGCCTCAACCCGTTTCTTGAAAACATCAAAGGTATTATTTTATCAATTTTCAGAAACAATATTTAAACGCTATATAGGCTGCTACTTTACTGCCTTAGAAAAACGTTCATTTTTTAGAATATGCATACGTTTATTTTTGCCCAAAACTTTACACTACAGATATCATATAATTAAATATTACATTTTTACACAATTAAGCAATAACAATATTATAGAATAAACTTTTTTTAAATAAATCATAATTATGGTAGTGGTGGTTATTAGGGTAGGTGACAGAAATTTGAAATAATTTGCTCAATTTGAAATAGGTGGGTAATGCCATAAGTTTTGGGTGTAAAGTTTTAGAAGGATGGATAGAGAGAAATCCAATGTTTGCATTGATCTACTTTTGACGGAAGTCCGACAAGGGTTTCATCATTTAATGAACTATCCGACGAATGGCATACTTCCCTTGAAGGACTCTCAGCATTGCACCCCAAGTAGAGATCCCGCCCTCTGGTGAAAAGTCAGTGCAGTACATTAGCCACGGTATACTCCCGATCCCCCTCGATTATTTCATTTTCTCCATATAGACCAACCGCTTTTCAATGAAACAGTCATGATTTGCTAATTGCTTTCCTTGGTACCAACACTTTGCCTGAAGGCCGTTTCTCGCGATGTATTTAATGCCAATTAAAATCTATATGCTAAGGTTCATGAAAGAATAACTTCGCATTAATGATTAATGCATGCATGACAGGGCATTGCAGGATCATAAATGAGATGTTTGCATTGGCTTTGTTTCCATGTGGATTCTCATTGAAGTATTTACTTCAATTATTGATAATTGCTTTGTTGATATTTCCTTGTTTATGTAGGAAAACCGTTCATATCTACATTTAAGGTGCACGCTAATATTAACCTTAAAAATAATAATCCCAACAAGGCAAAGTCCTACATGTACGGAACACAATTTTGGCAGCATTCTTGTTTTTGTTACCGGTCACCAATCTTCCGCACACAATGTTTTTATTTCGTCTAATTTTGTGTTCATGCAGCGTGGAGAAGTATTTACAGTGCCATGCGTTTTGAAGTAAAACTCTGCCCACAGATGCAAAAAAATATTTGTTGCTGTTTCCTCCGTGAGTTACTGTAGCGAAAGGAAAAGGTACTTTGCTTTCCAAATAGCCTGAGGGTGAAATGAGGACGCGCGTTTGGAAATCGCAGCGCCGGCCACAGTTCTGGAGAGAGAGAGACATGCATTCCATTTCCCCAAGGCGTTTACGCTGCCTCATTGATGCATCTCTGAATTATATTCTGAGTGGAATGGCCATATGCATCGCATTATTTCCACTGTTTGTTCACCAACTCCACGTTACTTTCATTGTTTTATTTATACCTTGACCGACTCAAAAATTGAGTTTCAGGGATCTATGAAAAATTATTGGGAAAAAATATTTCGCAAGCCATTATCTGGAAAACGAAAATAATTATCCACTTTTCCCCCTGAAGCACCTGAAGTAAGTAGATTTTGGCTTAAGTTTAACCATTGAGACGAGTACTTTGAAACCTGGGTATAACGTTTTTAAATCCGTATAAACCCAATGGGAATCATGCGTGAGTATATAACGACAACCAAATCTCAAGATTTTCGATTTCTTTTCCCCGAAAGCATCGCAAAGTTTCCCTTCACTCGTTCAAAATGTTGATAGCCTCATATTTTAATGTATTTCTCCAATTACGCGACTACTTTTTAACTCGCACTCTCTCATTCCACGAAGTTGATCGAGTTTATTTTTACTCGGTAGTGTCTTGCTGACTACTCATGAGTCGTTTTCATTGAAACGAGTTGAGGATTGCTTCTTCTCATTTTCTATCTACCACTCGCACACTCAGTGTTTATTTTTCTATACATTTTCAGTAATTTAGTGGCCTTAGTACGGCACAATCAGGAGGAACAAAGAGTGCTCGTCCACCAATCCTATACCTCCACTTCCAAACGGACCCGAATGCGGTAAAAGGTAAAAATCGATAGAGAGATCTTTCTTCTTCCACCGTGGAAAACTTTGAAACTTCCTTGCGTCCTTTTTATTTTATATTTTTTAACGTCCCCCCTCTCATTCCCGCCTGCGTGCTCCATGCCCGCCTACTCTCTTTCTCCTTCCACGTGTCCACCGACTAGTATCGCTCGCAATTAGGCTAAGTGCTCCCTCTGCGTGTGCTTGTCTGCTTTCCTGTCGCTCTTTCCTCCCTCTTCCGTGGATCATAGACGCACGCATCCAATTAGGGCGGGCAGGCTTTGAAGGAAGGAAAAATTACACACGCCCAGATGGCTTTAGCGAGAATGTTTCCGCGTAGATCAGTCGAATGCGTTGTTGCTCCATGTTGTCCATCGTGTACCCGTGGCATTGGGTCGCTTCGGTAACGACAAAGAACGTGAATAATGAGCGATCGTTTTTCGGGTTATTTCCACTTTTCATTGAGCATGCTCATAAACTCAAGGGAAGATAAACATGCTCGTTAATTGTAGCATCAAAAACATTAATTAGTAATTGAAAATTTACTTTATTTATCCTTCCAATTGCATGACACACATGCATGCGATGCATGCATGTCATGCAAAATTGAACAGTACTATTTGTTCGAATACGCCAATGGAATATTTTCTCGAGACGCCGGAATAGTCACTCCGAAGCGAATTTGGCGTTATTAATAATTGTCATTTTTTATTATTGAAAAAGTTAAAAATCTCAATCGTCGTTGCCTAATTCGCCTTATATTTAATAGGCATGGTAGCTGCTCGGAGAATCCGTGTTTTAAGGTGGGAACGTATTTGAAAAGAGGTAATTTATATTTAGTAATACTGCCGGAGAACGAGCCCTTACAAATGATTCATGAATTAGTTTAATCTCATTTTGTGGAACGAAATTCTTTGAATATATTTACCGAAGCTGAATGTGCAAATATGCCGGTAAGATTCTATAAAAGAGTTGCGACGAATATCTCAGTAGCTGGAATCCGAGTGATGAATTCTCATATTCGCATCAAAAAGTACCGAGATGAATAATTTATAAGATATCCATGCCATCCGGTCAAAACAAAATTACGATCCCTAAAGAGCTTCCGTCAAATCAATTTCGACAAACTTCGAGAGAGAGAGAGGAAATATATATGTATACATATAAACGCTAAGTCTACGGTGTGGAAAAAAATATCACTCACAAATATTCATACATGGTGGTCTGGCATTACCTTTGGAACTGGGAAGTGAGCAAATATATAACAGCGTAAATTAATGAAAAATTGAAGCGCACGAGATTGAACCCGGGGAATCTAATTTTCCTAAAAGTGCTTCAACAAACAAATCGCATGGGCAATAAGGGCGCAAGACATGCGCTCGTCGAGTCGTTTTGGCAAATCTTGGTTCGAAGTGGATAAGCTGAGAGGGTGGGTGAGGGGTCCCGTGTTTACCCAAGCGGAAGCGTGATGCAAGATAAACTAATAAAGAACCATATTTGGCCTGCGATCAAATATTATAACGAAATAAAAAGACGTGTGTGTTGCCGTGGCTTAAGTTTTATTTTTGATCGGGGCAGCCGCAACGACCACGGCACCCCCCCAATCCAATCCAATATCCCCCGAACCCACCCCCTCTTCACTCCACCCCTTCACTCCAGCCCCTCTCCCCACCTCCGCGCTCTCCATCTCCTCCAGTGTTAACCCGATAGTGTTTTATTTTATCCACCGCAGTCTATTGCGTCAACGTTCGAACCACTTGAAACTGTGCGCCCCGCGCTCATGCGGCACAGGCGCACGGCGGTCTTCACTTTTCACTTCGCTCTTTCCCTCCCTCCGTTTCTCAGTCTCTTCGTGGCATGTGGAGGGTGGGGGCGTCGAGTGTTTGGTGACACCATCTGGGAGGGGGGGAAGGTAATGCTCAGAGGCGGACGTTGCTGGGGAGCGGAGTGATGGAGAAGTCAGATATTGTCCGTTTGTTTTAATTTATCGTTTATGTTAATTATTTGTTTTAATATGCGGCTTTTGAGTGGACATAAATACGATAATAACGATAGAAACATGTTAACTTATTAATAAACCCGTCTTTGTTTTATTTAAATTGTTCAATGGATGTCAATTGTTCAAACATGGATCAAATGTGTCGAACCTAATGTCCAGCGTCGAAGCGGACATCATTTGGGAAATTTCACGTGATTGCCACCTCGAACCACAAATATATAGTATTCCCCATATAAATCAAATTTATCGAGGATGCAAAGTGAAAATAGAAACATTATTAGCGGATTTTTTAAATGGTGAGTGATTTACGGGTAAAATAAGATATTTATTGTAATCGTAAGTTAATAGTAAGGTATGTGGGCATTCTTTTTTCCAAGTAAATGAAAACCTTGCGTTCAGTATCTAGAGGCTTCTGAGTAGCATTTCTCACATCATAGTTTAGAGATACTCTAAGCTTTTTCCCAGGGGTTGTAGTGTGGGATCGCAATGTTTCACAGCATTTTATGTCGGCTGCAATCGGTCTGAAAAGCCAGTGATGTGGCAGAATTTCAATTTCCCGAGTCTTCTGCACTGGGCAAAATGTTTTTATGCTCACGCTCTTCCATGCAGCTTAGATATAGAAATGAATGAAAGAAAAACACATCGTCCTTCCTTATAATGGCCTCATCGTCCGACCCTTATTCCATTTTAATACGACGGCGACCCATTTCTGAGTAATTCGACCCATGCAGTTGGATTTTATTTCCACAGCGGAGATGTCGATCTCGTTCTTACCACCGAGATCGACGAAGTGATTTCCCGGGATAAAAAAATGCACTTCCTTTGGATCCACTTTAGGTATAATCCAGTGAAATGCAAACAGCCGGTGTCAAGCCATATCCTTAAAGGAGAAGAAATCAGATCGACTCGGAACGATGGGTTTGTATTGAATAAATGTACCCAGGTCGGAAGTGTCATGGAGGCGGAGGGAGATACTGCACTCCTAACCCTGACCCACCGTACTCCTCCCACGTGGAAATGTCGCCTGCCCGCTGGTCTTCCCTCCAGAAAAAGTCTTTCCAGAAAAAGTATCAATTAATGAGGATCGTAAGGTTTGAGGGAGTGGGACGTATGACTTTTTTCAAATCCGAATCGATATCGTCCGACTCGGAAATAAAAACGGGGTCAAACTGTACCCGCGATGGGGGATTTAGTGAATTTGGGGTGGTACCAGGGGAAGGGTGAGCGAGGGTTCGGGGTTGTCCGTGTAATAGTCCGAGCGTTCCGATGCAGATTTACTATCCCGGAGGGCGAAAAATAGAAGTCATTTCTTTTAAAGTACTCCTACCCGGAGATTAAATCGGAGGCCTTCATTCATCTTTCTCTTTTCTCTCTCACTCTCGCTGTCTCATTCTCTGCATGTTTTTCTTCACGCCACTCTCCCCTTTTCCTGCGAGTACAATGAAAAATTGTGCATCGCGTGTTTGGATTAAATCTCCGATGCCGAATAACTTTGGATTTCGGGAAAAGTATTACACACGCACAAACAAGCATAAAAGTACTCTAACTTCTCTGAAATTCTCCGTAAAGTTTTCTACGAGGCTATAGATTACTAAAACTTCGGAAACCCTCCATGTGGAACTAAGTGGATTCCTTTTCATCAGTTGGTCATCGTCATTGGCACAAAACTTTTCTGGCCTCCATCCCGTTAACGTGCGGTCTTTCCGTCCTCAACCGATATCACTATAATTCTAGAGTTACGCAGATTAATAATATAATTTGACCATTTATCGGCTTTTAGTCCATCGGGACATTTCATGCATAATGCGGAAAATCAAGAAAATATCGTGGGAAATTTTTATGGGTGAACTCTTGACGTTACTCGTAAAATTATCTTTTGTTTTTTTTCTTGGTGTTAAAAGTAAATAAGACCATTTGCCTTGTCTGGTTGGTATTGAAAGTGTAATTTGATTTAATTTATTTTTATTTTTCATTAGTCTTAAAGTTTTTTCATTCGAAAAAATCCATTGCTGGGGGTAAACTGGTTTACTTGAATTTTTTTTTTAAATATTTTGTGTGATCTTTCTGTACTGCTCAAAATAAATTCTGTTCTGCATCGGAATCCACTCCAAGTCTTACAAAACTGTTTTGGTTGGCAATTTGACAAATTACGATTAATTAAAAGTTTATTTGAAGCTGAATAATTCTTCATTCGAAACCTATTGGCCTAAAGATAGAAATTGATTAGGTAAATGACAATGGAGTAAAATATATCTCTGCAGATAGAGTAGATTTCTCTATTCTGTGAATTAAGAGAATACAAGGAGACCCCAGGATAATTTCAGAGCTAAACTTCGAATTGCAAACACAAGAGGACAAGTGACTTCATCGCTCTCTTATACATTTACACTTTTGGTATAGAATACATCACTAAATATGGAATGGAAATTAAATGATGTAACGTTCAACCATTTATTCTAAAATCTTATTCTGAAAATAAGGCAGGCGGACCAACAGTTTAACTAAAACGTCTCTCATGGATGAAGATAACACCGCATGAAGGACATTGCCACGCCATAGGAGCTGCATAATTTCAAATACGTGCCACTCACTAACCTTTCATAATAAGCGGAAATATAATTCGCTCATTGGGCGCCAGTGTTAGTAAGATATTCAATACATAATGCCCTCATTAATTACAGTAGTTCACTAATGTATTCCATACCTTCTGGGTCTATTGGTACTTCATAGTATTCTCTTCCGTGCGTGCTTTCCTACAGTCGGAATTCGATGATTGCCTAAATGTTCATATTTTCTGTGTGAAAATTCCGCGTTCGGGAGCAGAATCAGAATCTTGTATCGTATTTATGATTCGCAACTTTTTAAATTTTTAAGTCATATTTAAAATTTTTAAACGGCCGTATAAATCCAGGTAAATACGATTTTTAAGGACACAATACCGATACAACATCCTCCCAATTTTCTCCAGCATAATAAGGACGACTATCATTACAAAAAATTAGGCGGTTCATTAGATTATGTTAATGACGCATGACGTTACGTGTTATAAATCCTTTCCTGAAATTGTTATTACAGTTAGAATATCAGGGTCTTCCGTTGGGGCAAGGTTGATGTGTTTTTTCCATGATCACAAAGAACTTTGTAGAGATCCAAATTTCATTTGTAATTACCACGACACCTTTCGCCGAACTGTAGGACATTCAGGTGGACGTACATGTACGATTATGTCTCATTGTGGTGGATTAAGTCATACTGCTACCAAATAAAATTCTGGTAAACTACGTACAAAGTTTATCATCATTATGGACATCAAAAACTTGCACGAAACTTTCAAGAACTCCAAAATCGATTTCTTGTATGGTATTTGTTGATATTTTTCTTCGATTGCCGAATTCATCATTTAAACGCTTGAATGAAATCTTAATTTTTCCCTATTCTTCTCAAAGGCCCCACGAGGAGATGGCACACCGGGACATCCGCAGCCCGGACTCAGGAGGAAGTAGGCGTCGCCAGTTGCCGACAGCCAGGGTGAGGGCTAACGGAGCCTCCATCATGGTGGCGTCCTTGCTGCTGGCCACCGCCGCGTTCCTGCCATCGGTGACCGCGCGTGAGTTCCGCGAATTCCAGAGATCCCCTCTTCCGCCTCTACCCCCCGGTGGGAAAGCGGAGCCGCCCGCGAAGGGGTAACCTCCCTTACCCCGCCCAGTCCCGATTCGGAAACTTTTCCATTATCCTACCTGGGCCTTTATCGCTGTGCGGTATCGCCGAAGCGGAGGAGGGTGGCAATTCACAGAACCCTCCCACTGCCCATTTTCTCCCTCCTCCTAAAAACTCGGTGATTGTTGGGGTGGTTGTGATGATGGGACCCATTGTCCGCCACCTCGACGCCAGCACGGGATTTGCCCGTAAACATCACCCATCCTCGGAGCGCTCTGGTCGGAACCGTGGTCGCTTCCCGTCGTTGCGTATCAGCGAACATTGCTTCAAGTGCGGATATTCCTTTTGCCCTCATTCCGTTGAAAGTAACCACACTCTAAGATGTAGTTTTGAACATTTTTGAGTTATGTTCGAGCCGATCTAAAGACCTTTCCCGGTGGTAAAGAACCTTATACACTATTTGGTTTGCAGTTTTATTTTAGGTTTAATTCGTTATATAGTCGGTACATATGTTTTCTTCAACTAGGGGCAGTCAAATGAAAAGACACGCCATAACAAACACAGTCCCTTCATTTTAGCTTAACAGCTAGAAACTAGCTTTTTAAGTATCGATACTGCCATCGCTATTGTAGGAGAATTAATTGCAGAGTGATAACTCAAAGGCGCACGCAGCTTTCGGGTGATGTCCTGGTTTATGCGCGGAATGGTTGTTTACGCGCAGCGGTTGTTTGGTTATTTATTTCTTTATATAAACCCTACAAGCCACTGTCAGGGTGTGTGGCAGGCGGTGAATACACACCAGAATAATGTTACCCGAACATGACCCTCTCGCGGTCGGACCGTGCTTTTATGATCCCCTATCGTTCGTGGAGAAAATGACATCTGAAAACTATCAGTTCTACACTTATTCTCTCTAATGTTATTAGCATGATCTGTCCTATCGTAGTACGATGGGAGAAATAATACACTTTCAACATCACTGATGAAGAGACCTCTTCCAGCTTATGCAAGAGCTTCAATCTGTAATCTAACCTTCTCTCCGTGAGTGACTCCCAGCCTAGCTGCTCTAATATTTTGGAGAGGCTACTAAGTTTACCATAACACGCTCTACAAATACAGCTCCTCTGCGCTGCACGCGATCCAATTCGGCAATTAATCCATATTCGTGAGAATTGCATATACTTCCAGCATATTCTAAATGGGGCTTAACCAGCGTAAGATTCCTTTGTTACCAACTGCAAAAAACTCGCTTCTTTTCATGCAATTGCGCACAGACTAATTAGTATTCCACTTGATAAAAGTAATTATTTGAAAAAGCTAAAGAATATTTAAGGCATCGCCATACAAACCTCTCTTCTCGCCGTACAGTTTCTCTTTGACGTTTTCACCACATTTACCTAGTACTCTTCTAATAAATCCTAATTTTTTGATAGCTTGTTCACGTGTGTGTTTCACCCAGGAGATCATGAGTGAGGGTAACGCCTAGGTATTTAATCGAGCCTACACATTCAATTTCGGTGTTCCCAATGCAGCAGGGGTTCAGGTAGAATTGTCTATTTTCCCACAAATTCATCACCACGTACTCTTTTACGTTTAATTAAATTTTACGTTGCATAGCGTTAAATTATCTTACAAATATTCTGTGTTCTCTGGATGGCGGATATTACGGTTAACCACTGCTTCATTGGCAAATAAACGTATCTTACTAGTGACTACGAAGTCAATTTCATTAACGCGAAGTAGAAATAAAAGAGGTCCGATAACATCTCTCTGGGGAACACCTGAAGTAACTTCTACTGCATTTGAGCTAACTCAATCTGTCACTACTCTTTGAACCCGACCATTCAAAAAGTCTTTAATCCAACCGCGGATATCTTTATCCATTCCATTTGTTTATAGCTTTGCGAGTAGTTTACTATGAGGTAATTTGTCGAAGGCTTTCTTGAAATCTAGAAAAACCGCATCCACTGGAACATTGCTCTCTCCCGAAATAAGAATATCATGAACAAAAAGCGCACGCTGTCTTTCGTAGGTTCTACCTTTTCGGATCCCGTTCTTATTTTTCATTAATAACTCTTGATTATCGAGGCACATTACGATCGAGCTAGCGACTATGTGTTCCATTACCTAGCACGAAACGGATGTAAGGGAAATAGGTCTGTAATTGCTCGGCTCCCCCTTGTCTCAATTTTTAAATATTGGTGTTCCGTTAGCCGTTCTCCAATCTCTGGGAACCTTGTGATCTACCAGCGACTTCTTAAATATTATTTCTCGATACGGCACAATTTCCGAAGCTAGATCCTCAATTATACAAGTAGGTATTTCATCTGACCTGGAGGATTTATTAGTCTTAATAATTTTCTTCAAACGTTCTATTCCATTATATGAGATTTTTATGTGAGTTCTCAATTGACTGCCCTTCAAATATCTCATATTTAAATTTTGTACCGCATTTAGGTCATCTATTTACATTGATCTTCTCAGAAAAGTTCATTTAATATGTCTACGGAAAGGAAAACTATATGTATTTAAAGCTTAGAAAATGCACTTTTGCATTGATTACGCTATCAACAAGCAACAACAAACATTTTTTACGATGACGCGTATCAAATTCCTGATCTTAAAAAAATTCTATTTTGACATGATCTTCGTTTTCAATAGCCAAAAGCCTACATATTCTGAATTTCAACTAGTCAAACCAAAAATTCTGGACATATTTTCATTCAACATTCTTGGTGATGAGTCATAAGTATATTTTATTTAAGTGAATTCAGTGACAAAATTTTCATATTCTTATTTAACCTTCTCTAAAATGAAAGACTAATATATATTGCAATGTTTCTTTAAGTTACCGCAGGAAAATTTTTGTAATGATTCGAATAATTAAAGCAAATTACTTAGATAGCAACGCTTAACTCCTTTGGGGGTTACTCGAATCGTATCGTTTCTCTATGATTTAATAAATGTGTCGAGAATGTATATAGACATCTACAGTACATAGAGAATGTATATGTATATCGAGTAGAGACTTGCTGACGTTTTTACTCCTTGATTCAGAAGGTTAGAGGCAAGTCAATTACCTGATGCTTGAGATTATCCAATACCTGTTAGTATCGAAATAAGCCCAGCACTTAGCGCTGACGGAATGCACACTTGACGGCGTAGGAGAAGAGCCTTTCTAATCCACTGCAGCAAGCGTCCTTTTATCGGCTCGAATATACATGGTTCGTCCATAAAATAAGTGTACTGAGCTCAGGAAAAAAATTATTACACTTTTACATATCTTAAACTAATATTCCTCAAAATAGGACCCTTGTGAGTCGATACACTTGTTCCAGCGGCGTTCCCATTCCTGGAACGCTCCCGCGAAAGCATCACCGGGAACCTCTCGAAGACACGTCGTCACGGCCTCTTTGACGGCGTCCAAAGTCCCGTATCGCGTTCCTTTCAAACTCCTCTTTATCTTCGGGAACAGAAAGAAGTCCGGTGGTGCCAAGTCCGGTCTGTAGGGCGGGTGCGGCAGCGTTGCCACGCCGTGCTTGGCCAAGAAGTCCGACACGACAAGCGCGGTGTGAGACGGCGCATTGTCGTGATGCTGCCGCCATATGTTTTTGGTCACTAATAATCTCGTGCACTATTGTTTTTGGCACATTACACTGCTCTGCTATCATCCGAACACTAAGACGACGATCAGAGTCCAGTACATCGCGAACTTTTTGCACATTTTCGTCGGTGAGTGTCGTTGATGGGCGTCCAGGCCGTGGTTCGTCGTCGACCTCTTCTCTGCCCTCCACGAACATCTTGTGCCATCGAAAGATCATGTTTCTGGACATGGCTGACTCCCCGTAAGCCTGGTTAATCATACCGACAGTTTCGGTAGACGATTTCCCAAGCTTTACCGCAAATTTGATGGAATAACGCTGCTGCAAAAACTTCAGCATCGCGTTCCGTGACGTGGGTCGAGCGTGGAGGTTCGCGTTAACAGAGCTCCTCACTACACCACAGCTCAGAACCGACTGCCTTTTTCAGCGTCGCTTGCCAACATACCCCCCTCCGTCAGAGCGATGCTGGGCGCGCCTGGAGCGGCGGGAAAAAATCGGTACACTTATCTTCCGGACGAACCATGTATATCTCACTCTGGCCATTATCCTTCTGCCTCCTCGATTTTTATTGCCTCCAAGTTACCCTGGGCATTCCCGTTCTAAAACCTAGCCGGATTAACTGCCACTTTACCGACGCCGGGTTTCTCTCCACCCTTCCTTTCCCACCCATCACTAATGGCGCAAATGACCTTAGCTGTCGGTTGCCTCACCAACAACACTAACTAGACTAAACCCATTTTTATGACTAAAATACCGATGGAGCAATGTCGACAGCAAAGCGACAGGAGCGATTACGACTCAACCGTAGTCCTTTTAAAGAACCTACCAGACGAAATTCTTTAACTCGACCTGCAGCCTTTTTCCCCATAACCCCTGCTTCCTAAGCCTTTAAGATTTTTACTCGATTAAAAAACTATTTATTTTGTCTTTTAGTGTTTACAAATATATCGCGATTCAACGTTGGGTACACAAATTAAATAATGAAATAAGTCCGCTGCTCGGCCACATTACAGAACTCGCGGTGAAATACGCTTTAAATAGCACATTATGTTTATTTTAATATATAACAGGCTATATCTGTATAAACTAGACTCATTACACGAATTCCCTTGCATGTTTTGTGGCTTCAAATGCTGAGCCAGTACATTTTTAATAGGTGTGAGTTTTCTGGTGTAGATAAAACGCGGAATTTCAATGCAAAACTGGTGACGGTAGCATCAAATAGAGGTAACTGTAGCTAACAGCTCAGTATTACTAATTCTAATTTATCTATATACATGTACGTTTTAATCAATATGGACGATGTTGCTCCCAGCGGTTTTGCTTTTTCATTTCAATAGCTCAATCTCGACCCATTGAAACTCCAGCCTGCATCCTTTCGTGTAGCCTACTTCCTTTTGAGACTGCACAATGTAGAAACTTGGTCATTTTAGTGTATTTTTACGCAATCGAAAACTCAACTCCGTACCATGGTAGATCCCTCTTCCTCAGATATGTCATTTTATTTATCTCTATTGCGAATTTCGTGATGATCTCCGCCACTTGACGATGTTTCATGAAATCCGCGACCCCATTTTCCCCGGCTTCGGAGCTTGGTGATTCGGCAGCCCTTATTTTTCCCCCTTCCTCCCCACCCTTATCCAGGGGAGCGTGAGGGAAGTTTCTCGCGCCACGGAGCGACGTTTGATTTTGTCCTTCCATATAATCTGGTTAGGAAATGAAAATAATTAACCCCTGGTAGAAAGGAGAGTGGACGAGTGATGAATAAAAAATTGGCCCTTCGGAAAGCCATTTATGGAGACGACTCCCAACGCAGTCCTTTTTGATGGATAATTCAAAATCCATGTGGTCGAAACGGAAAAACTTCAAATGGAAAAAAATTGGCCAAGCGCGTATTTAATCATCGTTGTTTTGCCGATGGGCTAAACGCGTAGTGTAATGAAATTATCGATTCGCGCGCGCAAATGAATGTGATTCTATGTGCTTTCTAGGGCTTGTTAACTCGCTTTTGTGTTTATTTCATGTAGTTCTCAGTGCTCACCCACCCTCCTCCTCGCAAATAAATATATAGTTGTGCCAGGTGTCCCCCAATAGGTCGTGTCTAGCTTCAAATCGAACACTTGGGATCACCTAGTGGAAGAGTCCAAATAAACATTGGTGAACTTCGTACTTTGCCTGTACAGCTAGTGAAATTCCGTGAAGAATGTTTCCCTTGGCGTCGCGAACTACCCGTCATGAGAATTACCCACATTATTATTACACAGAACTACCCGCTCTTCGCTCACACCGCGTGTACTTGGCTTGCCAAGAGGAAGAGCACAGATTAGCGGGGATGCGGAAAAGTTCATTCACAGATCTCTATGCCTTATCCACCGGTTCCACCGGCAGTAATCAAAGGGCGGTCATCAATCGTTTCCTGATTTGGCCTTTTTCTGGAGTCCAAGAGTGATCGACTCAATACCACGGTGGAATTATCAAGATTACGGTAATAAAAATAACCATCCAACATAAATG
This sequence comes from Hetaerina titia, assembly GCA_037158775.1. Classification (NCBI taxonomy): domain Eukaryota; kingdom Metazoa; phylum Arthropoda; class Insecta; order Odonata; family Calopterygidae; genus Hetaerina; species Hetaerina titia. Next base: position 124,846,375 of record CM073772.1, read on the forward strand.
TCCGAGCATAAACTATAATGATCCCTTAGAATTAATATAAACGAATGCTTGGCCATTAAATCGTTGAGGAGCAACGAAGAGAGAATGGGATCGGTCAAATCTGTGTTCTTGCCCCTGCTTGTTTGACCCTCTCTTCCCGAAATTTTCTCAAGCCATGTGGACTCACCTCATTGCGGGACATCTAGTGCCACTCTGGGCTCTCCCATTTCTATTCTTAGCCTTTATCCCCTTTTTCGTGATTCATCCTGTCAAACCTTTTTTCAACCCATGCGTTTCTCTTTCGCCATTTACCACCTATCGTGTGCTTCGCTTATAACTTCCCTGGCGACTGCGGTGCCCCCAGAACGCGGTGGAGTGTATCCCAACTACTCGGACGAAGATGACGTGGACTTCGGGGACGCAAGTGGAGCCTCCTACCGTTTGGAGGACGAAGACGGTACGGAAAATAATATTCATATGAAATGACTGAAATTGTTTAGCACACATTTTTGTCATGTCACACAGGTATCTCCAATTTCCAGCGCACAGTTGCACTCAGCATTTTATTTTATCTTTGACCCAAATGTTCAGCATGTTTTTTTCAGGTTTAAATGCCTAAAAATAAAGTAAATGAATGAATGGGTTTGAGTGAATTATTTTTGCCGGACAAGGCAGGCTGTGATACTTGCTTGTGTTGGAATGCCATTTATGACCGTATCATTATATTAAGATTTTTGCATGAGCTACCGCGAGCATGTTTCAAGATGCAAATGAGACCAATGAGACAAAATTTAACGAAATCAATCAAAAAAACTCATCGGCCCAATCAAGTTAAGTGTGCGGGTTTTATCCAGTTGTTCCGGTAGCAGTCACTGCTTCCTCATTCTCAGACCCAAATGGGTATTTCACATATTTGCTGTGTCACCATCTGTCATACGTTTGATCGCTAGTTAAGAGAAATAGAATTTCTTCATCAGTAGCATGCATATTCTTGTGGACCGTTCCCTCTTTATAACCTTTATGGGAATGATTTCAAACTTGATAAAGATATGGGTACATTATTTCGTTTATTTTTCTCACTTGTTAACGTTTTTGAATGTTTTCTGCATGAAGAATTTTTCTGCTACAAAACATGTTCTATTATTTTTTTAAGGTGATCTACCGGTCAAGGCAGGTTTTTGGATGGAATCAACCATCAAATAACTATTGTGTAACACCAAACAAAACCCAATCTAGCAACCTACTCTACACTAGGTCCCTCTCAATCACTGTGTACTTCTTTCCCCCCTTCATCCCGTCCAACATCCCAATCCTGTTCCCGCCCTTTCCTCGTTTGCCTAACATTCTCCCCTCTATTACCTCCTTCGACATTCCACTGCCGCTAATACGCCTTTCATCCATTTTTCCTGCCTCCTTAGGATTTCTCTCAAAAAACCCCTCTCCTCGCCCACCATCTCCATTACATCCTCATTTGTTTTCCTTTCGGTGTATTTCACCTTCTCCATTCTTCTCCACACCCACATTTCAAACGTCTCCAATCTACGCCTATCCTCCTGCATCAGCGACCACGTTAACGCGCCGTACATAATTACCCTCCATATCAGAGTTTTTGCGACTCTTGTCTTAACATCCCTACTCAACGTCCCCATCATCAACTCCTTCCTCCTTGAGAAAGCCTCCTTGCCTAGCGCAATTCTTCTCCTTACGTCCCTACCACTTTGACCGTATTGGTCTAAAACACTTCCGAGATATGTAAACTGTTCTGCCTGCTCTATTCTTTCCCCGCCTATTTTAATATATAGCTTAGCCTTTTTCTTTCTGGAAAATCGCATAATCTTTGTTTTATTAATATTGATTCTCATCCCATATTTATCGCACTGAACCTCCAATTCACTCAGCAATGCTTGCAACCCCTTGGCTGACTGAGCAACTAATGCTTGGTCATCAGCAAACCTAACCGATTTTACAAATTCCCATCCGACTTTCATTCCCACCACCAGTACTTCCCATGCCTCTTTAACCATTTCCTCCATATATACGTCGAACAGCACAGGTGAGAATGTGCAACCGTGCCTTACACCTCATCCTAACACTGCCCATCCGGACTCTCCGTTCCCCACTCGCACCTGAGCAGTCTGAGACATGTACAGGTTGCGGATCAGCCTCCTGTCCCTCCAATCCATTCCTATTTTCTGCAATACATGCATTAATTTTTCCCATTTCACTCTATCAAACGCTTTTTCGAAATTTACGAAAGAGGCAAATACGTCCTGATTGTATTCTATATTCCTCTCAACTAGTGATTTCATTACTGTAATGGCATCACACGCACCTCTTCTCTTCCTAAAACCAAATCGATCATCCCCTAAGTATTCATTTGGCTTACTCCCTATCCTTTTGTTGATGATCCTGAGAATAACTTAAGCTGGTGGGATATCAAACTTATTGTTCTGTAATCCTCACATGACGTAGGTTTTACCTTTTTCGGAAAAGATACTAAGACTTATCTCACAAAATCTTCCAGCCAGATTCCTTCCTCATAGATACTACGAATCAGTCCATATAGAGTCGTATTTCCATATTTTTCTAAATATTTTAACAGTTCCACAGGAATTTTTTCTACCCCCACGGCTTTATTTGCTTTCATCTCCTTTAATGCCCTTTCTATTTCATCGTCGGGTATGTCTGGACCTAAGCTATCTTCTTCTACGTCATGTTCAATTTCTATGTCTAACCTTGTCGGCCTAAGTTCCCTGCCACAAGTGTTTCTAAATATTCCTTCCATCTCTCTTGAATTTTTTTCTGGTTCAACTGTTATCTTACCCCACCTATCTTTAACTTTTAGCACAGATCTTGGCTTCTTACTTCCCGATAATAAGTTAACCTTTTTATATAGCGCACCAATTTCACCCTACCTCTGTTAACTTTCCTCTTTAATCTCTTAAATTCTTCCTCTTTAACGTACCCTCGCATTGCGTTTTCCACCATTCTTCTTTGGCTTTATTTGTGGCCCTTCTCAATTTATTGTTTAACTCTTTGTACTTCATTTTGCCTAACTCTGTGTTTACATTTTTCCATCTTCTTCTCTCATCCATCTTTGCAAATCATCTTATCCGTTACCCAAGGTTTCCTTATCCTTTTCCCGTTGACGGTTTCTATAGTGTCTTTTGCGGCTTTCGAAATCACTGTCTTGTTACATTCCCATTTTTCTTCGATAGTACTCAGCTCTTTACCGTCATCCATCATTTTCTCTACAGCCTGCTGATACTCCTTCCTCGTTAATCCATTTAATGCTTCTAAATTCCATTTTTTAACCCGCCGCCCTTGCCTTATCTTCTTGAAACGAACGTTACATTTCATCACAACTAAATTGTGGTCTGAGTCCGCATCCGCTCCTGGGAAACTGTGCGAATTTATCACACTGTTCCTAAACCTGTGCCTAACCATAATATAATCAAACTGATACATTTCTGAGTCACCTGGCATTTTCCATGTATTCCTACGCTTTTTGTGGTGTCTAAACCATGTGTTGGTGGCGATTAACCCCTGTCTCCTGCAGAATTCAATTGCTTTCTCCCCGCGTTCATTCCTAGTGCCTAACCCATAGTACCCCACCTCACCACCATCTCTTCCTTCGCCTACCGTTGCATTTCAATCCCCCACCACTATCAAATGTTTCCCTGCAGGAACATGCGATTATATGCGATTCCCTGCAGCGATTATATCCTCTAACTCATAGTAAATCCTCATCGTAATTAAAATTCATCGTTAAAAAATAGCATTTTAAAGAACGTAGAGCGTAATTCATGGGTTTGCATTTAATAAATGCGGGCCAGTTGGAGAAATAGGCACCAGCGTTGATAATTTTGGTGTGCCCACTAGATTTTTTCCGAGTCTCTCATTGGCCCGACTAATTCGCACATAATGAAGAAAAGCCGCAGCGATCAAAAAGTCTGATACTCATCTTATTTTAAGAAAGAGAGTCCTTTGAAAGGATATGACGACCTTCCTCCGCGGAGCCTTAATTATTGTTCCTGATACTTGAACTCGATCTTTCCTTTATAAGTAATTCAGTATCTTGTGGTTCTGTAGTCACTGAAGCTGCGTTTTCATAAATCCATATTGACTTCGCCGCAGACTGCGTAGCCAATCGGGGCGTAGGTCACTACTTTAGTTTGCGGCGCACGCCTTAAGAGTCGTCCACATCTAAACTTTCACTTCCGGCTGCAGCGTTGGCGCAGTTGCTTCAGCTAGTCGAAACACATGATCGTCACGACATCTGTTATTTGTTCACCCCTGGCCTCAGACACTCCACCGCATACAGGTCATCCTCGATTGCTTAAACGTACTATGTCAGTGACACGCAGCGGCGACAGCACAGCGGAAAATCGGTTGCATGGCCAAGTGTGGCGTATGTAGATTTCTGGACGAAGGCCCACCACAGCGAAACGTTTCACTCTTTCTTCGGGACTATCCAGTTAGGACGAATGGTTTCCCCAAGAAGATTAGTTAATAATGTAATATTTTAAAACTTCAACTCCGGTCAATTTCCTTCAAAAACGAACACCGGATGGTCTTTTACGAAATGCAACACACAATTACCGAGTGCCATAATACGTATTTGCAAATTGGTTGTATTTTTGGAACTGGTTTTTTTCCTTCCTTTGGAATTTCAAAATCTACTGATTCAAGCCGACATACGCAAAGACTGAAAATCGCCTTAAGATCCCCAATTAACAATAAATACTATCGTTTTATCTTATAATATCATGAATGCTTAAATCATTAGCAGTCTTCGTGAAGAACTTATTTAAACAGATTGAAGTTATACCCAATAACTGAATGAGCTAGCTTATACTTTCTGTCAACCGGAATAACCTAGACCAACGATAAGTGTTATATCCTCTGGCAAAATCATGTAGAAAGTGTATTGTTAGATATAGGGTTGGGTTTTTCAGTCTATGCAAGGCAAATAAATATATTGCACGGAAGAGTTTTGAAGTGATCTACGACTTTATGTATTTATTTTTTGTTATGGCCAAAAAAAAGCACTTTTTGGCAATTACATCGGACAACAATGACGACACCACAGTAACAACAATACACTCACCCAAGGCCTAGGTGGAAAAAAAATCTCTGATGGCAGATTGGCAGATGAGGACGATAACCCGCCGCCACCGGGGCAGGCAAAGGGTTTATAGGAAAGTCGAATAAATTACTCTTTCGCGAATTTCGGGAAAGCTAATGGAAGAAGAATGTTGAGGACAGAAAATTAAAGAATAATAAGCGAGAGATGGTGTTTAGACATGGTTTAGGCTCACCTAAGGACAAAATTGACGTCATGCAACAAAGCGGAGTTTATAAACTCAATTATACAGACTGCAACGCCATCTACATCTACGTAATACCCCGCAAGCCGCCGCAAGGGCGTGTTAGGTCACCACCCAAAAAAGGAAAAAAGAAATACCGCATCCAAAACCAACACACACATGTAGACCCCAATCCACAGCAGTGCACACATTCATCGTAACATCCCATCATTCGACGCGCATGCAACCACACATCTACCTCCCTTCACTCCACAAGCATGCAGGTACATACCCTTAACTACAGCAAATAATTTTACCCTAGAATGCAGCAAGAAATTTATCACGAAAGTGCAAGCTAGTTTATAGCAAGTAGCCAGGCGAAACACCACCACCACAAGAACGTTCCACACAAAGCTCTTTCCCACCCAAGGTGAGGAATCTGGCCCAACGCTGCAGGTGGGAGGAGGGCACACCCACGGAGAGGGACTAGGGATGGAAGGGGAAATTTAGGGTACCAAAAGCAGAGAAAACAATACTGTACACAGCAATAAATTACTTAATGGATTAAACATCATGTGAGGATTAAAGAACAATAAGTTTGATATCCCACCCAGCTTAAGTTATTCTCAGGGTATTCAACAAAAAAATAGGGAGTAAGGCAAATGAATACTTACGGGATGATCGGTTTGGGTTTAGGAAGAGAAAAGGTGCGTGTGATGCAATTACAGTAATGAAATCACTAATTGAGAGGAATATAGAATACAATCACGACATATTTGCCTCTTTCGTAAATTTCGAAAAAGCGTTTGATAGAGTGAATTGGGAAAAAATAATGCGTGTATTGCAGAAAAAAGGGATGGATTGGAGGGACAGGAGACTGATCCGCAACCTGCACATGTCTCAGACTGCTCAGATGCGAGTGGGGAACGGAGAGTCCGGATGGGCAGTGTTAGGAAGAGGTGTAAGGCACGGTTGCACATTGTCACCTGTGCAGTTCAACGTACATGTGGCGGAAATGATTAAAGAAACATGGGAAGAACTGAAGGTAGGAATGAAAGTCGGAGGGGAATTCGTAAAATCGGTTAGGTTTGCTGATGACCAAGCATTAGTTGCTCAGTCAGCCAAGGGGTTGCAAGCATTGCTGAGTGAATTGGAGATTCAGTGCGATAGATACGAGATGAGAATCAATATTATTAAAACAAAGGTTATGCGATTTTCCAAGAATAAAAAGGCTAAGCTAAACATTAAAATAGAAAGGGAAAAATAGAGCAGGTAGAACAGTTTACATATCTCGGAAGTGTTTTGGACCAATACGCTCAAAGTGGTAGGGATGTAAGGAGAAGAATTGCGCAAGGCAAGGAGGCTTTCTCAAGGAGGAGGGAGTTGATGACGGGGACGTTGATTAGAGAGATTAAGAAAATACTCGTGAAAACTCTGATATGGAGGGTAATTATGTACGGCGCGGAAACGTGGTCACTGATGCAGGAGGATAGGCGTAGATTGGAGACTTTTGAAATGTGGGTGTGGAGAAGAATGGGGAGGTGAAATGGACCGAAAGGAAAACAAATGACGAAGTACTGGAGATGGTGGGCGAGGAGAGGGGTTTGTTGAGTAAGGAGGCAGGAAAAATGGATGAAAGGTGTATTGAGGTGTGGTGGAATGTTGAAGAAGGTAATAGAGGGGAGAATGTTAGGCAAACGAGGAAAGGGCGGGAACAGGATAGGGATGTTGGCCGGAATGAAAGGAGGAAGGAAGTGCAAGGAGATGAAGAGGGACCTGATGTATAGTAGGTTGTTGGATTGGGTTTTTTTGGAGTCACAAAATATTTATTTGATAGTTGTATCCATCCAAAAACCTACCTTAACCGGTAGATTACCTTAAATAAATGGACGAAGATGAGCCCCTTTGTAATTGGCATATGTATCTCAGTAGTGGATTTACCTAAGTTTCCTGCGCTACATATTTCCTAATTGGAATTCCAAATTCACCCTTTCAGGAAATTTATTTGTTAAATAATATGTCTCTGTCCATTCCTGAGGATCAGGCATAAAATTTGAAATATTTGTTGCCTTACTTTTGAAAAACCTCGAAAACCTATGATAAACCTTAAACCATATGAAAAAAAATTCTCCCTCCCCCAGCTATCTACCTGTATTATACTTGCATATAGCTTTGCACTGGTTCTCCGCTAATTTTTAAGCATCAGAATATTGCACTTCTTGGATATTTTGTAGTGATAATGAAAGGATTCAGCTGGAATTTATTACCAATGAACTTCCGAACAGAAGCCGAAAGCTGTATCTACAAGCCAACCACACTATTGTATGTATGTTGTATTTTTTATGATTAATCAATAATAATGTTGTCAGTCCAAGTGATCAACAATGTTTGCGGGGTTATTTAAAAACAGTTCTTCGTGATGTTCCCATATATGTGGGTAGTTTAAAGCATCTGCTATATTTTTCTTCTCGTTTTTACACACATTCATGTGCAATTTATGCATACGAAATATTAAATGCGAAAATTCTTTTTTTTTCAAATTTTAAAACGGTTGGAAATTAAAAATAATCCCAATATTCCACGCTCGGGAATATATCTGATGCCCCTTAACATTTGATAAAAATTTCAAATTTTAGAAAATATATTCTTTCACGGTCATATTCTACGAATATTATTTATTTCATTTTGAATATTTCATCATGAGCAATACTACAGATTTATTTTATTTCAGGTTTGTCAGTAACTAGGTGGCACTTAAAGTAAAAAAATAAAAATATAAAATTTCTCAAACTGACTACACGTAAGGGCAGCAACAGTCAGAAAATTAAAATTCTGAAATGTATTAATTACCTAAATAATTATTTTTAGGGTCACCCAAAATTAATGATTAATTAATGATGAGTTATGAGATGATAAAATTCCGGTAGTCACCCATGACATCAAAGGTCTTTCACTCGATACTGCCGAGTTGCCGTTTCATTCCAGCCGATACACTCGACCTTGAACGGGATCAAGTACTGCGTGAAACATTTCGCAAGATGGCGTTAAGCACACTGGAGTACCCCTAACATAAGGTTCTGTCACATGAACGCCTAAAATTTTTATTACCAAGACGTGATCCCCACAATCCGGACGTATCCAGGCCGCAGCACACGAAAATGTGGAAGGAATGGTTTCGCTTCGGGTCTTCTTACTTCTTCCCCGCGCAAGCCTCCCCGACGTGCATGTTCACCCCGTGGGGGCTCTGCCATGCTAATTTCATGAATTGCACCCTTGGGGGCGGGATCGGGGCAGGGTTGGGGGAGGGGAGGGCTATTTGGCAAATCAAAGCGTGAGGATGCCAGCAAGCCCCAATAACAACACCCCGCCCCTCTTCTCCTCGCAATCTCACCCGGCTGCACTCGTCGACAGCCGTGAGTCGCTTCACGCTTAGCTCCATTTTCCCCTTCCGTCTTCCACCTATCTCTCTCTCTCTCTCTCTCTCTCTCTCTCTCTCTCTCTCTCTCTCTCTCTCTCTCTCTCTCTCTCTCTCTCTCTCTCTCTCTCTCTCTCTCTCTCTTCCTCCCTTCCTCTCTTGCCAAAGTCTCCCTTTCACTTCCTCGCCCCCGCTTCGCCTCATCTTCCCCGCCGCGTCACCTCCGCGAGCCCCCTCTTGGGGCGATGATGTCAATAAGAATTTATTATACGCGAGCGAATTGAAATGATCACTTTGCCTCCTCCTCTGCTGTGTTTAATACTTTATGAGTGCAGCTGCAGAGAGAGGAGGGACAGCCTGGAAGCGTTTAAAAGTCGTGAGTCTCTCCCCCTCCGCTCCCACCCCCTCTGATTTCCCCTCTCTTTCCTCATACCACCACATCCCTCGAGAACGGAATACATTCGTGTTTCACGCCTTCTAACCTTGTCTACAAGATCTTTTTGTATGTTGAGTCTCAAACAAGAAATGTTATATGGATTTTCCGGAAAAATAAAATTTTGAGTAAAGTGTTTTCGGAAACGTTGACGAGGTATCCTTATCAATGGAAACGCGAAAGACGCAGTGCCTCTCATCACCCCCAGTGTGAAACTCAGGGAAGCGGCTGAACTCGTCGGTTGATATGAAGTGGGAAACAGGAGTGTCTTTGTTAAACGTCATTAGAACTATAAATATATGCTCTCCAGGTTCACTAAAGCCATCGTAATTATTTACTTCTTATTTAAATTTTTATTTCCAAAAATTGTGCACGTGAAGGAAGCTGACCGTTTCATGAAAATTCGACTCTCGGTCGCAGCCAACAAATTTAATGAGATATTTAGGTTACTCCCTTTTGGCTGTCCTTTACGGGAATATGTGATTATGTCTCCAGTTTCTTCTCAATCGATGATGAGTTACCATGCAACTGGTATCTCTTATTAGTATACGAGGCTGCATATGGATTACATTTATTTCTTCTATACTTTAATATGCATTAATATTGATATAGTTGATGAGGACAAGAGTGACAGTTTTGTAACACAGTATCTTTTCAATAGATTTCGCATATATTATAGATCCTTTAACTAACTAAGACAAGAAAGCCATGCTGAGAAAACGAACGTAATAGCGTTAGGTAGGGATTCCAGAGCTTATTGGTCGTTGTAATGAAAGCAATCTACAGCTATATCTTAACAAGTTATCAGTGATGCATTTTTGTGAAAATAAGTTCCATTCCTCTCTCACGTACAGTCTCAGAGGTGTGAGCATAAAGGCATGCGACATAAGAAATTAATGGGCGTCTCAATAACATCAAATTCAACTTGGTAAAATCATATCTCAAAAAAGATTGGCTTCATTGAACGAAAACGGGATATCTTTCAGTGAAAAACTTAAAGAAATCAGTTTTATGATGAAATGGGCTTTTTGAATGAAATGGATTCATGGGCTTCACCTGCACTATGGACTCGAGAATTTGGGACGCTGCCTACAAAATGTTTTCCTAAAAAGTGCAAGAGTGCCCACTAAGGAAATGTGCGTTGATTCGCCATATATTCACTTGGATCAATCATTCGCCTTGATCCCGGTCAATAAGATATGACTAAGGAAAAGGGTACGCGGTGCAGAGAGAGTATGGGACGAGGGAGAGGGGAAAAAACAGGTAGTGGGGGAGGGGTGAAGGAGGGGTATATGGAGGGGGAGAAAGCGGAGCGGGGAACAGGTGGTGGGAGAGGGGTGAAGGAGGAGGTTATGGAGGGGGAAAGGGAGGCCAGAGGGGTGCGGAGATGGAATAAGGAGGATGCGGAAATAGTAACAAGCGACACAGAAAACTAACAATTCATCCACAGATCCCACAACACCCATGACCAAGGCATCAACTCACCAAGTCATCATAAGGGCTTGACAAGTCAAAACACAGGACAAGGATGACAAAATGTATGCGGATGAATAAATTGTCCCACCACCTCGCAAGAAACAAATCCACCTCCATCCACCCCAGCCCCACCCCCCCATTTAGTGAACGACATTGAGACTCGGATGTTGATAGGCTTTACACAGCTGTATAAATGCCAATTCTATTGTTTTTAATTTTATAGGGTTATCGGATGGGGGAAGGAATGCTAGCACGGAAACATTGTAACGGTGGTTGAAGGGGGTGTTGTGGTGGGAGGCATGTTTTGGGATGGGAAGACCCGCGGACTGGGAGGAGGGATTACAGGAGGCGCGATGATTGTTCACCCTGAGGTTCAGGGGTGTAGAGCACTGGCCTATATAAAATGCCGGGCAGAGTTTGCAAGTCAGAAGATAGATTACATTCTGAGATGTGCATGAGGAGTGGGGGAAGGACGGGAGAGAGTTAAAAGGTGGGATGGAGAGGGGTGGAGTGGTGAAAATAGGACAAGTTTTGCATCTAGCTCGCAAGCACGGAGTGGGTGTGATTCTGGGGGTGGGAGGGGATTTGGAAAGAGGCTTGGTGGATTTGAGGAGATCTGATAGGTTGGCGGGCCGTTTGAAGGTAACAGAAGGGTATTTAGGAAGAAGGTTGGACGAAACGTTGTGATTTTTGAGGATGGGGTACAGGTCTTTGAGGATGAATTTAAGGGACTGGATGCCATGGAAGTAGATGGTGCATATTGAGAGAGGGTGGGAGTCTGTGGTTGAGGGAGGATTGGGGGTGAAGGATTGTTTTAGGATTTTTTTGTGAAGGAAAGAATCTGGGTATCCCCGTTGGAGGAGGGAATGGTGAAGGTTGTTGAGGTATTTGTTGAGGGATTCGGGATGGTTGCAAATGCGGTGCCCGCGGATAGAGAGGGAGTAAGGGAGGGAGCGTTTGGTGTGGTAGGGGTGGCAGCTGTTAAAATGAAGGTATTGTTGTTTGTTAGTAGGTTTAGTATGTACGGAGGTTAGAAATTTGTTGTTAGTTAGGGAAATATTTACATCGAGGAAAGTGATCTGTGATGATGAGATGTTGGAAGTGAAAGAAAGAGATGAGGAATCATTAAGTTGGGAGATGAAGGAATTGAGGGAGTCTATGTTATGTGGCCAGAGTAGAAAGATGTCATCAATGTACCGGAGCCACAGAAGGGGTTTAAGAGGGTAGGAAAGTATAATGGGTGCAAAATATGACTGGAATAGCACTCGTCTGATTCTTTTGAAGAAACAATATTACCTACTTAAAAAAGCATTCTTAAGAAGTCACAGGGAAATAATAAAGTACAGTCAAACTTTTACTTTTTATTTCAAAATTTCGGTCATCACATTTCACTTTTAATTTTCAAGGCATTAAAATAAACAGGTGCATAAATACCTGCAGATATCGGTGAGATGTTTAATGATGAGTAAAAAACATTCAAGGAAAATTAAACTCTTCCGCATGTCCAAGCTGTTCCAATGACTAAAAACGAAAGAAAAATAGTGATATTTAATATTCATTCATAAATATTAATGCAAAGGCCATCTTCATGAGTTTGAGAAAGCGAAAGATTCAGGAAATAGTGATTTATTGCAACTCTTTTTTCGGTCTAGTTTAACTCACAGGAATTCTATTTAATGGAAGTAACTTTCTTGCAATTGTGATCTGACTGCATGTACGATCTATTGGGATTTTGGCGTTTCAACATGCACTCGAATACCTTATCCAGCAAAAATGAACTAATGCCGGTGATATATTGAGGTAATATTCAGATATAATTAAACCAGTTTGAATGCTATCAATGTTAACTTTTGGATTCCCATTAAACCTTCTTTTCTCTACAGACATCGAGATTCAAAAATCGCATCTAAAACGGCAATTTCTTTCCGCCGATTTAGATTTAGTTAGTAATCTTATAACACCGAGCGAATGGCAGACGGAAATGCTATCTGCTTCTCTAGAGTATCCTTAAAAAACGCATTTTCAACACAGGTGAGTAACGCGGAGACACATGTAGCGACAGGGGCGCTCTGTTAGTTCGGAAGTTGGCGAGGAGATGTCGTATCTGCTGATTATTCAATGGGGCACATAAGATGGGAGGGAAGAGTTCTTCAGGCTCACCCGTCTCATCCCGATCCTCTTGGCTCTCGCTCTAGCCCTCCGGTCTCTTCTCTGTACTGGTTTTCCTCAACTGGCCTGGAAGACGCTTAAATTATTCGCATCAATTGCATCGACATGCTCCTCACTTTGCATGGCTGTGAAGCATCATCAAAAGTTCCATTAAATTATCCCGCGGCATGGCTACAGGTGTATGAACTGTTCCATAAATCCTTCCAATATATTTCTCTCCCATTATCATATGATTTTTGCAATGTGCAGTACATTTATTTCTTATAATTACATATACAATAGGAAATATATGTATACTATATTTTAAGCAGTACTAATGTTATGAAGTTCGATCGTTTATGCATATAGTATATTTAATCCTTCTTATAATAAGCTAAGTTCAATATTGGACTCTTTAGTAGGTGCCATGTTTCATCGCTGTACAATTTATCCCTGGTTTCTCCTCAATTAATTGGTATTTTATTAGCCTTAAGTGTCACTGCGGAAGGTCTATATAATATTCAAGAAGAAGGCATTACACTCGTCAACATTCATGCACCTTTAATCACCTTTTTATTTCGTTTATTTTACATGTTTCTACGTGAAATGGTATTATCTTTTCATTAAAGGATGCGACAAAGAGAATATAAAAATCTTGAAATCATTCACAAAATCATTGAAATGTTGAATTAGTTTCCGATAAACCATTCAGATATATTATATGAATATATATATATATATATATATATATATATATATATATATATATATATATATATATATATATTCATTCACATTGAAATAGAGATAATGAAATGGGAAAGGATCACACATAAAGGACAAATACAAGAGAGGTGGGGATGGCGGATGTGAGTAGATCACAAATGTAAAAATATTTTCCTCGACCGGGACTTGAACACCGGATCTCTCCACTTGCCGGGCAGATGCTCTAACCACTTGAGCTATCGAGAAAATGTACTTTACACTGAAATCTGCGATCTTATAAAGCTCCAAAGTGCTCCGAATCATTGGCCAGAAGATGGGGTCAGGGAGCTGTTACACCCACCAAAGGAGAAATAGACAAACACAAGCGGAGAATGGACAGTAGGTTAGCAAGCATACAACATCATAAAGGATAGGAACGGTGCGTTTTATGGCACGCATAGCCAGAAGAAGAGACGAGCCACATTGGCCAAATACACATTCAAACACGAAATACCGCGAAATACGAATGATATGTCCATCAGATATCATCATCATCATATATGGATATAGAAATATATAAAAGAAATATGAGAGAGTGTGCGTGTGCGTGCGTCTGTGTGCGTGTGCCTGTGTGTGTGTGTGTATGTGTGCGTCAGTGTGTGTGTGAGTGTGTGTGTGCGCGCGTGTGCGCGTCTGTGTGTGTGCATCTCCGTGTGTGTGCGTGTTTGTGTGTGCGCGTGTGCCCGTGTTCTCGTGTGCGCGTGCGTGCGCGTGCATGTGTGCGTGTGATATTTGTGTGAGTTGTATTCAAATTTTTAGTATGTTCTAAGTGATTCGATAGGCATTCAGCAAATACCGATTTATTTCGTCTAGTTTTAAATTACAAACTGACTTTTTAAATGATTAATTTCTTAGGAAATAACTGCCACATTGACTGCTGGATGTACAAGAATCTTGCTTTACTATATTTACATTCTTAAATATATATTTTTCGATTGAGCTTGTATGACTCCGATTTCCTCTGACCACTCTTGTTGTATGCAAGTTTTGTAGCATTTTTTCCTGAATAGAGTATTTTGTGGTGTAATGAAATATTTTTTTGTAGCGCAGGTAGCGACAAACTTGGAGTAAGTGGAATGTGAAGGCAATAGTATATACATTTAATCTTATTAAATATACTCTTTTATCTATTTTATTGCTCTCATAATGCTTTTAGAAATCATTATCCTCTCAATAAAGTGAATTGAGGAATCCAATTTCTAGTTGCATGTTAATATTCTTTACCAAAGACAATATTTTGCTTTGTGACTTAACTGCATGCACAACTATCAGTACTCAAAGTTATGCCTCCAAATTAATGCTAATATTCTATGTTACGAAACATTTTCCATATATAATATAAATGCAGTTTGGATACGAAATATAAAATCATTCTCTGTCGTTTTCTCCATTTTCTGTTAGTTTATCAATATGTATGTTTTTCATTATTTTCGAAATTTCAGATTCACAGCGCTACAAGTATAATTCCACCGACGACTCGAAAGGTAATTTCCCTATCAATATCTTCTATACTTATACATATAATATGTACATCTCTAAAGCACCATTTTATGATTCAGTTATTATTCGTAGGCTATATTAAAAGAAAAAAACTCATAAGCATTTAATGAGCTTGCTTTTCACAGACGTCTTTTTTATTTGAAAGACAGATGCTATATGTTATTCGTGGGCTATATAGTATTCTAAAGTGATGAACTCACTTGTATTAAATGAACTCGCTCCTCACAGGTATGCTATTTATTGAAAAATTCTCATTAAACAACTCCGAGTCAAGCTTGTCTCAATTCTTGAGGAATATCATTTGTTTTTATGGCATATCTGTGATTCTTTAGCCTTGAGATACGGAGTACTAATTATCCATTGGTTTTCTAGATATTCAATTGGTGACATTATAATGTATAATAAATATTAGCACGAAAAGCAATGGCATGTTAGCTTCGCAAATCGATGTTTGATTGTTTTTTCAACTTTAATGTGAGACGTTCGCCTAATTTTCTCTTAGACATTATTGTAATAATGTGACTTTGGTAAATAGATTAATTTTTTTTCAATCCTGTAGATGTAAAATTGTACTCAACGGTATTCATTATCCAACATTTTTATAATGTGCTGATGTATAAGGAGTTTGATCACGTATAATAACCATATGTAAATGTTAGGACAGTCGATATAAAACCGCGGTCATTATTTTTAAATCAAAATATCAAACAAATTGATGTAATAGGATGCAATGTTGAATAAAATTGACGAAATCAATTACGGTAATTGTTCAAAATGTCGAATTGATCCATAATCAGAATATTTCAATTCCACAGAGAATGCACTAACAATTTGGCAGATTCCGAGTGATCTTTCACGTTGGCTGCCCATTTTCCATTCCTCAGAGTTCTAGTTTTTAGACCGCCACGAATGATTCAAGCCGCGGAACACATCACGCTGGCTGGGAAGTGAATAAAATGCTGGGAAGGGAAAGGCTCTTGGGCCGCAGGATAGAGTGGTGACTTATCAGATAGCGAGCGGACGCCACGACCCGCGAGCATCTTGAAAACTCCCTGCGACTCTCGTCAACATTCCTCGCGTTTATTTCCCGTGCCACGATTACCACCCGACAAAAACAGGAAGATGGCCTCCTTCCCCTGCTCCTCCCTCTTCGGCCCTTCCTCCCAAGCACTCCCTCTCCCACACCACTCCCCCTCTCCTCCCGGCCTCAACCCTTCTCTCACTTCCGCTCCTTCTGCTTCCCCCGACAGAATACAGATCATTCACGTTGCCACGGACACTAGAAAATATTTAAGCACAAAAAAATGTACATCAGTATTGGAAATTAAACATTATTCACTCTCGAAATATCAAAAAAGGTCATTATCTAAATCGGACAATCATTAAATTTGTTGATTTTCGGGTATGTTGGCAGGTTGAAAAAATGTATTCAAATTATTATCCAAGTGTTTCATGTCCAATACACTTCAATTCAATATTTTATAGAATTTTATGAGGTTTGTGGTGACAACAATATTGGTGATCTACTCATTAGAACGTTGAAATGTGTAATTTCCAAAGCTAGCGTTATTCTCAAGAAAATATTTAATTATTAGTGGGTAACTACGAATGTTAAGAGGGGATCGCTAACTTATTTCTGTATCAAACTGCGTTTCTATACTGCCTGTACCTTGAAAAATATTTACTTTACTATTCGGCTATCGCCGTAAATAAACCCTGAGCTAACACAGTGATTACGAAAATGAAATTAAACGGGAGAAGGTAGGATAATAGGTCACCATCACAAGTGAACTTTTCAAATTTCACATTACATAAATAAGAATAAAATCAGATGCCATTGAGTGTGTAGAGAAAAAGGTCATGAACATTATATACAGGATTAGGAATTACAAGATATAATCATCGTATTGATAAAGAATTGAAGTATTGTAGATAATAGACACTGACTAGAACAAAAAGAATTTTAGGTGTTGCAAAGCTTACAATGCTACAGATGAAGTTTCATTCCAGACAGTGATATACCAGTAAAGAAAAACGTTTTCCCCAGTATTACTCATTTTTGATGAGGGTAAAAAATAAGGAAAGCGTTACACTTCCACACACTTTTAATAAAATACGACCATGGTTTCGATTCTTCGCATCATCAGGTGACGGACACCATCGAAACCATGGTCGTATTGTATTAAAAGTGTGTGGAAGTGTAAAGTTTTCCTTATTTTTTACCCTCATCGTGAAGGAATTCCACAAAATTAAGCCTGAAACTGTTAGCTTTATTACTCATTTTTGTTGATTTCTTTCATTAACATGGTCGCGTCTGCACTTGCAATAATCGTTTCGAAATCCCCAAAGCAAGCAAAGGCATTTCCTAAACATGTTTTCTTTGCATTTCAGTATTCATTATGCGCTCTCTCCTCTTTCAAACACTAAACGTGCGCAATGTCTCCGTATAAAAAGAGACGTTTCAGGCGATATATGGTGGAATACCATGATTAATAAAAATTGGCAATTTTTCGCAAAATAAAATTTTCATACGACCAGTTTCGATGTAACTACATCATCTTCTGGTGACAGTCATAACACAGTGTCTAGTATGTATGCTGAAAAGCTAGTAAGGGGGGGGGGGGTTGGTGTGTAGTGGAAAATGGAGGATAGAGAGAGGGGAGGTGGAAGGACGCGTGAGTGACTTTGGGGGAGGAGAAAGGGTGGGGAACACAAACAAGTCCGGAGAAAACCTCGTGGCTGGATGGAGTGGGTGTCTCGTTGTTTTCTCGGACGGTAGCAAATTAAAATAGACTCGAACCCAATAACGACGGCCGTAAATGCGGTAATGGAAGGGATGTCAACTTCTTGATTGGCGAGTGCGGCCCCGTGCATTGCCTTCGGTGGTGACCCTCCACCCTTTTCCCGGTCCCACGCCCTTCCCCTCCCCTCTCCCCGCCCATCTCTCTCCCTCACCCTCCCTCTCTGTCTCCCACCTCATCATCCGTTTCCCTCCCTCTACCGGTACAACGACCTTCTCCTGATTTTTCCCCTCGCCCTTCTCCACGTGATTATCTTCATTCCTCTCCCTTTCGTCCACCACCCTTCTCCCTAGGCTTCCTAAATTCCTTCCCTCTCTCGCATCCGCCAAAGCGTTCGAGCATCCTGCGCAACTAAGACTGTGCCTCACCCACTCCGCACACACACGCCGAGATAACCGCATCTTTGCCGCTCGGGTTGGCGTTTTTTCCCTTCCTTCTATCTCTTCCTACTCCCCCCGCTCGGAGACTCGCGCGAAGGGCTTCCTGTCCCTGCCCGCAACACTTCCTTCTCCCTAATTATCCCTCCCGTCACCTCTCCTCATGTGATTCTTCCGAGTATCTTGGCCCATTCCGAGGAGGCCAGTCCCCGGCGCATAATATTGCTCCCGTCGGATTTACAGCTCGCTCAGAATGAATGGGGGATGGAGGAGATAATGGCGGTCGTCTCCCTCTCGGACGCGTTTTTATTTTTAACTTCAAATAAGAAAATAATGACTTCTCACCAAACGTACGAGTAATTTATTTTCTTTGTTAGGAGCGGCGGTTTTCAGAAGCCATCTTATCTTCGCTGATTTATTATTTTTCTTGCAGCTCCAAGAGGATAACAGCGCAACAGACTGAAAAAACCTTGACCAAATCTCTACGCGAAAAAAATAAATTCTCCACTTGCATTTCTCTAAGATGCGTGTACCTTAACCCAGTCCAGGTAACAGGTAACTTTTAACCTGCTTATTTAAAGCCTGGAGCTTGCAATAAAATTTCTCTGCAACAATACGTGTAGTTTTTATTTTACTATTTTGTTAAATAGCAATGGTGTTTTTCTCCATCAATTTATGAATGTTGATTATTACGTTTCGTTTCAATAAAACATTTACATGATCAAGTCAACGGCCACAAAAAATATACGTGGGAATTTAAAATCCCTAGGCACTTTTCCAAATAGGAGTTTAAACAAAACAATGTTCTAAGTCGTAATACATAAATTTTGGTATAATTTCAGGAGACAGTAAATGCTGCTTGAACAAGTTCGGTCTAACATTCTTTAGTCTGATGCAAACAGACTGATAATGATGCAGTCACAAGAGCTCTAATTTTTGTTTTAATGGTTCTAAATCGTTAGGACTCGGTCCTATGAGGACACGACTGTGAAACTACAGCTAAGGGGCCATCAATCGTTGACATCGAAATTCAGCTTCCCGATAAACTAGTTAATTTAAGTTTGATTGGAATATCAATTTTTTTCGCTAGAATAAACAATATTTCGAAAAAGAATTAAGTAGCCGAAATCCTATGCAATCGTATGAATTATGATTGGCCTGGTTACGGGAAACGGTAAACAAAAAATACGTTTCAGGAATCGTTAAAAATTCTGGCGTCGATTCTCTATATATTTCATGAATTTAGTTTCAAATTGAATTACAAAAAAAAATTCAGTTTTTCGGCCAATTCTTTCTTCAAATAATATGACTTCGTCATTCAACAATCACATCCTATTGCCATAAATTCTTAAAGAGAGAGGATAGATTGTCAAAGGGAATGAATTAAGTATCGATATTTTCCGGTATATCTTTGCGTCCCTAAGGAAATCGAAGTATTCGTTAACTTTACATACGATAGAAAGAACTTTTTTTATCTTCGAATTTTCCTGGTTTTTGCATTTATTCCAAAGCATCAAAATATGGCTACTAGAGTTTTAGACTTTGTAGACAGAGTATCACTAAAATGCTTCGCTTCTCTAGCTTCCACATGAAATCTTTACTCTGGCATTTATAAAACTGCAATCAGTGCTGTACATCGATATTTGATATTCGTACCCATTTTTTCGACTATAATGGTGAAATTTTGTCTTCATGAGTAATGAACATGTGCTCATTCTGTGAGCAGCGTGAAACGACGGAATTCCTAATAAAAGTACAGCAAAATCATCAACGGACTGAACAAATGGACCTTTGTTATTAAAGAATTGCTACAAAAACTTTTTAGACTCTTAAAATTTTAGAATACTTTCAACATCATCACTGCTGTACTTACTTAATATAAAGTGAGTAGAAATAATATTTACCTGAAGTGTTTCAATAATTACTACCTTGACCAAAAAGTTTCCGGAATAACCACCGTGTGGCGCTCCCATCGTTCCGATTTGAGTTCTGTTTTTTTTGTTAAATTGGTACATCTGTTATTGATATTCCCTTTAAATCTTAGTGTCATAACTTGACATTTGCAAAAGTTACGTAGCCAAGAGTACATCTATCTCTGTGTGTGTTGGCGATTTTTTACAATTGCAGAAATGGATTTAAATTTGCTACAACGAACTTGTATTAAAGTTTGCGTAAAAAACGGATTTAGTGGCGCACGGACGTTGGAAATGTTGGAAAAGTGTTTCGGCAACGATTCTCTAAAAAAAACGGTCGTTTACCAGTGGCACGAGCGGTTCAGAAGTGGTCGTGAGTCAATCGAAGATGATGAATGCAGTGGCAGACCATCGACATCGTAAGTCGGTGAAAAAATTGATAAAGTAAAAGAAATGTTGGTCAATAACCGCAAATTAACCATCAGAGAAATAGCGGAGGACTTGAACATTGCCTATGGATCCGCCCAAGACATTGTGGTTAATGATTTGGGTTTCCGTCGTGTAGCAGCAAAGTTGGTGCCAAAAGACCTCAATTTCATGCAAAAAAGAGACCGTATTGACGTCGCAAAAGACATGATTTGCGAGGCTGAATCCGATCCCACATTCATCAAAAGGATCATTACTGGAGACGAGACGTGGGTTTATGAGTACGACACGCAATCCAGACATCAGGCAAGTGAATGGCCTTCACCAAATGAGCCGAGACCAAAAAAACCACGTCGTTTTCAGTCAAAAAAGAAGGCAATGCTGACGGTTTTCATGGATTACAACGGTGTAGTGCATCATGAATTTTTGCCAGAAGGCCAGACAGTAAACAAAGAGTATTATTTGGGCGCTATGAGACGTTTGCGTGAGACCAGAGTGAGTGAGACGAGTTTGAGTGAGACGAGGAAAGAGACCAGAAATCGTCGCACAGTGCGTCGAGACCGTCGCACAGTGCTATCATTATTCGTAATTTTTTGACGAAAAATGCAACAAATACCATCCAACAGCCACCGAATTCACCTGATTTGGCTCCCTGTGACTTCTTTCTGTTCAATCGAGTTAAAAAACCATTACGGGGAACGCGTTTTAGCAGCCGAGAGGAAGTAATGGAAAAATCGCAGGAAGCACTGATGGACATACCGAAAACCGAATATAAAAAATGTTTCGAGGATTGGATCAAGCGCTGGCATAAGTTTGTTGCAGTCGATGGGGATTACTTTGAAGGGGACAATATAGATTTAGATGAATAAACTTGTATTTTTAATTTTCTGAATAAATTCCGGGAACATTTTGATCAAGGTAGTATTTCACTGGTTCTGTCGAAACAATGACGTTATTAATATTCATGTGGAAGGTGTAACTCATATTCTAATATTATAATCTCATAATCCTGGATACTTCAAACTTCTTATCTATCCAAGAATCTATACTGTGACTAACCATATGGTGTCGTTAAGTGTGGTACTTGAACATTTTAACACTCCTACAATACGGGTATTGCCATCACTAATTTCTATTCTATTAATATTGGCGTAAGATTCCGTAATTATTTTGTTAACCAAAAACGCATGCGGTGTTAAAATTCAGTTTTTAGAGAAGTTGGAAGGATCTTAAAGAGCATCTTAAATAAAGTTTAACGAATCATTAAGTCTTTCCTGAGGATATTAATCCTTTACAAGAGTAAGAATTCCCGCCAGTAGCATTCCAAACTAATTAGTGAAATATTGATAAAATGTCTAACTAATCTATAAATATTTAAAGTTGCTCGTACGGTTATTTTACCACGCATGTATATGTTTGTGATTTACAGGTAACTTCTCCTAGTTTTGTGTGCCATTTTTTAAATTTATTAATCTTTAACTTTTCAATTAATATTTCTAAGTGCTTCCTTTTTTATCTAAATGGTAATCTAAGAAAACCAGTACACAATGCATGTAATTGTGATCATTGTTCCTTGTTCTTTTTATTGAATTCGCACTCTCACCACTGCCACCTACATTTCCTTCTGAGCATTACAATTTTGAATTACTTATGTGTCTCATTTTGACCTAATATGGAGACGTATTGGTAAATTTTCGGTGAAACATGAATTTTATTTTCATTTTCCTTTGTCGTGTTCATCATGCACAATTAGGGCTTTGAACATGTAAAATATCTATAGTAAACGCACACGTAGCATGCTCTCATTAGTTAATTTTGTTCCGAACGTACCATTTAATTTCTTTTGAACAAAGTTTTGAGGCTAGTTGTTCAAATTAAAATTATCATGAGTCAGCATCACGAGATCAACCAGGTGCCTATGTGCTGCATCAGAAACTTCATAGTTTACCTGAATATTTTCTCATCTTTTGTATAATTGATTTTTTTTCATGCCATAAATTTAAATCGATCCAATCAAGTTCGGGAAATTAAAAGGCTTGTTGCGAATCAGAGTGAGGAAAAAAGAAATAAAGGCCTTTAATTTCATTCTGTTGAATCAGTTTAATGAAATAATTGATCAAATGTAGACTCTTGACGGACATTAATGCATTTCAATCCAGTCCACTGACACAAGTACAAGTAGATTTTTGAGTACCCGTACCTCATGTCATTAACCTAACGATTCCCACAATGTTTCTTTTTAAAATGGCATGAAATATTTCGATATGTCACAGAATGAGATGAAACTGGTCTATGTCTTACTGTGTGTTTATATATATATATATATATATATATATATATATATATATATATATATATATATATATATATATATATATATATATAGTATATATATAGTATATATATAGTATATATATAGTATATATATATAGTATATATATATATAGTATATATATATACACACACACAAACATATAATACATGTTTTATATTTATAAATATATATGTGCGTATATATGTTACCTATTTCTTTGGCCCCTTTTACCTCATGTGCTCCATCTAGGGATTTTCCTGGGAAATGGATCCCTTACCTCTCTCCCGCATTGGGAGCCATGTAGTGGATTCCAACCTTTCTGAAACCCTTTAGCACATCCTTCTAGTCTCCCTGCACGCAGATTCCCTCAACCAATCACCCTGCGAAGGCAAACTTCGGGCGATAAAATTAATGATTCTTTCATTACCATGGAAAATCCTAGAAAATTCAAGGATGCACATGGAATTTAAACACTCTATTTGGTATATCCACGCATACGTATGCGAACATGAATTGCCCAAACTAACTTTTAATTTCCACACAAAAAGTACAAGTCTGTGGAAAAGTACAAGTCTTTCTTTTTAGTATGGATATTAAATACTTCCACGAAGTGAAGCCTGAAAGAATAGAATATATGAATTGCCCAATGTTACCAATTAGCTCTCCCACCGTGTTTATTTTAATTTATCACTATTAAAGATAAACTTTCTTATAATTTATAATGAATGAAATTTTCAAACAATTTACAACTATTTGACTTTTTTTTAAACCATTTTGGTGAGAAAATGATGATCATAATATTTGGAATAATAAAATAGCAATATTAACTCAATTGATACAATGCTACCTAATACATTATTTATACTAAAGCACCAAAAAAATAAGTGTTTTCCTCGACCGATCGATGTTATCCAAATTTTTATTTTTTACGTTCGGCAGCATGCCATACTTTAATACGATGTGTTTTTTTAATTTTTCGGACGGTTATGTCCGCTGGGTGAAACAAGGAAGTTTGTCTCAACTTCCCTAGCTTGGCGCTCTCAATGTGAGACGCCAGCCTTACAGCAAAGCCATTCATAAGTAAACCTCCTCACTTTCTTCCCTAAGAGGAGGAAAATTATGTGTTTTGTCCTTAATAGTTTGGTCTCCATAACCTCAATAAGTCTATGATAATATAATAAACTCCTAAACTAAATAATCTCTATTGAAAGAGGTGGAACTCTTTCGTCTCCGACCAGGGCATCGATCAGAGGGAAGGAAGGGGCCGTTGGCAGTATTCCAGGACCAACCAAATAAAATATTCCGAGCCTAATAGTGTGTTTTTGCTGCTAATTCCATGGTTTGTGCAAGGGTTGTTGATATGTGTCGTCATGCGCGTGACTACCTTCGTTCGTAGCTCAGCCAATAGCCTTCCCTCACCTCTTCCCAACTCTCTCCCCGACTTCTCTCCTTCCGACTTTCATTTTATCGCCCCTCCCCCAACATCCCCTCGTCCTTCTCTTCGCTCCAGAGAGCAACAATTACGAGTCCCTGGACCCCGAAAGCAACGGACCCTGCGCCGGCTACAGGCCCGGCGAAGATGACCTCGAAGCGTTCGACTTCATCAGAAAATTCCGTCTCGATGTCTTGGAGACGCAGTACCCAGGGGTGACGAGGGTCCGGGGATCCAACAGGATGCAGACGGCTTACAGGCTGGAGAGGGACGCGAACCTCATCCTTCCCACTCAGTAAGTTGATGCTGCATGAATCCAACGGCTCTCAGTCAACAAGTCGCTGTGGATTGAAAGTGGTCGTAAGCGAGTGAGGAAACATAAGTAAGTAAAGAAATTGTAAAGATCCGAAGGCAGGGTGACCTTTAATAGCGAAATTAATACAATCGTGGAGAGGTCATAATCGGAATTAAGGTCTTAAAACATGTTTGGAAAAGAGCATCTCCTTTGCACATCCAACCTTTACTTTCACATTGGTGACCCAAAGGGTTGAGGCTGTCGACTGAAGAGCCCGAGCTTAAATCTGATTGCTGTCTCATGACAGTCACGGAACTTTTAAAAACCTTGGCTGTAGTTAATTCCTGAGTGCTAGATCTTTCTGATAAACCGCCAGCGGTAGTGGGGCAGAAATTGGCACTCATTAGCTTTGAACGGGTGAATTTAAGACTCACACGCTGTGAGTCTTAAATATTTTAGTTCCAGGCTAACGTTCCACCTTATTTCACTTTCCAAAATCGTGGTCATTTTCATTCGAGTATTTTGGTTTTAAAGATAGCGTCTTCAATGAACGTCATCGCTGGGAAAAATACGTTTAGTTCAGTTATAAAATCTTTTGTGCATAAATTGAGAAGATTAATCCATCTCAAGCGCAAAATTCTTGACAAAAACAAGTGAGTCATCCATGAAGTTGTGATGATGTGCCAATCCGATCCATTTCATGTGAAATTTTATTGCGTTATTTTTATTTTATGCCCATTATTATATTTTCTTAACTTTTAATGATATTTCAGTTATAAATTATATCATTAAATTAATGCTTACGTTAGTATAAACTACAGGTTTTAATGATATTCGACGGCAACTTAATATTTTAGCTACGTATTTGGAAATGAATATTAAAAGAACGTGAAATGAACTTCAAAACGCAGGAATATCAGTATAGATTATCATTTCTTGACCTCGATGATTTTTATAACATGAAATTCCTGATTTTTGGTGCGAATTCGCGGATGAGTAATTCACGTGTAAGTAATTGGAGTGGAATCTCCCACAGTTCTTTCGACATTGAATTCACTCGGCTACCGAGGCGTGGATTCCAAATGCATCCTCTTCTCCCTCCCGCCTCTCCACAGGGATATATTCCCGTTGGGTCTCCCCCAGCAGTTTAGCTTCATCTGTACGTTCCGGACGCGCAAGCTGCCCAAGTCCCCATGGCACATTATCCGGATATCGGACGTCAGGGACAGGCCGCAATTCCTCATCACCCTCAACCCGAGGAAGGAAACCATCGAGTTCTCGATAGTCGGCGCCAGCGGGCGAATGCAGACGCTGTCCTTTAAGAAGGCACCGGTAAGTAAACAGTTTAAAATTTTAACCACCCATTGTTCCAATGGCAGCTCCAGTGGCAGTTCCTTCCCTCCCTCCCCCTTCTTTGTGCGTTTCCAACGATACGTTACCTTCCGATGCGAGAATCGTCTCACAAAGTAATCTGAGTGATATTCTAAAGGAGGCGTTGAATTATGTTTGTGAAATAAATGTGTGTGTGTGTGAATTAACGGCGATTTATGCTCAAAATACATTTTATTTTTTCACGTTTTATTGGTAAAAAAATATATTATCTTATTAGTTTATTTATTTTTATACTTATAGTACTACGTATAGTATTACGTATATATTACGTATAGTATAGTATTACTTATAGTATTACGAACATTAGTGCAAGTTTCATTGATGTGGACAATTAGCGGTCGTTGTAGTTGGAAGTAATTTGTGTTCGCCCATTCCAGCTTCCGTTGATGAAAAACGCTTTCCACCAAGGGATTTCTCCATCAGGTTACAAATAAGTGACAACGTTACCAGCAGTTGTAACCAGTATTAGGCAATTTACTTATAATTCAAGAATATTTGTACGGTCTATGTCATGTGCAATTGGAGAATTACGTCCATATTAAACCTCTAGGTAATTTTCAAGAGGAAAAACACCTGCCAATTTTATCTTAATCGAATGTAAGACCTTGCTGCGATACTTACAATTAAAGATTAGTAAATTTTACCTCCTACTCACTTTTATGCCATCTCAATCTATAAACATACGCCCACTCATTATGGAAAGAGAAAACCTTATCTGGCAGATAGGACATTTCTTTTATAACTAGTTAATATAAATCCATGCTTGAAATGCGCCATCAGATAATAAAAACCTTAATAACGTTGATTATTATTGAAGAGTGTTTTCAAACTGTCTTAATAGCGATTTTAAAGACATATTTTGTCGAAATAAAGCCTACTCAGCAAACGCGCACCATTTTTTCTAACTCCGTTTGTGTGCATATGGCATTTCCGAAAAAAATACGCCGGTGTTGGTGCCGCGAACAATCTGCCATGAAAACGTCAACAAGAGTCTTCAGTCTCAATGAAAATTTTCTTCGCGTTTCAAGGCAACAAAAAGCCCGAGAGGACTGCGGAAAGAGCGAGCAATGACAGCTTCGTCCATCCGGAATCGACGGTTGCTCCCATTCCATTTCGCAGTGAAATGATTCCCATGAGGGTTGTCTGTCTTGAAGGAATGCCATCTGTCCAGTCTACGAGGGACTGATAGGAGAGAAGGAAATATATGAATAAATAAAGTAAATATGCATTCCAACACGAAAATAAAAAAATATTTATGTATATACACATTTATTTATATTAATAATTTCAAAATATTACTCATCCATGGCGTTGAACAATGTTCAGAGCACACACATGAACACATAGACTAGCCCAAAATAATTTTATAACACCAATAAAAAAAATGTCACCGAGGTTTTTATGCTATTATCTTTAATTATTTTTCTTGAATTGTGCGTGGATGTGTATGTACTCCTGTGTGGGTGTGTATAGGAATACATAGAAACACTGTATGCTAAAGAACTTAGGTCGACAAGGTTAGACATAGAAAAGGAGCATGACGTAGAAGAATATATATATATATATATATATATATATATATATATATATATATATATATATATATATATATATATATATAATAATTGACAGGGACCAAAAATAAAGCGAAAGAAGAAACGTGGAAAACGCTATGCGAGGATATGGAAAGTTTACAGAAGAAAGGTGAAATTGGTACGTTTTACAGCATGGTTAAGAAACTATCGGAAAGTAAGAAGACAAGATCTGTGCTAACAGTTAAAGATAAGTCGAGTAAGATTATAGTTGAACCAGAAAAAATCCAAGAGACATGGAAGGAATACATAGAAACACTGTATGGTAAAGAACTTAGGTCGATAAGGTTAGACATAGAAAAGGAGCATGACGTAGAAGGGTTTAGAAACAGTGTGATAAATTTCACAGTTTCCCAGGAGCGGATGCGGACTCAGACCACAATTTAGTTGTAATAAAATGTAACGTTCGTTTCAAGAAGATAAGGCAAGGGCGGCGGGTTAGGAAATGGAATTTAGAAGCATTAAATGGATTAACGAGGAAGGAGAACCAACAAGCTGTAGAGAAAATGATGGATGACGGTAAAGAACTGAGTACTATCGAAGAAAAATGGGAATGTATCAAGAAAGGGATATTGGAAGCTGCTAAAGACACTATAGGAACCAAAGGAAGTAATAGAAAGTACAAAGAGGAAATAGGAAGTACAAAGAGTTAAAAAATAAATTGAGAAGGGCCACAAATAAAGCAAAAGAAGAATGGTGGAAAACGCAATGCGAGGATATGGAAAGTTTACAGAAGAAGGGTGAAATTGGGGCTCTATACAGCAAGGTTAAGTTATTATCAAGAAGTAAGAAGGCAAGATCTGTGCTAACAATTAAAGATAAGTGGGGTAGGGTAATAGTTGAACCAGGAAAAATCCAAGAAAGATGGAAGGAATATATAGAAACACTGTATGGTAAAGAACTTAAGCCGACAAGGTTAGCTATAGAAAAAGAACATGACGTAGAAGAAGATAGCTTAGGTCCAGGCATACTCGAAGGTGAAATAGAAAGGGTATTAAAGGAGATGAAAGCAAATAAGGCTGTGGAGGTAGACAACAATCCTGTAGAAATGTTGAAATGATTAGGAAAAGGTGAGAAGAAGGCCATATATAGACTGATTCGTATTATCTATGAGGAAGGAATCTGGCCGGAAGATTTTGTGAGATCGGTGTTAGTTCCTATTCCAAAAAAGGCAAAGGCTACGTCATGTGAGGATTACAGAACAATAAGTTTGATATCCCACGCAGCTAAAGTTATTCTCAGGATCTTCAAAAAAAGGATAGAGAGTAAGGCAAATGATTACTTAGGGGATGATTAGCTTGGGTTTAGGAAAGGAAGATGTACGCGTGATGCCATTGTAGTAATGAGATCACTAATCGAGAGGAATATAGAATGCAATCAGGACGTTTTTGCCTGTTTTGTAGATTTCGAAAAAGCGTTTGATAGAGTGAATTGGGAAACATTAATGCGTGTATTGCAGAAAACAGGAATGGATTGGAGGGACAGGAGACTGATCCGCAACCTGTACATGTCTCAGACTGCTCAGATGCGAGTGGGGAACGGAGAGTCCGGATGGGCAGTGTTAGGAAGAGGTGTAAGGCAGGGTTGCCCATTGTCACCGGTACTGTTCAACGTATATGTAGAGGAAATGATTAAAGAGGCATGGGAAGAACTAGAGGTAGGAATGAAAGTCGGAGGGGTATTCGTAAAATCGGTTAGGTGTGCTGATGACCAAGCATTAGTTGCTCAGTCAGCCAAGGGTTTGCAAGCATTGTTGAGTGAATTGGAGGTTCAGTGCGATAAATATGGGATGAGAATCAATATTAATAAAACAAAGGTCATGCGATTTTCCAGGAAGAAAAAGGCTAAGCTAAATATTAAAAGAGGCGGGGGAAAAATAGAGCAGGTAGAACAGTTTACATATCTCGGAAGTGTTTTGGACCAATACGCTCAAAGTGGTAGGGATGTAAGGAGAAGAATTGCGCAAGTCAAGGAGGCTTTCTCAAGGAGGAGGGAGTTGATGACGGGGACGTTGAGTAGAGGTGTTGACAAGACTCGTAAAAACTCTGATATGAAGCGTAGCTATGTACGGTGCGGAAACGTGGTCACTGAAGCAGGAAGATAGACGTAGATTGGAGGCTCTTGAAATGTGGGTGTGGAGAAGAATGGTGAAGGTGAAATGGACCGAAAGGAAAACAAATGAGGAAGTACTGGAGATGGTGGGTGAGGAGAGGGGTTTGTTGAGAGAAATCCTATGGAGGCAGGAAAAATGGATGAAAAGCGTACTGAGCGGTATGGAATGTTGAAGAAGGTAATAGAGGGGAGAATGTTGGGCAAGCGAGGAAAGGGTAGGAACAGGATAGGGATGTTGGATGGGATGAAGGGAGGAAAGAAGTACACAGTGATGAAGAGGGACTTCATGTAGTTTAGGTTGCTCGATTGGGTTTCGTTTGGAGTTACAAAATATTTACTTGATAGTTGTGTCCATCCAAAAACCTACCTTAACCGGTAGGTTACCTAATAATAATGTAATAACCTGGCTGTAAGGCGCACCAATTTCACCCTTTCTCTGTAAACTTTCCATATCCTCGCATTGTGTTTTCCATCATTCTTCTTTTGCTTATATCAATATATATTTCTATATATGTATATATATATATATATATATATATATATATATATATATATTATACATACATTTCCTCATTAAAAACCTCCCGTCACTGAAATGCATGGACCAGCTACATAACTCTTTCAGAAAACGTGGATACCCTGAAAACCTGCTAAACAAAATTTTCGAACCGTCAACTCATTCCTCTCCCCAAACCAAATAGCCCAAATTTCCCTAACCTTATCATCTCTTTCTTCCTTGAAATCCACAATATTAAATATATAATCCGTTAACTCTTCCCAATTATTAATAATAGTCAGTCCACGTGTCCTATTGACTATATAATATATTTAGTCAATTAACGTGTTTAGGTTCTTGGTTTACCAATTTTGATGCTAGTACTTCTAAAATATGCTTGTTTGTTAATATTGGGGATAGATTTTTTTCGAATCGGAACAAATTGTTTGAAAATCCTCATATTCTCTTGGCGTTGATGTCTATGTTTAAGTCATCGGATTCCCTAGTAAAATGGAGTTTCATGTATAACCCAGCAGGCTAGACAAGGCTCAATTCTTGAAATGGTCAAATGCAAATGCTCCAAAATACTGCAAAGATTTTAGCTTCATTATAACAGTAAGTGTCGCCAACAGAAAAAAAATTCCAAAAGCGATACGATTGTCGCCATCTTATTTACTGAATCCACATCATATTTCTTTCGAAGGCTCAGAAAACGTATCTTGGCCTAGATATTTTGAAGCTCATAATATATTTTGACCACTTCATTTATTCCATGGATGATGGTGACTTTTACATGATTTAAGTTAAATTCTAGCTTTGGACTTTACGGCCAGAAATATTTGTTTTTGGCAACAAAGTAAGGTGATAAAAATTAAAAAAAGAGGAATGAACGCGAAGGGTATACGTATTCAGTCAGATATAAATACCTACTTTTGAAAACGGTACGAAATTTTTAAGTTTTCAGCCAGACTGGACTCCAAGTCTCGAAGATATTAGGTTTTTGCTTAAAATGATGCTATTTATTCCATAATGCAAATGATATTTCGTTTCCAAATGTATACAGGATGAAAACACTGTTTCACTCTAGCATAATTTATTGCTGAAATAACCTCCAGTCTAGCATGTTATGAATGAAGCATGTGGGAAGGCGTACAATTTAGGAAGTCATTTATTTAAATGCGTTGTTCATGGTTTTTGCCCTCCATTCCCATGCTGAGGTACATGAATTTGTCCGAAATGGATTAGCTTACCTTTGACCCCTCATGGCGAAAGTGGTCGCGTCGAGAGATTGTGGGGGGGGGGATTGAAAATTTAATCAAGTTCGAAGGTAAGGAATGCGCTTCGAAGGTCAGGGCGCACCTCGAGCATAAGACGATAAAATCAACGCGTGCAAAACCAAACGGGCGAGCACGTCGAGCGAGCTTCGTAAATAATTCACGCACCGCGGGAGGCGACTAGAATCCAAAGGCACCGAAAGTCACTCGACTCCACTGGTAAAATTCTCTCTGTCCGAGGAATCCCAATTGTCCGCGATGCGAGCCCGTTTTCACGCCGATCGCGTCATGAGGGTCAAATATAGTCGGGGCCCATCGAGATCTTAGCGCCGAGACTGCAATCCCCGCTCTTCACGCGAATTGGAGCCGAAAAGCCAACAAAAAGGGAGAGACTTCGTCCAGGCGAGTGTGTGGGGGGAAGGAGTGACTCAAACAAAAACAACTTTTATTCCTGAACCTTTAAAACTGGTAGACTTGTGAAAATATGAGAGCCGCGGAGTACTTTCGCCATCTCGTCCACTCGCTGAAATTACAGAGTTGGTCCTGAATCCATCAAGAGTGTGAGGGAGATCGGCGAGAGGAGGGATTCTATACAGTTGGGCGGAGGGATTTATGAGTAACGCCGTAGGCGGTTCGTTGCCCCGGATTTCGCGATCGCGCGCGAAATAAAAACACGAAAATGGAGGGGGTTGAGGGATGGAGAGACAAAGATGGGCTCGGTGGAGGAAGAGGAATGGAAAATCACCACAGAGAGAGAGAGAGAGAGAACTGTGGGAAGGAAGGAAGTGATTTGGCGGGGGCGTCCGGAGTGCTCTGGTTGAGGAGTCGGAGTTTCTGATTGAGAAGGGGAGGGAGGGATCGGTGGGTAGAATGGGGGCCGTCGTAAAAACGCCATAATGCCAGTGAAAGGAAGCGATATCAAGGAGCTGTGCGTCAAGGGTGTTTTGAAATCCCCGAGAGCGGAGCTGAGGATGGAATGAAGGGAGCTCCAAAAGTCAACGTGCTAGTATACGGCTCGCGTATAGTGACTCCTGGCTCCCCGGGGAAGAAACAGTGTATGTGAGGCCGTGAAATAAGCATCGGACCGGAGATTCAAGGTGCTTCCCGGTGCATTGACTTCCCACGGGCATTCGATAAAGTGGATGCTCGAATGAGCACAGCATTATGCTCACGATAAAACTCATAACTTGTTGCCCTCGGCGAGATCGATGATTTTGGAACAACTTTTTGAATGGTAGATAAGATCTCGTGAGGAAATATTCCAGGATAAGGCTCTCAAGGTGATTGCAAAAATATTCTTCTTTAATATCTCGCTCTGTTCATGCGAATAGATGATAATTTTGCGAAAATGTATGTTTTTAAATTTCCCTAGGTAACATTTCTGAATTCCAAATTTGTGCGTGTATAATGGATCAATAAAACACTCTCGACGAAAGTTTTCAACAATACGGCCAGCCGATATTCACAACGATATAGATAATGATTACCGGATACCAAATTACCTAGTTAAATGTATGAACTTTTCTAATTATTATATTAAGTACAGTTCCTTCAGTAGGTCCGTCGCATTATCATTCCGGTTAGAGAAAAAGGGATTTTCGGTTTAAGACCCCACATCGGTCCTTTGAGATATATTTCGTGTATTTTATCACGCACTTTCAGTCGACGATCATCCAGTATCACTCTTTAGATTTTATTCACCATTTCTGGGATCGTCACCTCATTTGGTCGACCAATGCGATGCTCGTCTTGACAGCTCGTACGGTCTCGTTTAAACTCTGCTACCCAATATTTTAATGTCGTCAACGAAGGAGCAGACTCACCCAACAGAGTAGAATCCAGTTCAGCTTTTACATTTGTTGGGCTGAGGCCCTTCAAACAAAAGTATTGTGCCACATAACGATGACCAATTTTCTCTATTTTCACAAATTAACTGAAAACGTTCACTATTGATGGCTGTCAAACAAATAAATAACAACGTGGCGTCTGTAAACATGATAAATATGCTTTATAGATTGCATACTTTCTAACACAGTGATATTTTTAAAACAACTGCCGCCATCTCTAGGTCAGACCTGGTACTTATGGGACCACCCTCGTAAATAAATATGGGCCCAGTTATAATAAACTACCCACAAAAAAATAAACAACATGGGTAAAACTCAAGCGTGTTACATGACATGAAATCCGGCGTAAAACGAGAAAAATTCAGCTTAGGTTCCCAAATTGTCGCTTTCTTCGGCGTGTTTTTCATACTTTGGCGATTCGCAATTCCTTTTCTTAATAGAAAACAAAATATTCATATATTTTATCATCTGCAATAATTCATGTATAAAAATGAGGGGCTTAAGTAAGACACAGTCAGTTGACCACAGTTTCCATGATAAATTCAGAGGTTGCCACTTTCGGAGATGAGCAATCGTTTCATATTCGCTTATTTGCATTCATCCGGCGCATTGGAACTACTCAAGAGTTGCTCACCGGGAATCGAATGAATTTGTGTATTATCCGTATTTGTGTATTATTTGCGAAAATATCTTGGTGAAGATATTTTCGCTGTTTGGAGTGTTTTCGTGAATCGATGTGTACTGTATACTCACACACTATGGTAATTCCAAAGTGTGTTCACAAAAATGCCGAACTTTTGTTTGTGAAAGTTTATTCGTGTACTTCCAACTTTTTCCTTGATTATTTCCTTCAGCTGCTGGAAATGAATCGCTGTCATGTCTGTTTTATTTTTTTGGACCTTTCTTGGAGCGCATTTTTTGGGAATGGCGTGCAGTTTATGAATTGTGTCTTCCTCAATCCCCTCCATGGCAAACGACGTCCTTTCAGGTTTTCCTTCGATATGCGAACTATGAAAACATCTGGTGTGGCCAAGTCTGGAGAGAAAGGCGGTTTTGAGGCACACCGGTTTTCTTTTGCCTTTTAGATGATAACAGATAAGAAGTGACGCGTGATCTGACGCGCCTGGAGTGGTGCAGCATTCAACTCTGGTCTTCCCACATCTCAGGTCCCTTTCCGCTCATAACATCCCTCAAACGCAGAAAACCTGGCAGAACTGTTTGCTTACCATCCGACCCAATGAGAGGAATACATAATGAACTAGGCCTTTCCAGTCCAAAAAAAAGCCAACGTACCAATTCAAATGGGTGTTTGACCCATTCTTGTGATATTTATTGGTCTAGTCTTAGTTTCCACATCGTAGCCATCTGCTTAAGTTTCATATCCTGGTTTTAAATTTTTGCATTTTAATGTTTGTTAGCGGATGACCCCGTTAAAAGTTACCATCGAGATCTCTTCCGCTTTTTCATTTACCTGGTTTGATGGTTTTCAAAACGTTTCCACGGTACTGGCATGGTCAAAAATGTCTCGACTGATGCTAAAGCTATCTTTTTGATCATCGATTATTAAACGCGGCACGGATTTTGCGAGACGCGAATTACGTTAAAATTTTCCGTTCAAACATCGTGCAGTATCCAGTGTTAATCCCCACTCACTCAGCAATTTCTCGTACGGTTAAACAGCGAAATATATCACAAACTGCATAAATGCTATCGTTCTCTAATATATGGATTGTCGTTCAGGCCTGAAATCTTCAACCAATCGTTACTCTGTCAATTTAAAACCGTTCATGTGCTTCCTCAAATGCTTGCGAAATCATGTTAAATGTCTCTGTGAAAGATTTAAAAAGTATAAAGCAAATTTGATCACAAGCATGCTGTTCCTTAAGATATTTCATTTCCTTTTTCTGAAAAAGCCAACACGTTGGCACATGTACTCATAATAATTGTGGTACTTCGAAAAATACGAAAATTTCTCGTAACAATGGTAGTAGAATGAAGTGTCAAATGGTGTTGTGTCGATTGAAGTTGCCATTAGCTAGCTCTACACGTCTGAACACGTATTTTCACTGTTTGGCGCTTTATTTAAAAAGTTCGGTGCATTTGTCTTCACCTTGTATGTGATGGTTTTGTTTTTTTCTGTGGTTGAGGTTTATGGGTTAAATGGCCACAGTCTTCTGGATGACAAACTAATATCACCACATATAAAGGGTGCTGTAACACAACTTCCTTTTTAATAAGCAAAACCCCTTTTAAAAATGGAGGTAAGTTTGCCTCCCCTGTAATTATTAGCGAGTAATTAAATATGTTTATTCCTCCTCTGCCGTCGTTCGACGGGCAGGTGTTTGACAAGACATGGCACAAGATCCACTTCGGAGTGTTCCGCGAGCGAGTGGTGCTCTACGTGGACTGCGAGGAGACCACGACTGAGTACCTGGAATCCCGGAGCCCCATCGACGTCAATGGGCAGATTGCCATCTCCAAGATGTCAGGGACGAGGACGTCGGTGCCGGTGAGTGGAATGGCCCACACACCGCTTGGAGTGCACCAGACGTGCATTAAGCATCACCTCCAATAACCTCGCTTCATTAATTCAAGCCCCACACTCCGTACAGATCGCCGCCATATCTCCCTCCCCGCCCCCCGATAGATGCAAACAAGCCACTAGAGCAGAACGCATGAGACGTAATACACGGCGATACCGATACGATGTTCAAAAAGTGTCGATGCTGAAATCAAGGCATTAAACCTTACATTTCCCTTCCAAGCTTCCACATGCGTAAATGAATACGCTTGCTATTTCCCCGGGTTATCCTTGTAAGTGAGAGCCATGGAGGAGTGCTATCCTCGGGATTGGGCGCACCGCCCTCGTTCTTGTAAGAATTTTTCATATTCTCTCGTTTTCGCGATTTTCTTAGGAAATGAAGTAATTTCAAAAAAATCATTTCATATTATCCTGTGTATTTTAATGTTCTTAAATAAACCTTCAAGGGCTCCAATAAAAATTTCTTCAACCTCAAGATCAACTCACGATCAAACTAAGGAAAAAATTACAGTTCATACATACCGTTTCGTTCTTTCCTGCATATAATTCTTATATTTCCAGTTAATTTTTGTTTTTTGAAGAGCTAAAATCTTACTTGCATGTTTTATTAGGCTCGATGCTTTCTGATCTTCGGTAACTATCAGCACAGTAGCTTTTTGAGTCCACGAAATCGGACTGTCATGAAAAATCCATGATACATTGGTAGAGCATTTATTGTTTGCTAAGATGTTAAAAGTTATGAAAACGTGATTTTTACCCTTTGAATTAAAATGTTTATGTAATTTTTTTTTAATATCGATTTTAATTAAATATCCAATGACGAGCAACGTCCAGATTGCACACTTACAAACTAGTTGCAACAGTTCTTATGACTGGTACCCTTGTATTCATAGGCATTCGCTAAGCATAGTGAGTAAGTTCACTAATGGTACATTAAATCACCTCCCTGTCTAACGCGGGACCTCTCCTGCTCTCCTGATCCATTTCAGGCCTCCCAGCTAGTAAGTATTCGCTGGTGTTGAACACATTCGACAACTTCCTCTAACCCGCTCACGGCAGTCCACCAAGGCGCGGATGCTTGCCCTCGAGGCCACGGAACCATAATGTCCCGAAGCAGGCGCCCTTTGTTTTTATTTTGTTTTTTTTGTGCGCTTGCACGTGCATTATTAACTCGTCTTGGCACCCCTCTAACGTTGGCTTTTCTTGTGAGCCTGGTGTACTTACTATAGGTTCAACGACAAGGAGGAAAAAAGTTAACTGGAAAGTGTTCTATTCTACGAGGGTGACGGTTAATAGGGTTGTGTAATTTCTGGAGCTCCACAACCCGTTATCCCGCAACAATAAACTGCTTTTTCAGCATGACAGACCTAATTATCCCTGCATCATTTTAACACAGCTATAACGTAACATTTATCCCACCATTACTTGGACAGTAACATTTGAGACTACAGACCATGAGATATTGTTTTATTTGCTGAAAAATGTACAATATTCCCCAGCACCAGTTGATAATTATTTAAGGAAATATGGTCTTTTCTTTATTTATACCTTCTGATTTGTATTTGCAAAATAGTTTGCAGTGCGATCCCTTGATAGGTTTTTCTCTGAGCAATCCTTTTAGCCTGGTACCTATGTTGAACCCGTTCTTTCTCATCTTATATATACATCACACACACACACACACACACATATATATATATATATATATCCTAGATTGGAGGCTTTTGAAATGTGGGTGTGGAGAAGAATGGAGAAGGTGACATGGACCGAAAGGAAAACAAATGAGGAAGTACTAGAAATGGTGGGGGAGGAGAGGGGTTTGTTGAGAGAAATCCTATGGAGGCAGGAAAAATGGATGAAAGGCGTATTGAGCGGTAGTGGAATGTTGAAGAGGGTAATAGAGGGGAGAATGTTGGGCAAGCGAGGTAAGGGTAGGAACAGGATAGGGATGTTGGACGGGATGAAGGGAGGAAAGAAGTACACCGAGATGAAGAGGGACCTGATATAGATTAGTTGCTAGGTGGGGAGTCACAAAATGTTTACTTGATAGTTGTGTCCATCCAAAAACCTACCTTAACCGGTAGATTACCTAATAATAATATATATATATATATATATATATATATATATATATATATATATATATATATATATATATATATATATATACAGGGCTTGTGTGTTCCAATGACCCCTAGAGCTGTGCTGGCGGGAGTAATAATAATTACTCCTGGAAGGGTCACCCATGCCAGATAGGTCGAAGGTTAGGAGCCAGACGAAAGGTAGTCCACGCAGCGTCTGTTCCTCAGTGAGGC
Organism: Hetaerina titia; assembly: GCA_037158775.1. Lineage (NCBI taxonomy): Eukaryota > Metazoa > Arthropoda > Insecta > Odonata > Calopterygidae > Hetaerina > Hetaerina titia. Next base: position 124,884,528 of record CM073772.1, read on the forward strand.
GGCTGCAATGGCGTCTGACCCCAGTGGGGCGGCCATTAAGTGATGGTGTCACGTTAAAAACACTATTGAGGAAGGCAACGGGAAACCACCTCAATTATGATTCCCAAGAATATAATGATGGGCACTATAGATAATATGAGTCCTGGCAACTACGGGACTCGGCCCAAGAGGCCGTGTGTCGTGCCCGGCAGCGGAAGAGGCAAGGCTTCCGCGGTCGTCATCCCACGAAACCCTTGCAGGGAAGAAATGACTGCAGCAGGAGAGAAGACTCAGAAGAAGGCGAAAGTAGTTAGAATAGGAACCTGGAACGTCAGGACAATGTTGAGGAGAGGCAAATTAGAAAATATTAAGCGAGAGATGGAAAGAGGTAATATAGATGTTTTAGGTCTCTGCGAGGTGAGATGGAAGGATAGCGGGGATTACTGGAGTGACAATTATAGAGTGATATACAGCGGCGGGGACGAGAGCCAACGAGGAGTTGCCGTAATACTACCTGTCCAAATTTCATGCACCAAAATTTAATTGTAGCTGTAACAGACGCAACGAGCATGGTTCATGGTGTTGGCGATATAAATATGAAAAAAATGGCATTCCGCTTATGTGTTTGTGAATCATACATCAGGTTACAAGTTTGAAGGGCTTGAATACGCAAATAAGGAACTTCCCGCGGCGTATTCTAAATCAATTAATTACGTAACCAGTTAAAGGAAGGGGAACATAGAAAACTACAAGAATATGAATGATGAGGTCTCAGGCGTGATGTGGTGGAAGCGTAACATATTAAAACCACAGGTATTGCAATTTTCCACTAGATATCTAGTGGAAAATTGCAATACCTGTGGTTTTAATACAAGAATATGGTTGATGGGAAAAGTAGTAAGTGCTCCACAGGCGAAAACAGTAATAAAATCATCGACAAAGACTGGGAATTCAACGACATTAATAGTTAAGATGGATAAAAGCTGAGAATAAGAGTAGCATAAATAAATATTAATTAATAATTTATTGAAAAATAGTTTTTAATTACTATAATTATTACATTTATTTCAAGCTTGAAAACTAATTGAATATTGGGAAAATTTGTCTAGATTTTCACCATTTCATTTCACCTTTATAACAGTTTTTTGGCAAAAAAACCATTTAATGCTTAATGATACTTTCTTATTTAATTAATAGCGTTGTCAAAGTAGCCAAAATGGCACAGGAAAATGAAAGGATTTAAGAAAACACTTAGATCGGTTGTAAAAGCTTACTAAAAGGGAGAGTGCTCGTGAGTCAACCCGAATTAGCATCCTCTCTAACAAGAAAAATAACTGTCGATTTATTAGTCTACACTCAACCACTAATTCACGGAATTCAGTTTTCTGTCCACGTTCCATTCGAATTGCGGGACTCGCCCCAAGCGGCCGTGAGTCGAGCCCGGCAGCGGAGGAGGCAAGGCTCCGGCGGTCGTCATCTCACGAAACCCTTGCAAGGGAAAACCGACAGCAGCAGAACAGAAGACCCAGAAGAAGAGGACGAAATTAGTTATAATAGAAACTTGGAATGTTAGGACAATGTTGGGGACAGGCAAATTAGAGAATATTAAGCGCGAGATAGAAAGAGGTAATATAAATATTTTAGGTCTATGCGAGGTGAGATGGAAGGATAGCGGGGATTACTGGACTGATAGTGATGGAATAATATACAGCGGCGGGAGCAAGACCCTGCATGGGAAAGGGGTAAGCTATCCTCAACACATGGTTTAGAAATCATAAAAAGCGTAAGTATACATGGAAAATGCCAGGTGACTCAGAAAGGTATCAAATAGATTATATTCTGGTTAGGCACAGGTTTAGTAACAGTGTGATCAATTCGCACAGTTTCCCAGGAGCGGATGCGGACTCTGACCACAACTTAGTTGTTTTGAAATGTAACGTCTGTTTCAAGAAGATAATGCAAGGGCGGCGGGTTAGGAAATGGAACATTAAATGGCTAAACAAGGAAAGAGTATCAGCAAGCTGAGAGAAAATGATGGATGACGGTAAAGAACTGAGTACAATCGAAGAAAAATGGGAATGTATCAAGCAAGGGATATCGGAAGCCGTAAAAGACACAAAAGGAACCGTTAACGGGAAAAGGATAAGGAAACCATGGGTAACGGATGAGATGATTAGATGATTGCAAAGATGGATGAGAGAAGAGGATGGAAGAATGTAAGCACAGATTTAGGCAAAATGAAGTACAAAGAGTTAAACAATAAATTGAGAAGGGCCGCAAATAAAGCAAAAGAAGACTGGTGGAAAACTCAGTGCGAAGATATAGAAAATTTAAAGAGAAAGGGTGAAATTGGTGCGCTTCATAGGAAGGTTAAATCAATATCGGCAAATAAGAAGGGAATATCTGTGCTAACAGTTAAGGATAAGTGGGGTAAAACAATAGTTGACACAGAAAAATCCAAGTTAGATGAAAGGAAAATATAAAACCACTTTCGGAGTGAACAAAGATAGACATAGAAGCGACACATGATGTAGAGGAAGATATCTTAGGTCCATACATACTAGACAATGAGGTAGAAAGAGCATTAATGGAGATGAAACTAAATAAGGCCGTGTGAGTAGACAGCATTCCTTCGGAACTACTCCGAAACAGGTAATAATAGATAATTTTTCATTTCCATCTAATTTTTCATACTTTCTCTCTACATTCTGCGCATTCTGTTCTTTTCCCATCTCTATCCACCGTGCATTAGAATGGACTCGAAAATAAAATCCTTCCATACACCATAGGTGGATTTTTTTGAATACCTAAACTTTGCGAAGAGCTGCAAGTTCCACGGGGTAAGAAGACGGTCCCCTCTGACGCCGAAGATTCGTGAACTTTGCACACTTGGTGCGATCTGATCTCTACCCTCATCCTTCCAAAGTAACCGCAGTTGTCAAATCAGTCAAACAGCCTCTTTCCCCATTCCACCTACGGTTTCCCTGACAGATCTTGAACCTGAAAAACCAAGCAGTATTGGTGAAGCTCTGATGCTCCGGGGTCACCTGAATTTGAACTCTCCGGTCAGCAGGCTAGCACTCTACCTAGTAGGCTGTCATGTCCCGTGAAAATACCATCCCCCTCTGGAAACTTTTTTCAGACATCCGAGGAGGTTGATAAAATTTGAAACTGAGATTCTGGACCGCACCGAGAGTCGTTCCTATGAAGCGAGGCTTTACTAAGGCATAGGCGACAACGAAGGAAGGATTTCTGTACGAGAGTCGTAAGTGGCTTTTTTCGAAGGGGGTCATAAAAAAAAGTTTTGTTTTAATAAATAAAGTTCGGCCCAGGGTTCCCTTAGTTTTACCGTCTAAAGTAAAGGACAGAAGCGAAGGGGATTTTTTCCTCTCTGGTTACGAAGTAGGAGCGATCACGGCAAACGAGTGCGAGACAACCTTAGATACGAGATAGGAGGACATCCTTAGACTTTCGGTACGGGCCCCAAGTTTTCGGAAGAAGGAAGCTTGAGGAGATTCCTCATCGCGGCAGGAAATGTATCCTGGCCGGACATTTGACCTGCACCCATTTCTACGCCCTTGTCTTCCTTTCGTAGTTTCCCATACTACCGCGGATAGTCGGAATACGACCGTGGGGCGCGATACATGCGTGGTGAGATCTGAGTTTGGAAACCTGAAACAACCTCGCACCGATCTCCCGACGTCGGCAGGAGGGGTGATAGGTGAGAGGTCATGGGGTTTACGGGAAGGGCGACGTAAAAGAGCACTGCAGCAGTCAAACTCCGGTCCGAATAGCTCTCGCCGCGTTGCGTCACGGGCGAACCGTCGAAGCGACGACCTCACGTGATTTCGGGGGTATCTTCGATCCGGTAACTTCCATCGATTGGGGAGGGGTTATTTTGAACTTGGGGAACGGGTTTGGTATGTTTTTTTATTTAGCTCGGGAGACCAGGTATAGTAAGGAGTGAGAGAGCGAGGGAGGAAGAGAGAGGGTCGAAGAAGGCTTAGAACGCTCTGCTGAAGAGGTGTTTGAGATGGGGAGCCGAGGGGTGTGGGGGCAGAAGGGAGTCCAGAAGGGAACGGGATCGCATTTGGGGGGGCGCGGGAGGGGGGAATGGTTGCTGTGGAGGTCGGGCCGTAAGTTGGTCACTCGCGTGGGAGTTTGGGGAATGATATGCTGAAAGGGGGCGGGGCTCCATGTGGCGCCAGCAGCCGTCGATCCCCGATTTAGATATTACTGCAGGTTGTTTAGTCGCGAGGTCCGAAGGGTTCGCTTACCTATTCGGGCGATATTATTGACCGTTTTCTTAAGGGAGCAATACAAAATAAACCAACAATATATATTACCCAAAGCTCATTTAATCTTTGGCATCTAAATGAAGTTTCCATCTCCTCATTTGTTTAAACCAACGTGCCTGTTCTGTAGTTTTAAATAATATTTGAGATATTTAGGGAAAGATTCAACCATAAATATTAAGTAGATGATATAATACGTTAACTGGGAATCGTCAAATAGTTTTCCACTCGATGAGGAGTATGTCAACTGAGTTCAATTGCATTTCATATTTTGGTTCCGAACATCAATGCGGTCTTATTGAATCCGCGTTTGAAAGGGATTTGGCATTAGCCAGGAGTAGTGGTACCCTAGTCAGAGCCAGTAAGGCTTGCAGCCCACTCGGCATTTCGCGAAACTGGTGGGTTCCTGAAATGAGTAATATAGGTGGTTCCACTGTATTTTCTGGTTTTAATTCATAAAAGCAAATCCATTATGGATTAATGGATGTTAAACCATTGGATATATTAAAAATGTAACTTACTAAAACACTACTAATGTTTCACCTTCAATAACACGTCGATTGGAGTACTTTTTCCGCAGTTTTTTTTTCACTGAGGTGCCCATCGACTTCTAAGAATTGACAAGAATGCTTGTCCTCGTGTCCCCATGTCACTGCTTAAAATTGTGAAAAACGATACAATATAAATTACTTGCCTTGCTTCACTCTTTACGACCATGCAATCTTCTCTTCGTAGTTTAGCGATGAAGGAAAACTCTCTCAATGGCACTACCCCGACCATTTTTTGCCTCACACTCGCGTGCTCGGGGATCATTACTCGATACTTTGATCTAGTTTCTGAAAAGAATCATCGATTCGTAAGACAAATGATTTATCGCTAACTCTGAAACCCCAATAAAGGCTATTTACTGATCGAGGCCGCCAAGAATTCGATAGTTAAACTATTTTATCACATGCAATGCGTGTTTGTTCATATGAGAAGATTTATATTGCTTCACATGCCCCTCACATAATATATTTTATTCATATTTAAGTCTTCCCTTTATCATTTTCGTCGGTTTTTATAGTTCATATTCAATAAAATTAATAGACGTAGAGCATTGTCTTGTGATATTCATAGCAGTTGTCCATACTGTCACTAAATGGCATATTTGATCTGTTTTGCCATATTGATTCGAGCAAATTCTGTGCAACCAAGCTATCTTTTCGTTGGCAAGTAAGTAGTTACATATATACCCAATCTTCACGAGCGCTACTCGAACGTCATGATCCAGGATAAAGATAAAGTTTTAGTGTAGTGCGCGCAAAATAGATTTTCTCCTGGTCTGGGTTTCATAATGAAAACAATATTTCAATTAAAAATTGATAAAAAATTAGAGAATCATTAAAAATCCCTAATGATTTGTTTTAAGTAAGGGTTGGCATTTAACACATAGAAAAAACTTGCTTGAGTATCTAGGATACGTAAAATAATGGCAGTCCACCTCAAGAGATCCAGATCGTGAGTCAGCCTTCTTTACCCCATCTCACGTCTGAATCTCGGGTAGATGTAAAGGTCAAAAGTTAAAAGGGTCTTTGGGTGCATCCACCGCCAAAAATAAAATAGGTTTGTTCAATTACAAGGGAAGCCATCAGATATGATTTCCCCGGCCCCTCCCATCCATGAAGTATTATCATGATAACAATTGAGCCTGGAGAAACCGAAGTTTCACAAAAGAGTCAAACGGTGGCTTACCTTTAGTTAATTGTTGGGAATTTCGAGTATTTCAACTCAATTTTAAATCCACTAATTTTGCTCGCGAGTTCACCATTTATTTTTTGGTATTGAAATAGAAAGCGAAATACGAGTACTTAGTTTTCTTCTAATTGCTGAAAAAAGACTTCCTAGTTAAAATGAGTGAGATTTTAATTTTGAGAGGAAGTCATCGATTCAGGGTGGAGGTAGTGAACTTTGCTTTTTCCTAAAAACCCATCGAATTAGCTTCAAAATGGAAGCTTTACTTCGTAATATGAACCCCTTTCGCCATAACTTAATTTAGTTTCAAAAGGTTTTCATCCCCCCCTTCCTCAGGTGCAGAATGCCTATTAGTTTCTAGTCTATTAGTGTCGCTCAGCCAACATTTTACCTTTCTTTCATCATAGCTTCCACCGCCTACTCACCTCTAAATATTTAAATCCCATTTTAAATGTACTATCTTCTTCGATGTCTTCCCACCAAATTCCTCCTTTCCCGCACCACCACTTCGTTTCTCCTCTCCCTGTTTAGCATCTCTCATCTCCAAAACCGCCCCTTATAAGCTTCTAATTCACATTCACCCTCTTCCTTCAACCACGTTTTGGGTGCGCATTGCACTCTGCGTTTCAAATAAAACCAAAAGTTAAATGTTTTCCCTATGTCTCCGCTGAGCCTGTTCATAATCACCTTCACTTCATTAATGCCTTCATTCTCCTTGCTCAATTCCTGTCTATGTATCGTGCTAGCGGCACTATGATGCTTTTCGACCGTATGCGTTAACTGTGCCACCTGCACAGTTAACGAATACGGTCGAATCGTCAAATTTGTGCTTAATTTGACTGAAAAACAAAATGTAAAAACTGTGAAAGCAAAGCCCGGAGCAGTTCAGACTCCAGGTCTTATTCTAGCCTCTCGGCTTGGTTTCTTCTCCGCTGCAATGAATACCTAGCGAAACGGTAAGGTCTCCGTAGCGGTTTTGAAGGGCGAAAGGGGAAGGGGGTGGGGGTCTCGAGTGAATTGAGGTTGAACGGGGGAGGGGCCCTTTTTTTCCTCTTTTTCTTCGGATCTGGCTGCTGGCGGGGGCCCATTAGCATGGGCATTCCGTTATTAACCGCAGTTCTCGGAGGGAGAGGGGATTGTGAATGTCCAATTACACGCGGGAGCTGGGAATCTGGGAGATAATTAAAGAATAAAAAACCTCTAGTCCCTCTTGTCTTGCTTTTAAAACGATGAAAACCAAATTCTAGAGGGCACTTAAGGCGGGAAGGTTTGAGGAAGGTCGAAATGAGTTCCGAATAAAAAGGGAATAATTAAGACTATTATGAATTCAAATATTTCTTTTTTTGGAGTATCAGAGTTAAAACTTTGTATTTTGCGCCGCTGATTCTGAGATCGGATTACGGGTGCAAAGAGTATTTTGGGTGCTGCTTCAGACGTAAAACGATTTGGGAAAAGTAGGTGTCAGAGGAGTAAAAGTTCTTTTCCCTGCATAAAATTCGCTGTTTTCTCCAACTTCAGCGCTAGATTGACGAATATAAGAAATTAAGGTGAGATAACTGTGTTTGAATTTATGCAGAAGAAATATTTGGAACATTGTTATGACCAACTTTCGTGAAGAATGCTAATTTATTTATACTTCTGTTTTCCCCGATATTCAAGGTTCTCTTGAGTATAAAACTTCTGATAGATGTAATTCCTCGGTGCTTTGAGTATTTTGTCTTCATAAATTGCATAATTATACTGTAATGGAAATAAAACTTCCTATTTATCTGTCGGTGTACACTAATAACTTCTACGACATCCAAATCAACGCGTCGATCATTTTAACCGTTTAATACTCTTTTGAATATTTTATTTTAGGTACCTAATGATCTAGAATAATCCGATGATGTGCCTTCAATGTAGTTAATTTCATTAAAAAAATAAAACCCCTAACTCCTCAAAGGTCTTCTGCATCTGAAATTAAGATTCACCACGGCACAATAGAATCTCAGCAAATATTTTGAGGACTGCATTTCCTAAATCGTGTTGAAATCAAATGATGTGTGCATTTGGACTTATTTTTGCTTTGCATGTACTTTTTTTGGTAGAGCTTACTCACTTGTCATCCATATGCTTAACCTAAAAATTTTGCTTTGTATAACATGTACTGCTGCGCTTTTCCCAATGCATCAATGCTTGTTTTGTAAAACAGAATTTGCCTGGAACTTGTTTAATACACGCAATAGAAGATTAGGTCCTCTTCTTAAAAGGTATGTAATTATTATTAATGATTAAATAAAAATTATTTTTTCATGAGCTGCATACTAAAGTATCACAAAGACATTTTTATCCGTAATGTCTTTCATTTGATAAATGGGCGAAATAAAAAAATCTCGATTCTCTTTCAATGGAAAAACGCACTTTCAGAAAACTGTTTTTGTACCCATTGGTATTTTTTCTTTGAATATAAATTTTAAGTGCTCTTATACCTGCCAAGTGAAGGAAAACAAAATAATAGCCTGAGATAAGCTTTTTCTTTTTTATCCTTAGTAATACAAAATGAAATGTACTCTTGAATGCACGAAAACAATGAAAATGTGTGGTATAATTTTCTTATGTATTGTTACCATTACATCAATCAGTCTAATTCTCATTCTAGAAAATTCAGGACAATATTGTAAAATCACATAGGTCGTTTAAAAGTAGCCTGTTTTTCATGTATTCGAGAAAAATTCGTCTCACTTGAAATATTATAGCAGTTTGCATGATTTGACTTCCGATTAGGAATAACTCCATTTCTGTGACAGGATGGAATTTCTTTTCAGTCTCATGCCGACAGGGAAACCTAATTGGTCATAAATGATGTGAGATTTAATCATGCGTACCGTCACGGCTAAAAGGAGAGATCCACTTGCATAAGTGCGCAGTATTTATTTTTTTAAATGCTGTTTCATCCATTCTAATGTTTCCCTCCTCCTACCCCACCTCCCTCCCACTTTCGTTCTCGTTTACAGATCGACCTGCAATGGATGGTGCTCAGCTGCGATCCCACGCGGCCGGAGAGGGAACCATGCGAAGAACTTCCCGTGAGTCTTAGCGAAGGAGTATCCAAATTTGACATCGAGTGGAATTGTCCCTACTTACAAATAATAGTCCCATCCTTCCTGTGTCACCCTAGTCCATTCATATTGAGGCCTCTGAAATGGCACTTGATTTTGCTATAACTAACTGGCGATACTTTATGGTGAATGCTCTCAGAGTAAGAACGTACAATCATTAAGACCAATTGACGGAGAAGAAATTGCTCTAGTCAGGTGAATTTTGAATTATTTCATTGTAATACCTGGAACTACGGAAAATAAAATATAATATTCTACTCGGCAAAAGTACCTTTTTCTATTCTATCATAGATTTTTGAAAATGAATAGTTCTTGGGGCTGTGATATTATTTTATAAAAAAGAAATCATTTGAACATTTGGTGACTTTTCTGGTCGGTTTTACTTACTAGGTTTAAGAAAGGATCATGATCATTTGCTTCAAAGTACTTTTTTTATCGTTTACCTCAAATACTCTCTGTTTTCCTGTGTCATACAGCAAAACAGAGTCATGGATAAGTATTTTCAACGTTTTCTCTACTGCCGAATTACTATTTTACCCAGTTTTGGCCAAATTGACCACCAAATTGTGTGAATGGCGTTCGCCATATTGATTCATAGAGTGCCATTATACAGCTTACTGAAAGGCCAAAGGGTTCAAGTATAACGCTTCTCCGATACAACCTTTAATATAATTTTGAGTCTAAATACTTCGTATACAATATTAATGGTACAGTAGAACTGAATGCTGAATTATTTCTCAAGAAAGGCTTTAATTTGGGCTTCCTTGACGCTGAATCTAAAGCGATTGTCCGTTTGTTGATTTTCATTTAAACAAGTGGCGATCGGCAATGACATCGTTTAAAGTGTGCTCTTTTGTTCGTTCTCACCTTTTTTGCGTGTCACTCATGCCCTTGCCCCATATCGTTGCAGAGACCGTCTCTAAAACCTCAGGGAGCCTCCTGCGAAACAGTCTGCCCACAAGGACCTCCCGGAGTCAACGGATCGGCGGTAAGTGAACTCTTCGCCGCCTTTTATCCTCTTGAATGTGGTCACTGACAGATTTCATGCATCTTCATTTTATATTACATTTATATTGCATATTCCAGGACAAAATCGTGTACCCTATTGCCTAGCAATAAAACGCGAAACGGAACGACAGCCCCTCGACTGAGACTTGATTTACCTCAGTTAATCAATGATGAGGGTCAGAACCATTAGAAAATTAAATTAATCACCATTAACACTAGGAACAAGGATATAACTATCTGTTTTTTTCAACTCAGGACAGAAAGAACTAAGAAATTCTTTTACGGTACCTAATATATTAAACCTTACAACTGATATAATCCTTGTAATTTATTTTGAAAACCAATGTTACACTTATTCAACGGTGCCTGTTTGCTTCCCAAAGCGTACCTTTATCTTAATAGCAGACTCAGATATTCTAAAATCCCTTGATCTAGAACTGTGCGACATTAGGTTTTTTTATGTCGAAACGCGGGATCGGTGAAATGTTGACACCCTCACGATATGTCAATGTATAGGAGACCATGTTAATGACGATGTTGCAAATGTCGACAATATCGAAATCAATATAACGTCGACTTCCAGTGTCCTACCGATACTAAAATATCTATACAGTGTCTCGTCTGTTGGCCTTTTGAATCAATCACAGAAGAATTTATTTTAGAGCAACTTCGAATGGTATACGTGTCGGAACTCATCTAAAATACACATACATGTAATTCCCGCGGGATGAGTTCGGACTGGGAGGAGTACTCTTGAAAACCTATTTCTTTACATATTTTTGTGAGATATCCCTTTACCAAGGTTGGCAGACATAGGAGACATTATTGACGCACGTGGAATCCCATTATCGTTGGGTGTAATCACAAATAAATATAAAATGTTTTATGATTCTCCAAAGCATATGGATCCATTTGTTTATTTCTCTCATAAGTGAATTGTATGTATCGTAAGAGAAAAGAGACCTCCCTATGTCCAAGTCGATGACCACATCAATTTCAATCTGGACATCGGCGTCGGAAATAGTCGTACTTGAAATCAATATCGCCCACGATTTGTCCACGACACCTTAATCCAGTGTCCACAGGTCGGCATCAAAATTAATATCGACACCCACTTCACAGAGCAAAGTTTTGCACAGCCCTAATTTCGTCTGCGTTGACGGAGCAGCAAATGCTCCTTAAAAACGCCTGCTTCAAATAGCTTTCGACCCCTCCAACTGCCTGGAGACCTTTGGCGGCACACGCCAAATTCAAAGAGCCATAGTTATTCTCACTACAGTGAAAATGTTCTATGCTTATTTCCCTGTTCATGCTGGCCAATCGCAGCGGAGGAGGAGGAAAAGGTTTTCACACCTGATCTATTTGGTTGATCCTCTTGATTTTACGGTGGGTCGATTTAAAAATATAAACGAAAATGAATGTTTTTTTATCATATTTATGAATATGAATCCCAGTTTTTCGCCCATTTCCATTTACACAGCTCCCTAACGCCATATTCTGGGTAATGATTCGGAGCACTTTGGCGCTTCATAACATCGCAGATTTCAATGTAAATGTATCTTTTCTCGATAGCTCAGGTGGTTACAGCATCCGCCCGGCAAGTGGAGAGATCCGGTGTTCAAGCCCCGGTCGAGAAAAATATTTTCACATTTGTGATCTGCTCACATCCGCCATCCCCACCTCTCTTGTGTTCGTCCTTTAAGTGTGTTCCTTTACCATTTTCCTTATCTCTTATATCATTCAAGGTGAATATATATATATATATATATATATATATATACATACATACATACATATATGTATATATATATACATACATATATATATATATATATATATATATATATATATACATTCAAACACGAATTCCCTTCATATGGCGAATACATATTCATTCACATGGAATAGAAAAAGAAAAGGGGGATAGGAACAAATATAAAGGACGAACACAAGAGAGATGAATAGATCAGATCACAAATGTAAAAATAATTCCTTGACCAGGGCTTAAACAACAGATCATTCCACTTGCCGCGCGAGAAAGTGGTATCGAAAGCCGCAAAAGACACTTTCGGAACCGTTAACGAGAGAAGAACAAGGAAACAACCATGGATCATGGATGAGATGATTACAAAAATGAATGAGAGAAGAAACTGAAAGGATGTAAACAGAGAGGTTCCAAAATGAAGTTCCAAGAGTCGAGCAATAAATTGAGACGGGCCACAAATAAAGCAAAAGAAGAATGGTGGAAAACGCAATGCGAGGATATGGAAAGTTTACAGGGGAAAGGTGAAAATGATAAGTTTTAGAGCATGGTTAAGTTATTATCGGGAAGTAAGAAGGCAAGATCTGTGCTAACAGTTAAAGAAAAGTGGGGTAAGATAATAGTTGAACCAGGAAAAATCCAAGAGACATGGAAAGAATATATAGAAACACTGCATGGTAGAGAACTTATCCCGACAAGATTATACATAGAAAAGCAACATGTCGTAGAGGAAGATAGCTTATGTCCAGGCATATTCGACAATGAAATAGAGAGGGCACTATGGGAGATGAAACCAAATAAGGCCGTGGAGTAGACAGTATTCCTGGTGAACTATTGAATTGTTTAGGAAAATGTAAGAAGATGGACTATATGGACTGATTTTAGCATTAATGAGGAAGGAATCTGGCCGGATGATTTTGTGAGATCAGTGTTAATTTCTATTCCGAAAAAGGTAAAGGATACATCATATGAGGATTTCACAGGATTAACTATCATATCCCACGCAGCTAGAGTTATATTCAAGGTCATCGACAAAAGATGAGAGAGTAAGACAAATGATTACTTAGAGGAGGATCAGTTTGGGTTAAGAAGGGAGGGAGGAACGCGTGATGCCATTGTAGTAATGAGATCACTATTTGAGAGGAATATAGAAATCAATCAGCACGTATTTTCCGGTTCTGTAGATTTAGAAAAGCGTTTGATAGAGTGATATGGGAAAAATTAATGTGTGTATTCCAAAAAATAGGAATGGATTGCAGGGTCAGGAAACTGATTCGAAACCTGTACATGTCTCATTTTGCTCAGGTGCGAGTGGAGAACGGAGAGTTCGGATGGGCAGTGTTAGGAAGAGGTGTAAAGCAGGGTTGCCAATTGTCACCGGTGCTGTTCAACGTATATGTGGAGGAAATGATTAAAGAGGGATGTCAAGAATTGTAGGTGTGAATGGAAGTCGAATGGGAATTCGTAAAATCAGCTACGTTTACCAAGCATTAGTTCCGCAGACAGCCAAGGGGTTGCAAGCGTTGTTGAGTGAATTGGGGGTTCAGTGCGATAAATATGGGACGAGAATCAATGTTAATAAAACCAAGGTTATGCGATTTTCCAGGAAGAAAAAGGCCAAGCTAAAATTTAAATTGGAGGAGAAAAAATAGAGCAGGTAGAACAGTTTGCATATCTCGAAAGTGTTTGTGACCAATACGGTCAAGGACGGACATAAGTAGATAAATTGCGCTGGGGAGGGAGGCCTTCTCAAGGAGGAGGGAGTTGATGACGGGGACGTTGATTAGAGATATTAAGAAAAGACTCGTGAAAACTCTGATATGGAGGGTAATTATGTACGGCGCGGAAACGTGGTCGCTGAAGCAGGAGGATTGGCGTAGATTGGAGACTTTTGAAATGAGGGTGTGGATAAGAATGGAGAAGGTGAAATTTACCGAAAGGAAAACAAATGAGGAAGTACTGGAGATGGTGGGTGAGGAGAAGGGTTTGTTTAGAAAAATCCTATGGAGGCAGGAAAAGTGGTTGAAAGGCGTATGGAGCGGTAGTGTAAATTAAGTTTCCTTGTTGGTGTAATCGGTAGCACATCCGCCCGGCAAGTGGAAGGTCCGGTGTTCAAATCCCGGTTAAGGAAATATTTTTACATTCGTGATATGCTCAAAAATTCCGCCAAATGTCCTGTATTCGTCTTTTATGTGTTTCCCTATTCCCTATCTTTTAATATATATATAAAACACAGTAATCAACCCGAAGGTCGGTATAGTAGGTGATGGTAGAGCTCACCCATGTACCAAGCCCGACGGCGTGTGAATATTCATACATCAGGGTAGGGGGGGCAGTTCCTTTCCCTGTGCCGGTTATGGTTTCCCAGGAAGACCTGGTACCCTTCCCGGGAATCGAACCCGGGACCCTCCGGTCAGTAGTCCAACGCTCTACCCACTAGACCGCCACGACCCGCGAATATGGGTCGCGGTGGTCTAGCGGGTAGAGCGTTGGACTACTGACCGGAGGGTCCCGGGTTCGATTCCCGGGCAAGGCACTTTGGGCACCTGCAGCTTCACCCAAGCTAGTTGATTTTTCGGGTACCAGATTGACACGCCGTTGGGCTTGGTACACGGGTGAGCTCTACCATCACCTACTAAACCGACCTTCGGGTTGATTACTGTGTTTATGGTTTTATATATATATATATATATATATATATATATATATATATATATATATATATATATACGCACAAAGTAGTAAGAAGTACACCGAGATGAAGAGGGACCTGATATAGATTAGTTTGCTAGGTGGGGAGTTACAAAATGTTTATTTAATAGTTGTGTCCATCCAAAAACCTACCTTAACCGGTAGATTACCTAATAAAAAATATATACGCACACGCGCACACACACATATATGATTTCGTCGAAGTTTCACGGAAATGTCGAATAAAAAACTCATTTTATCCTTATTTGTGTGTTCTGAAATAGTTTGTTGCTGTCAAAGTTATATATATTTCAGAACACACAAATAAGGATAAAATGAGTTTTTTATTCGACATTTCCGTGAAACTTCGACGAAATCATATATATGTGTGTGCGCGTGTGCGTGTGTGCGTGTGCGTGCGCGTGTACGTGCGCGTGCGCGTGTACGTGCGCCTGTGCGTGTGGGTGCGCCTGTGCGTGTGGGTGTGTGTGCGTGTGGGTGCGTGTGCGTGTGTGTACATAAAACATGTGTGTGGATGTATATGTACATATCTGTAGTATCTAGGAGGAAGGAATCTGGCCGGAAGAATTTGTGAAATGGGTGTTAGTTCCTATTCCGTAAAAGGTAAAGGCTACATCATGTGAGGATTACAGAACAATAAGTTTGATATTCCACGAAGCTAAAGTTTTACTTAAGGTCATCGACAAAATGATTAGAGAGTAAGGCAAATGATTACTTAGGGGATGAGCAGTTTGAGTTCAGGAAAGAAAGAGGTACGTGTGATACCATTGCAGTAATGAGATCACAAATCGAGAGGGATATAGAATACAATCTGGATTTATTTGCCTGTTTTGTAGATTTCGGAAAAGCGTTTGATAGAGGTGAATTGGGAAAAATTAAAGCGTGTATTGCAGAAAATAGGAATGGACTGGAGGGACAGGAGACTAATCCGCAACTGTATATGTCTCAGACTGCTCAGGTGCGAGTGTGGAACGGAGAGTCTGGATGGGCAGTGTTAGGAAGAGGGAAAAGGCAGGGTTGCCCATTGTTACCGATGCTGTTCAACTTATATGCGGAGGAAATGATTAAAGAGGCATGGGAATAATTGGAGGTGGGAATGAAAGTCGGAGGGGAATTGGAAAAATCGGTTAGGTTTGCTGATGACCAAGCATTTAGTTGGTCAGTCAGCCAAGGGGTTGCAAGCATTGTTGAGTGAGTTGGAGGTTCAGTGCTATAAATATGGGATGAGAATCAATATTATTAAAACAAAGGTTATGCGATTTTCCAGAAAGAAACAGGCTAAGCTAAATATTAAAATAGGCAGGAAAAAAATAGAGCAGGTAGAGCAGTTCACATATCTCGGAAGTTTAAGGAAGAAGGGATTTCACACATCCGTACATATAAAACCCACAAATAAACAACAGTACATACATTTTAGCAGCTGTCACCCATACCACACCAAACGTTCCATTCCTTATTCCCTTTCCATAAGGGGTCACAGAATTTGCAATGACCCTGACTCCCTAGACAATTTCCTCATAAATTTACACCATTCCCTCCTCAGACGAGGTTTTCCTGAATTCCTCCTGAATAAGAGGATCCGTAGGCATACTTACACTCCCAGACCTTCCACCACCGCGAAAAACCACCCTCTTTCAATTTGTACCACGTTTCTCCCTGGCCTAGAATCTCTGCGTTCTATCCTAAAGGACCTCTATCCTATCCTCAAAAACCACAATTCCACCACCAACCTTTTCCCCAAATGCCCCTCTGTCACTTTCAAACGCCCCACCAATCTATCAGATCTTCTAAAATCTACCAATCCACTTCTTAAATCCTCGCCCCGTTCCAAAATCACTCCCAGACCCTGCAATAAACCTAGATGCAAAACATGTCCTATTTTCCTAACCAGAATCCCATCCCTCTTCCACCCGCTCTTTAACTCTCTCCCACCAATTCCCTACTCCTCGTGTACCTCCAGCAATGTTGTCTACCTACTCAAGTGCCAACTTTGCCCTGCCTTTTACATTGGACAGTGTACCACACCCCTCAATATTAGAATCAATAATCATAGAGCTTCATGCAATAATTCCTCCCTTATTGGTATGCTCCCAATCCCCAAACATGCCTCCGAACACAACGCTGCCTTTGACTAATGTTTTAAAGTATCCGTCTTAGCATCCCTCCCACACTCAGACCCTCCACTGAAACTCAAAACATTAGAGCTAGCTTTCATCTGGCTCTTGGATTCCTGGAATCGCCCAGTTATTAATATTAGACATTAATTGCCCCCTTTATGCATATAATTTCATCCCCCTCCGGCCCCAACAACTTCCATATCATCCCCACCTTTTTTAAAATTCTCGCGCCATACGCTACCTCTCCAAACCCCTCACCTCGAATTCCTTCCCCCCCTTTTTTCCCCCTTTTCCTTTCTTTTCCCCTCTTTTCCCCTCTTTTCCCCTCTTATCCCCCATTTCCCCTTCTCCTTCCTACCACTGCTTTCGGGCCCTCCTCTGCCTCAGTTCTGTTCCTAATTCCTCTTGAGAAAGGTGGTTGGACCACCGAAAATTCGAGAACCAGTGAGTTTTCCCTCTTTTGTGTGTTTTGGTTTCTGTGTTTGTTATGACTATCAGTGAATTTATATATATATATATATATATATATATATATATATATATATATATATATATATATATATATATATATATATATATATATATATATATATATATATATATATATATATATATATATATATATATATATACACACTGTATATATACAATATATATATATATACATATAATTTATATTATATATAAATACATTGACGCATATATGCAAATATATATGCAAATACAAAATCCCACCATGCGGTGAACAAATATTCATTCACACACCGAAATAGATATAAGGGAACTGGATAGTAAAACACATAAAAGATGAACACAGAACGTGTGGGGAAGGCGGATTTGAGCAGATCATAAATGTAAAAATATTTCCTTAACTGGGACTTGAACACCGGACCTTCCACTGAAGGACGGATGCGCTATCAATTACGCCATTAAGGAAACGTAATTAACACTGAGATCTGCGATGTTTTTAAAGCGCCCAAGTGCTCTGAATCATTGGCCAAATCAAACCATACCGAAAATTCGATACCTAGTGAGTTTCTTTTTTTATATGTGTTTCTGTGTTTTTTCTTTGTCTACTAGTGTTAATTGACATATTATTCACGCCAGGTAGACTTTTACAAAAGTGTTATATTTTTTGGTAATCTACCGGTTAAGGTAGGTTTTTGGGTGAACACAACTATCAAAAAAACATTTTGTAACTCCAAACAAAACCCAACCCAGCAACCTAACCTGCATCAGCTCCCTCTTCATCTCTGTTTACTTCTTTCCTCCCTTCATCCCATTCAACATCACTATCCTGTTCATTCCCTTTCCTTGTTTGCCCAACATTCTCCCCTATATTATTTCCTTTAACATTCCACTAGAGCTCAATATGCCTTTCATCCATTTTTCCTGTCTCCTTAGGATTTCTCTCAATAAACCCCTCTCCTCGCCCACCATCTCCAGTACTTCCTCATTTGTTTTCCTTTCGGTCAATTTCACCTTCTCCTTTCTTCTCCACACCCGCATTTCAAAAGCCTCCAATCTACATCTATCCTCCTGCTTCAGCGACCACGTTTCCGCGCCGTACATAGCTACGCTCCATATCAGAGTGTCTTAACCTCCCTACTCAACGTCCCCGTCATCAACTCCCTCCTCCTTGAGAAAGCCTCCTTGCCTAGCTCAAATTTTCTCCTTACGTCCCTACTACTTTGACCGTATTGGTCCAAAAAACTTCCGAGATATGTAAACAGTTCTACCTGCTATATTTTTCCCCTCCAATTTTAATGTTTAGCTTAGCTTTTTTTCTTTCTGGAAAATCGCATAACCTTTGTTTTATTAATATTGATTCTCATCCCATATCTATCGTACTGAACCTCCAATCCACTCAGTAATGCATGCAACCCCTTGGCTGACTGAGCAACTAATGCTCTGTCATCGGCAAACCTAACAGATTTTACGAATTCCCCTCCTACTTTCATCCATACCTCTAGTTCTTTCCATGCCTCTTTAATCATTTCTTCCACATATACGTTCAACAGCACCGGTGACAATAGGAAACCCTCCCTTGCTATCCGCTCTTCCTAACACTTCCCATCCAAAAGTGTTATATAAACATAAATTAATAAATAAATATTTTTATATATTTATATATATGTATATTACGAAATTTTAATAAACATTTATTGGAATGGTGTGTGCAAATTGGGTGATATTCTACATATACCTACCTAACACATATAAGAGAATTACGAAGATTATGTTTTGATGGCTGTCCATGACCACCAGATTGTGATCGCTATCTGCGAAGCCAGAAAATAAAGAAAGTGACGCAGGAATCCAGATGGAAACAAAAATATTGGAGAAAAAGAAGAATGCAAGAGAAAAGTTTACCACCACCTTGGACAGAAAAATAGAAGGAATAAAAGCGACTAGCATAGAAGGACGATGGATGTAAATGAAGAATATCATAACTGTAGGAGAAGATGAGATGAGATAACTCGTGAGTAATACGGCGCCAACCAAACGGCGATGTCTAACAACTCAAATAAGACATCTCATAAAGGAAATAAGTAAATACAAGAATCCAATAAATGACACTGAGAAAGCCTTTTACAAGAAGTTGCGGAACCAATAATAATAAGAGAGAGAGATATACCCTATCGACTTTTTCCTCCTTGTGGTTGCTCGGTGGCATGTATACCTGAACAATGACCAAGGTCGTCGATGCTGCTTTAATCTCTACGAATAATATTCTATCCGTTGTTTGCTCTATGTTGACCTCCTTGACTTCTTCCTACCTCTTTATTTAATATCATGGCAACCCCTCGTTTGCTCTGTTGCCCACTGCTGTATATTATTCTATAATTATCACTCCAGTAATCCTCGCTATCCTTCAATCTCACCTCGAATAGACCTAAACATCTAAAACCCACCTCTTTCCCTGTTTTTCTCCCCTGCAAGGGTTGTGTGGGATGACGACCGCCGAAGTCTTGCCTCCCCCGCTTCCGGGTTCGACACACGGCCGATTGGGCCGAGTCCCCCAGTTGCCAGGACTCAATTTCTTTCTTGCGCCCATCATTTTTCATGGGAATAATAATTGAGTTGGCTTCCCGTTGCTTTCCTCAATAGTGTTTATAACGTGACACCATCATTTAATGGCCGCCCGACTGGGGTCAGACGCCTTTGCAGCCGTCTCACTGAGGAACAGACGCTGCGTGGACTACATTTCGTCTGGCTCCAAACCTTCCACCTATCTAGCATGGGTGACCCTACCAAGAGCAATTATTATTACTCCCGCCAGCACTGCTCTGGGGGTCATCGGAACGCACAAGCCCTTCCACCACAACAAGGTTTTAGTCCATGGGAGGGGAGGACCTCGTTATATATTATTTAAACAAAGGTTTTCTTTTCAAGTTGATTATTTATTTTGTGGTTTATGCCTGAGAAGGTGGATATTTAGGCGTCGAAGTGGGTACCGCGGAGCTATTTAGGAGTGCCGCCGCCGTCCGTGGATGTCTTGAGCGCCACTCGTTTAGTTCTCTCCAAAAGTTTCGTTTATTATTTCCGTCGACCATTCCACCGCTTTGTTGCCCTTCCTTGGGAGGAGGGACGGCCTCGGGAATGTATAGCGTCGGCCCGAGCCATTTCAAGAGTAAAAAAGAACACCCAGCGGTCCTTTTTTTGTATTCCGTCCCTTGCTCTTCTCACAACGTGACCTTTTCTCGCCCCCCGCCCTTTCCGTGGCGAATTCTCGTGGCGTATCCGTCTCTCTCCTCCCCCCGTCCTCGAGAAGGACGGCCCTTCGGCTGGGGATGTGCGCCCGGGAAATCTCCCTCTTTCTCAACGCTTTCTTGCTCTTTTAGTTTGATCGCGTCCCGAGACGACAATTGCTCGACGGAAGAGCGGAGGCGATACGGCACGGCGTCCCACGATTCGACCCCGGCGACGGTTTTCGACGCATTCCACATTGCCCTGGAAACCGAAAGTTTACGTGAAAAGTTTTCACCAACTGTGGTCAGATTTAAAATTCGTCATTACTATTTTTTAAATGGCCTTCAGGGGGAGAGGTTATAGCGAGCACTTTGGCGCAAGAATACAGAACCTGCTAGGGAGAGCGACGCATTGAAGTTTAACATGTCTAAAAATTGGGATTAATTGGCAGAATTCTGAGAGGTTGCAGGATGTTGGATACTGGCAGAGGGGAGAATGGAGATTGGGTGAGCGAGTGAGCTCGAGGGAGGAAAATATTGGGAATGTTGCATGATATGGATGGAGAAAGAGAGAGTATGCGGCGTCGAAAAGCCGTTTGTTGTACGTGTGTTGTGCAATGGTAGGATCTTGTCAGGACTCAGAAGAATAGTATTGCTTGGTCCTTATATACATCAGAAATCTACCCTGTCCGACAGTCTACTTAATAATAATATTGATTAGTAATTAGAGGAGGCGATGATAAATGAAATTACTGTCGAAATAGGAAAAGGTTTATCGGAGATGTGGTATTATAAATAAGTAGAGGAAAGGCGATGAGAAATCATAAATCAGGACTTGTGCACTTCAAAGAAAGGTGCCAAGTTGTCGACAGTTTAGCGCCCCACCTGATAAACGGAGTACCAATATGCTATCCTATTTTAATAAAACAAGTAAAAATTTTCCACTAGATAAACTTTCCACTTCCATTATCTGGAGAAAATTCTTACTATCTTTTCTTTATTATGTTCGAAATCCACCTCATCACGCCTGAAACTACTCAATTTATCCTATTTTTTATTTTCCTACTTCGATTCTCTTTCAACCTCGGTATTTCCTTACGGAGAGAAAAGGCAAAATAACTCCGTAGCAGCTCTGCGTCTTTTCTCCCGACCACATCTTCGGAAACATTAACTTTTCATCTTTCTACATTTCTCACAGACACGTATTCGATTCCGGATATTTCGTGTTACTCCTCCTACGAAGCGTCTCTATACTCAGAGAAGGTTTCAAAAATCCCCATGGTATCTTTGGCTCCTCACAAACTGATCCCGGGTGTGCAAACTTCTGTGCCCATTTCGATTTTAGAACTTAAGTTTGATTTCAGTGTTTGATTAGTTACACTTCCAACGAATGCCTTTAATATGAGTGCTCTCAACTCAAGAATATGGAATATATTTGAGAGCATGTAATAGTTATAGTCGTAGATTTGACTGTATCCGTACGAATTGCCCTTCAAATTCTGTCTACAGCATTTCTATATATCCTCCACCGTTATTTTTTAAAAAAGGAAACTATTTCTCGAAATTTTCTCTGTGCTCTTTTAATTTCAATTTTTCATATCAGAGTGTTTATTTTCATAGTATATAGCATTTTGTCACACAATCCGTTTCTCCCTCCCATGGGCTACAAACATGTCGTGGTGGAAGGGCTTGTGCGTTCCGATGACCCCTAGAGCTGTACTGGCTGGAAAAATAAAAATATTTCCTGGTAGGGTCACCCATGCCAGATAGGTCGAAGGTTAGAAGCCAGACGAAAGGTAGTCCACGCAGCGTCTGTTCCTCATGGAGGTGCCTGCAAAGGCGTCTGACCCCAGTGGGGCAGCCATTACGTGATGGTGTCACGTTAAAAACTATGGAAGAAGGCAATGGGAAATCACCTCAATTATCATTCCCAAGAATGTAATGATGGGCACTATAGAGAGTATGAGTCCTGGCAACTACGGGACTCGGCCCGAGCGGCCGTGTGTCGTTGCCCGGCAGCGAGGGAGGCAAGGCTTCCGCAGTCTTCATCCCACGAAACCCTAGCAGGGGAGAAGTAGCAGCAGCAGGACAGAAGATGCAGAAGAGGAGGAAAGTAGTTAGAATAGGAACATGGAACGTCAGGACAATGTTGAGGACAGGAAAATTAGAAAATATTAAGCGAGAGATTGAAAGAGGTAATATAGATGTTTTAGCTCTATGCTCGGTGAGATAGAAGGATAGCGGGGATTACTGGAGTGACAATTATAGAGTGATATACAGCGGCGGGGACGAGAGCCAACGAGGGATTGCCGCAATATTAAATAAAGGGGTAGGAAGATGTGTAGTCAACATAGAGGAAGCAACTGATAGAATTATACTCGTAGAGATTAAAGCAGAGCCGACGAACTTGGTGACTGTTCAGGTATACATGCCACCGAGCAACCACAAGGAGGAAGAAGTCGATAGGATGTACGATGAGTTAGAGGAGATAATCGCGTGTGTCCTGCAGGGAAACATTTGATAGTGATGGGGGATTGGAATGCAACGGTAGGCGAAGGAAGAGGGTGGTGAGGTGGGGAACAATGGGTTAGGCACGAATAATGAACGCGAAAAGAAGAAAGCAAATGAATTCTGCAGAAGACAGGGGTTAGTCATCACCAACACAAAGTTTAGACACCAAAAAAGGCGTAGGTATACATGGAAAATTCCACGTGAATCAGAAAGGCATCAGATTATATTATGGTTAGGCACAGGTTTAAGAACAGTGTGATAAATTCCCATAGTTTCCCAGGAGCGGATGCGGACTCAGACCACAATTTAGTTGTTGTGAAATGTTCCGTCCGTTTGAAAAAGATAAGGCAGGGGCGGCGGGTTAAGATATGGAATGTAGAAGCATTAAATGGATTAAAAAAGAAGGAGTACCAGAAGGCTGTAGAGAAATTCATGGAGGAGGATAAAGAGCTGAGTACTATCGAAGAAATATGGGAATGTATCAAGATAGTGACATCGAAAGCCGCAAAAGACACTATAGGAACCGTTAACGGGAAAAGAATAAGGAAACCATGGGAAACGGATGAGATGATTGCAAAAATGGATGAGGGAAGAAGGTGAAAGAACGTAAGCACAGAGTTAGGCAAAATGAAGTTCAAATAGTAAAACAATAAATTGAGAAGGGCCAGAAAAAAAGCAAAAGAAGAATGGTGGAAAACGCAATGCGAGGATATGGAAAGTTTACAGAAGAAGGGTGAAATTGGTGCTCTATAGAGCAAAGTTAAGTTATTATGGGAAAGTTAGAAGCCAAGATCTGTGCAAACAGTTAAGATAAGTGGGATAAGATAATTGTTGAACAAGGAAAATCCAAGAGAGATGGAAGAAATATATAGGAACTTGGTATGGTAAAGAACTTAGGCTGACAAGGTTAGACATAGAAAAGGAACTTGACGTAGAGGAAGATAGCTTAAGTCCAGGCATGCTCGACGATGAAATAGAAAGGCCAATAAAGGAGATGAAAGCAAATAAGGCCGTGGGGGTAGACAACATTCCTGTAGAACTGTTGAAATGTTTAGGAAAATGTGGGAAGGAGACTCTATATGGACTGATTCGTAGTATCTATGAGGAAAGAATCTGGCCAAAAGATTTTGTGAGATCAGTGTTAGTTCCTATTCCGTAAAAGGTAAAGGCTACATCATGTGAGGATTACAGAACAATAAGTTTGATATTCCACGAAGCTAAAGTTTTACTTAAGGTCATCGACAAAAGGATAAGAGAGTAAGGCAAATGGTTACTTAGGGGATGAGAAGTTTAAGCATAGGAAAGGAAGAGGTACGTGTGATGCCATTGCAGTAATGAGATCACAAATCGAGAGGAATATAGAATACAACCAGGATGTATTTGCCTGTTTTGTAGATTTCGAAAAAGCGTTTGATAGAGTGAATTGGGAAAAATTAATGCGTGTATTGCAGAAAATAGGAATGGATTGGAGGGACAGGAGACTGATCCGCAACCTGTACATGTCTCAGACTGCTCAGGTGCGAGTGGGGAACGGAGAGTCCGGATGGGCAGTGTTAGGTAGAGGGGAAAAGGCAGGGTTGCCCATTATCACCGGTGCTGTTCAACGTATTTGTGGAGGAAATGATTAAAGAGGCATGGGAATAATTGGAGGTGGGAATGAGAGTCGGAGGGGAATTCGTAAAATCCGTTAGGTATGCCGATGACAGAGCATTAGTTGCTCAGTCAGCCAAGGGGTTGCAAGCATTGCTGAGTGAATTGGAGGTTCATTGCGATATATATGGAATGAGAATCAATATTTTTAAAACTAGGTTATGCGACTTTCCAGAACGAAAAAGGCTAAGTTAACATTAAAATGGGAGGGGAAAAAATAGATCAGGTAGAACACTTTGCATATCTCGGAAGTGTTTTAGACCAATACGGTAAAAATAGTAGAAACGTAAGGAGAAGAATTGCGCTGGGCCAGGAGGCTTTCTCGGGGAGGAGGGAGTTGATGACGGGGACGTTGAGTAGGGATGTGAAGACAAAACTCTTAAAAACTCTGATATGGATTGAAGCTGTGTACGGCGCGGAAATGTGGTCGCTGAAGCAGGAGGATAGACGTAGATTGGAGGATTTTGACATGTAGGTATGGAGAAGAATGGAGCAAGTGAAATGGACAGAAAGGGAAACAAATGAGGAAGTACTGGAGATGGTGTGTGAGAAGAGGGGCTTGTTGAGAGAAATCCTATGGAGGCAGGAAAAATTGATGAAAGGCGTATTGGGTGGTAGTGGAATGTTGAAGTAGGTAATAGAGGGGAGAACGTTGGGCAAGCGAGGTAAGGGCAGGAACAGGATAGGGATGTTTGACGGGATGAAGGGAGGAAGGAAGTACACGGAGATGAAGAGGGAGCTGATGTGGGTTAGGTTGCTGGATTGGGTTTTGTTTGGTTTTACAAAATGTTTATTTGATAGTTGTGTCCATCCAGAAACATAATTTAACCGGTAGATTGCCTAATAATAGTAATCCGTTTCTAAAAGTTTTAATATGTTTTCCCCACAATGTCATTTTTAGAAATTATTTTCTTTGAATACTTAATGGATTGTCTATGACAATCAATATAGACGTTATTTAGAAGTCTCCATGCATGTATTGTAAAAATATAAATGATTGTTTAATATACAATATCGATCTCATGCTTGGATATTTATTAGATTTATACAAAATGATGCTTCAGAATAAAATCCCGTTCAACGCCAAAGGGTAAATCCGTATTTTATGTGACAATTCACTGTTCGTTCACGGTTGAGATTCACTTTCCAAAAATTAAATTTTAAGGTAAGAGATTTTCCGTCGCAGAACGATTGGTCTTCCCTCCTAAAAGTGGACAACAGATACGACGATTCAAAGAATGCGGATGATGCCGTGATAATTATTTCTGACGGATTCAGCCGCAATTGTGCAATTAATTGCAACAATTTCAAAGTGTAAAAATCGTTCGCCTTAATCGGTATTTGAACCTGGATTCCTCGATATCCGGGCATTTAGGGTACGAAGGCGTTCTCTTAAACTACCCTGAAATTTTAGGTGCTTCAAAAGAAAAAGATTTTGCAGCAGAATACTGTAAATGCTCGTTCAATTTCGCAAGTATTCGTTGTCGCACGCACTGCGCTACAGTCCACGAGGTTAAAGTCAACGTTTTGAACAGAGAAGTCAGACATTTTAATCAACATTTTAATGCACATTAGTTGAAGTCTCCGTCAAAATTCCTGTCGCGGCATCTGGCGCAGTTCTTTGAATTTTTTGTGTCGCACCAATTCTGAATTGCGTCTAGGTCTTTGGCTAACACGACTCTGTCTTCGTGACTTCGAATGTCCCCATAAATTACTACATCATCGGCGAAAAGACGGAGCTTGCTATTAACTACGGTACTGAGGTCATTTATGTAAATAAGGATACAACACTTGCTTGCGGTACACCCGACCTGACCTTGACAGTATTGGATGATACAACGTCCAGGACGACTGTTTGGACACGATCACTTAAGAATTGTTTAATCCAGTACAGCAATACTATATATCGTTAACGTGCACCTACAGATATACATGATATCTTTTCAATGTTTAATGTTATTCCGATATGTAAATTAAATGTTTTAACTATTTCTAAAGTGACCTCGGCTTCTTACTACTGTTATGATTTCTGATTGTTCTGAGAAAGAATGAGTATTTGAATCTATCTGTATTGGAATATGTCTCCCTTATCTTATCTTTGTGGTCTGATCAACCTAAGTAGTTTGGGACCATTATAATTCCTTTAGTGTCATCTTTTAACTCGTTTGTTCTGAATCTTTCTAAAAGTCTAGAAGATATGCAAGATAGAAGTATGCAAGTGTTTTAATGGAAATAAATCCCTTTATAAATCAGCAAACGAGTTTATTCCACAGTTTAATTTTTACCAAATGTATTATCAGTTTCTTTTATGTATGCGGGTGATTACTCTCCCAAGTTAAGAGACATAGTAACTATCAAGAGAGGCGACCGGAAGCTGAGATCTTTGCTCCATTAGGAATAAGTGGGCAACCCGATAGAGGCAGAGTTTTAGTAAGCGGAGGAACGATAGAGGTAGACGTCACCATTAGCTCTTTCTTAATGAAGAACGCCAAGAAACCACAACCTGAGAGACTGAACTTGAAGTGCTCTCCACTCCAATGGGGATCGGAAGAACACAGAAATATGTAAACACACAAAAAACCCAGTAAAAATTTTAAACTTTAAAAAGTGCGTAGCCATATTTTTTGGAAAAAGAGCAACTCCCACCCGAAGGTCTACTGCATTGGGAACACCGAAATGGAATGTGTTGACTCAATTAAATACCTAGATGTTACCCTCGATCGCGATCTCTCCTGGGTGAAGCACATACGAGGAATATGTAGACTAGTTAGTAACAAATAGGGATTTATTTTATGATTATTGGTTACATGTAATGAAAAAATCAAAGAGAAATGTTATCTTGCGCTGGTTAAACCTCAATTAGAATATTTAGCTAGTATATGCGGTTCTTCCGAAGTTGGCTTCATTGCCGAATTGGATCGCGTGCATCGTAGAGGAGCTAGATTTGTGAAACCTTGTTATGATGAAATTAGTAGCATATCCAAAATATTAGAGCAGCTAGGCTGGGAGTCACTCACGGAGCGAAGGTTAAATTACAGATTGAAGCTCTTGCATAAGTTCGAAGGAGTACTTTTGCACTGATGTTGAAAATGTATTATTACCCCCATCGCACTACATTAGGAGATATCATGCTATTAAAATTAGAGAGTTAAAGTGTAGAACAGATAAATTTAAGATGCCATTTTTTCCACGAACGATAGGTAATCATAATAAGATTTTTTGACCGCGGTAGGGTCATGTTGGGTAAAATTATTCTGATGTGTATTCACCGTCTGCCACATACCTTGCTATGTCTATCTGGGTGTCTAAACCAGGGTCTCTGAGATGGGATTCCAGTTTTCTAACTGCCATGCTAACTCCATCGTTCTGCTATAAATCACGCGAGGATCACCGTCGTACCCGGTGAAATATCATTAAAGCACATGAAGCGCAATCTCGGGCAGCGTTTTAAGTTAATGCATGAATTAACAGTGATCTGTTAGGCAAAAATCATATAAATTTGATGGGTGTTGGAGAAAGGGTCTTCCAATACCGCTGATTGTCTTCGTCGGCTGCATCGCGAAGCCATCTTTATCCTAAGCGAATTTCCCAATGAATTGATAATTACCCGCTATTTTAAATAAAATAATTGAAATAATGTTATCTTTAGATTCCCCTTGATATTGGAAAGTTAAACAACTTGGCTTTTCCACAGAATTTTTTTTATTCTCACGACCTAGGTTTTGTTATAGTATAACATCATCAGATCTGATGATGCTATACTATAACGAAACTTAGGTGGTGAGAATAAAATCTTTTCAGTGGAAAACCCAAGTTGCTTAATTTTCAAATGTCAAAATGAAAATTTTACACCAATTTACGCCCGAAAATGTTTTATTTTGATTCTCCCTTTCGCTGCCATTCTCGTCTTCCAATGATTGTTTTATTATCCGATGTTGTTTGTACTTTTTAATGTCACTTCCCATGAGCCCATGATGAACCTAAGGAATCTGGATAATATGGTTGGATAGCTTATATTTCTTGGGGTTAAACAGTACAAAATAAGTGTTAAAATATGTAAGACACAGTTTCGAGGTCTGCTGCGATCCTGATCACCATGAAGATGCATTTCTCACCTGATTGGAATTCTGACGTGGATGGAGTACGACTGTTTTGCGATGACTGGTGCGATGAATGAGATATTGATTTTTTTACTTATATTTTACTTATTCATCACATTCATTGATCACATAACCTTAGGACATGTTTTACGTCAAATACTTCCATCTAAAGCCTTCCACTTGCTGCAATTTATGAATCACAGTTTATTGATGATTCGAACAAGGATTTCTCTAAAACAATTGTAATTTTTAAATTTCAGCCAGTACTTCCTCAAAGACTCTGAAACATTCGTTTAGCTGTGTTTTTGGGAAGGGTGGTGTCCAAAATTGGTTGGCCTGGGACTCGAATAGGTGTCTTATACCCTCGAGGGAGAGAACCCTGTTTCCACGATGGCCTCCACCACGGCATCCATTACGGATGAGAGCGCATGCGTCAATTAGGACACTCGGGCTATTTATTGTCACGACTAGGAAAGCAAAGTCAAGCATTGGAGTTGAAGGGAAGAAGCCAGGAGGGATTAAAGAGTTTAAATAGTTGTGCAATATTTTAAAGAAAGCTGGACCTAGTAGAAGGAATGGGAAGGGAAGAGCTTCGTTTGCCAAAGAAATATCTCCAAGAAGAAAAATATTATGACAAGTTTGGTAGATAATGAGACAAATAAAAGATAAATATTGCAATGCAACAATTTCAGAGCGTAAAAATCATTTGTCTGAATGATTGGATGAAGAATGATTTTCACACTCTGCGATTGTTGAATTGCAATGCTCATTTAGCGCATGACTCCATTGATTGTGGTTTGTTGATGTCTCGGAATCTCCCGCAGTTTCTTGGAAAAAGTAAATAATTAAATATAAAGAGTGGCACTGTGTAAAACAAAAACCTGCCCTTTCGGGCAAAGGGATGGACGCAATTGGTGACTTCTGATATGGTGAGGAGAAAAGAGGAGAGGAGTTTGGTGAGGAGAAAAATAGAGAAAATAAGTTTGATGGAGATGAGGAATTCTTGCACATTATGTTGAGAGAGTAGGTTGACAGGCAAATCTGGAAGACGGCAGGAGAAATGGATTCGAAAAGAGGGACCAGATGAAGTGAAAAAAAATAATGAGGCAATATTTTTCGGCAAGGGAAGATTCAGATACTCGTTCTCCCGTTGCACTCAAAGGCCCAATGCCCACTCCAGCCACGTTTCTCAAAAATTCTTAATTATAATCTGACACCCTTATCGCGAAAACATTTCATTCGTTGAAACTTAAATTACAAAAAGTAGTGCCCTAGAACCCTCTGACCCACGTTCCCCTTGAAGATCGAAGTTTAGGATGTGCATGTAGAAATTTGATAACACAATGGTTAATCATATTAGCGAAGAATTGCTCAAGGCGATGATGAAGATCTTTCCCTTTTTGTATCCGGCACCGCAGTGGGAAACCAATCGGCCCAAAACGCCGCGAAAATCCACCCCCCCTGGCACGACCAGCCACCTTTCGTCGGCGAGAGAAACGCCCCTCCTCGCTCGTTAAACGGAATTCCCGAAACGGACGCCCAGTCCATGCGCCGCTGGGCATCGTCAAGGGCCAAAACTTAACACCCAAAACCCCCTCTTGGCAGCCGCCTCATTCCCCTGCCATGAGTGACAATCACGAATAATGCAGGGCGAGGTGGTTGGTGGTGGTCGAGAAGCAGGCAGGCAGCGTCGCCGGTGCCATTTCGGGCGAGATAACCCGAGGGCGGAGAGCGCGCTTCATCAGCTCCGGCCCAGTCATCCGTCAACCATGCCGCCATCGTTCCCTCGCTCCCACTCCAGGCATCGCAACTTTTGCTCAATTTCTTGCTTCTAAGTGGGAGTAAACTGCTGAATACCTTACCTACGTTGCGAAATTCGTGCCTCCATAATCGTGACGCACAAACTTCGCCCATCAATGCACAAAAGATTTTTTCCTTGCTTGCAGACGGTAATAGGAAAATTATAGTAAGCATATGATTAAATTACTTCGTGCATTTGACTTAATTTATTGAATAATTTCAGGGGTTCTTGAGCAGTGGGGAATACTGCTACTCAGCTAAATGTGAAATTCTAGAATTATTATTTAATATTACGTAATCTACCGGTAAAAGTAGGTTTTTGGGTGGACACAACTATCAAATAAATATTTTGTAACTACAAACAAAACCCAATCCAGCAATCTAATCTACATCAGGTTCCTCTTCATCTCCGTGTACTTCCTTCCTCCCGTCATCCCATCCAACATACCAATCCTATTCTTGCCCTTTCCTCACTTGCCCAACATTCTCCCCTCTATTACCTACTTCAACATTCCACTACCACTAGCCTTCCATCCATTTTTCCTGCCTCCATAGGATTTCTCTCAACAAATCCCTCTCCTCTACCACCATCTGCAGTACTTCCTCATTTGTTTTCCTTTCGGTCCATTTCACCGTCCCCATTTTTCTCCACACCCACATTTCAAAATTCTCCAATCTACGCCAATCCTCCTGCTTCAGCGACCACGTTTCCGCGCCGTACATAATTACCCTCCATATCAGAGTTTTCACGAGTCTTTTCTTAATATCTCTAATCAACGTCCCCGTCATCAACTCCCTCCTCCTTGAGAAAGCCTCCCTTCCTAGCGCAATTCATCTCCTTACATCCGTCCTTGACCGTATTGGTCACCAACACTTCCGAGATATGGAAACTGTTCTACCTGCTCTACCTTTTCCCTCCTATTTTAATATTTAGCTTAGCCTTTCTCTTTCTGGAAAATCGCATAACCTTTGTTTTAATAATATTGATTCTCGTCCCATATTTATCTCATTGAACCTCCAATTCGCTCAAAATGCTTGCAACCCCTTGGCTGACTGACCAACTAATGCTTGGTCATCAGCAAACCTAACCGATTTTTCCAATTCCCCTCCGACTTTCATTCCCACCTCCAATTATTCCCATGCCTCTTTAATCATTTCCTCCGCATATAAGTTGAACAGCATCGGTGACAATGGGCAACCCTGCCTTTTCCCTCTTCCTAACACTGCCCATCCGGACTCTCCGTTCCACACTCGCACCTGAGCAGTCTGAGACATATATAGGTTGCGGATTAGTCTCCTGTCCCTCCAGTCCATTCCTATTTTCTGCAATACACGCTTTAATTTTTCCCAATTCACTCTATCAAACGCTTTTTCGAAATCTACAAAACAGGCAAATAAATCCAGATTGTATTCTATATCCCTCTCGATTTGTGATCTCATTACTGCAATGGTATCACACGTACCTCTTTCTTTCCTAAACTCAAACTGCTCATCCCCTAAGTAATCATTTGCCTTACTCTCTAATCATTTTGTCGATGACCTTAAGTAAAACTTTAGCTTCGTGGAATATCAAACTTATTGTTCTGTAATCCTCACATGATGTAGCATTTACCTTTTACGGAATAGGAACTAACACTGATCTCACGAAATCTTCCGGCCAGATTCTTTCCTCATAGATACTACGAATCAGTCCATATAGAGTCTCCTTCCCACATTTTCCTAAACATTTCAAAGGTTCTACAGGAATGTTGTCCACCCTAATGGCCTTATCTGCTTTCATCTCCTTTAATGCCCTTTCTATTTTATCGTCGAGCATGCCTGGACCTAAGCTATCTTATAATTCGTTGTCTCGGGCGTGACTTCATGGAATCGACTTAACATAATGAAAAGAGAAACTTTATACGTGTTATTTAATCTATGTGGAATTAATAATATGTGGTATTAGTAATATGGATATGGGTAATGGGTATGGGTATGGGTATGGGTATGGGTATGGGTATGGGTATGGGTAATGGGTATGGTATGGGTATGGAATTAGTAATATGTGGTATTTAATCTATGTGGAATTATAAAGTTTCTCTTTTCATTATGCTAAGCTATCTTCCTCTACGTCATGTACCTTTTCTATGTCTAACCTTGTCAGCCTAAGTTCTTTACCATACCGTGTTCCTATATATTCCTTCCATCTCTCTTGGATTTTTCCTTGTTCAAAATTATCTTATCCCACTTATCTTTAACTGTTTGCACAGATCTTGGCTTCTAACTTCCCGTTAATAACTTAACTTTGCTCTATAGAGCACCAATTTCACCCTTCTTCTGTAAACTTTCAATATCCTCGTATTGCGTTTTCCACCATTCTTCTTTTGCTTTATTTCTGGCCCTTCTCAATTTATTGTTTAACTCATTGTACTTCATGTTGCCTAACTCTGTGTTTACTTCTCTCTTGTCTTCCATCTTCTTATCTCATCCATTTTTGCAATCATCTTATCCGTTACCCATGGTTTCCTTATTCTTTTCCCGTTAACTGTTCCTATAGTGTCTTTCGCGGCTTTCGATGTCACTTTCTTGATATATTCCCATATTTCTTCGATAGTACTCAGCTCTTTATCCTCCTCCATGAATTTCTCTACAGCCTTCTAGTACTCCTTTTTTAATCCATTTAATGCTTCTACATTCCATTTCCTAACCCGCCGCCCCTGCCTTATCTTTTTCAAACGGACGGAACATTTCACAACAACTAAATTGTGGTCTGAGTCCGCATCCGCTCCTGGAAAACTATGGGAATTTATCACACTGTTCTTAAACCTGTGCTTAACCATAATATAATCTAACTGATGCCTTTCTGAGTCACGTGGAATTTTCCATGTATACCTACACTTTTTGTGGTGTCTAAACCATTGTTGGTGATACTAACACATGTCTCCTGCAGAATTCAATTGGTTTCTCCTTGCGTTCATTCCTTCTGCCTAACCCATAGTCCCCCACCTCACCACCCTCTCTTTCTTCGCCTACCGTCGCATATCCCCATCACTATCAAATATTTCCCTGCAGGAACACATGCAATTATATCCTCTAACTCATCATACATCCTATCGATTTCTTCCTCCTTGTGGTTGCTCGGTGACATGTATACCTGAACAATGACCATGTTCGTCGGCTCTGCTTTAATCTCTTCGAGTAAAATTCTATCAATTGCTTGCTCTATGTTGACTACGCTTCTTCTTACCCCTTTATTTAATATTATGGGAACCCCTCGTTGGCTCTCGTCCTCGCCGCTGTAAATATGGGATGAGAATCAATATCAATAAACAAAGATTATGCGATTTTCCAGAAAGAGAAAGACCATGTTAAACATTAAAAAACAGAGCAGATGGAATAGTTTACGTATCTCGGGAGTGTTTTTGACCATTGCGGTCAAAGTAGTAGGGAAGTAAGGAGGAGAATTGTGATAGGGAAAGAGGCTTTCTCAAAGAGGATGGAGTAGATGACGGGGACGTTGATTAGGCAGATTAAGAAAAACTCATAAAAACTTTGATATGGAGCGTAGCTATCTATGTACGGCGTGGAAACGTGGTCCCTGAAGCAGGAAGATAGACGTAGATAGGAGACTTTTGAAATGTGGTTGTGGAGAAGTATGTAGGTGGTGAAATGGACCGAAAAGAAAACAAATGAGAGAGTACTAGGGATGGTGGGCGAGGAGAGGGGTTTGTTTGGAGATATCCTATGGGGCAGGAAAAATGGATAAAAGGCGTTTTGAGCGGCAGTGGGATTTTGAAGAAGGTAAAGAGGGGAGAATATTAGGCAAACAAGTAAGGGCAGGAACTGGATAGGGATGTTGGGCAGGATGAAGGGACAGAGGGAAGTAGGGTAGGTTTCTGGATTGGGTTTTGTTTGGAGTTACAAAATATTTATATGATAGTTGTGTTCATCCGAAAACCTACCGTATCCGGTAGATTACCTTATAATTATTATGCATCATTTTAAAGATTGATCATTTGTCTTTTTGCCACATAATCGATATTTTGGTCGATGTATTGTGGTAAACGATATGACAGTTTTTGTATGCCCACGTCCTGTCATCCCGCCCCCCCTTTTTATTTCAAAAGTGCTGTATAAGTGCCCCTTGGAGTTAATAATTAGTTTGTATGCTCCCTCATATTTACCATCAAATAATATTTTTATATCTCCCCTTCGCTGACACTGCTCTCAGTATCCCTCTCCCCTTTCCTCCTTTTGCCGTCCTGCCTGCCCTCTCTCCTATCTCTTACTTGCTGAGCCCGAGCGCATGGTGGCGTTTCCACTGAAGAGGGAAGTGGTAGTGGCAGCGAGGAGGAATAGAGTGGGGTTAGATGAGCGGTGGGGGTCCCCATCGCCGGTCTCTCCTCACCCACCCATTTCACTCACCCCCCCCCTCCGCCATGGAAAATCGAGATGGCTGTCTTTGGGAATCGTTCCGATTTCTCGGAAGAGTCTCTCCCGCTTTTCCCGAGGGGATTTGAGAACCTCTGACGACCTCCGGCCTGCAAAGCTCACATCAAAGGATTATCCCAATCCCAGAATCCCTTCCTCACTTCCTTTCACCCTCATTAACTGTAGTGATTGATGCGCGGGATGCGTGGGTAAGTGGAAATGTGTCGAGCCCATTGGCGTTCTGCTTTGATAGTCTCCTCTCATGAGCAACAGGAATGCGGCAAGCCTTTTTCCCTTCCGCCATCACCCTCTCCCTTCAAATTCAAAAAGCAGGCTCTACTATCGACGGTTCAAATCCCGTCCCGGGTTTGGATATTGTTTCTCCAAGAACA
This sequence comes from Hetaerina titia, assembly GCA_037158775.1. NCBI lineage: Eukaryota > Metazoa > Arthropoda > Insecta > Odonata > Calopterygidae > Hetaerina > Hetaerina titia. Next base: position 124,919,791 of record CM073772.1, read on the forward strand.
ATTAGTAGTTAATATAATTAGATTTACAAATACTTTCAATGACTGCTTTAGCTTTTAGAATAAATGAATTGTCAGTCGTAAATTATTTTATATCAAACGTGTACATATTTTACTCAAGTATACATTTTAATAATCCGACTGTAAATTTATTTCTTTGCTAGTATTTTAATTGAATTGTAGCTATAGTTATAATTAATTTTTTTGACTCTCATATAAAAGGTCAAGTGCGAAACTTGGAGAACACGTGCATTTTTTAATTGCAGAGTCTCCATGTCCCCAGCTAAGGCATGCTATACTCTGGGTCCCAAAGCTCAGTGAGAAACCAAAGGCGGCAGATGAATAGGATGTGTCCTCTCCAATTGAGAATGTGCGAATTTCTCACGGCCCAGGGGTTTGGCAAAAGGAGCTTGATACGTGATAGATCGATTTTTCAAGAAACTGCGGGAGATGCCGCAACAGTAACTTTTAACGGACTCATCCGCTAACATACCCTCGTACCTCATTTCCCTCGGCATTAATGATGCAATGGAATTAAATACGAAGAATAATTCTAAAATACAAAAATTAGGGGAAAATTCGTTCGTATACAGGATCAAATTTCTTTGACAAGGAGGATACTAAACGAGCATTCCTTTGGATGATAAATATGGTGCCAATCTTAGAATGCCTTTCATTTATATTTTTGATTAAAGCGTTGCCCACCCTTAGCTGGGCGTGCCAGCCAAGTTTGTGCGTTAAGTCGCCCAGGAGGCTGCAAAAGATACAAATATGGACAATTTTCAACTAGCATAGACATGACCTTTATAAAAGCAAAATATTTATTGATCCGTTCTTTCCGTCGCATTTGAGTCTGATCGCAATCAATGCTTCAGGTGGTGGGAGGTTGACACGTTTATCTCTGGCGCTATAAACCAAGGTCAGTTGGAGAGCACTTGACGAAAATAAATCCATTCTGTTTGTACCTAAATAACCCACGTTGATCTGACATCTCCCATGAAAATGAGCATTACATTCTAGTTGGTTTATAGTAACAAAATCCAAATCTGTGTCGAAAACAGCGCATTCACCCACTCCTTTGATTTTTTATTTCAAGATGATTTAATGTAAGCTTTGCTTTATGCAACAGTAAAATTAGCAATAAAAACCTATAATCAAGATATAAAATACAATGTAAATGATCTACTGTTTCGATGCGTAGGAAATCAAATTAATACACCCCTCACCTATGTTGGCTGAAACATGACGCTTTTCCGTTGACGCTATTTGTGCTTTTGAGAGATTTCTCTCTAATTAAATGGAATGTTTAGTCGGTATGCATAAGAAAGCGTGTCCCCAGAATCATTCTAGTATTTTTCTATAAACTTTGGCGTTTATTTTCTAAGGCAAATTCTACATTCAATGAACATAGTAATAATTGTAAGCTATAAATTAATTGAAACGACGGGGACGTTATTTTGTGAAAATTCAAAACATCAAAAAAGAAACAAAATTTCACTTCTCCCTTGAACCAAGACATTTAAACTCGAAGTTTGGTTTAATATTTGAGGGTCGATCTATCACTGCAACAATTTTTAGAGCGCCGAAATCTTTCGCCTTGACCGGGGTACGAACCCAATCAAGGCGTATGATTTTTACTCTCTGAAATTGTTGCAATAGGGGTAGGCTGAAAATTAATGCACACACTTGTAGACCATAAACAAAATGACCTTCAGAAGCACTCCTGGTGGCATATGGAAGTAACGTTCATAAATCCTCGGCAATTCGTAAATCCCCCCTTCTCTTTTAACTTGTCAAGCACATTTACAGAACTTAAAATGATAAAAATTATTCTGTGACATAATCGTATACTTCGTCATGACTTTGCGACCCCTTTATTCCATGTCCTCTTCAAGTAATTTAGACATAAGTCCTTGTGACTAAAAGGGGTATTTAATTCAAGGAATCCACGATATACGAGGGTAGACCGGAAAGTAATGCACACATGTTTATAGACCACAAAGAAAATGACCTTCAGAAGCACTCCTGGTGGCATGTGGAAGTAACATTCCCCCTCAACATGCATGCGTAGGTTTGAGGTCGTTACATTCATCCGGTGTATTTCGAGAAGCGGTATTATGAAGGCGTGTTCTAGTGCTATGTCAACGCGAGTTAAATAGCGTGCTGTTATCGAAATTTTAAGTGCTAAAAAAGTGACTGCTACTGAGATTCATCGTCGTTTAAAGGCTGTTTTTGGTGACGATGCTGTTGATAGGTCTCCTGTAAATCGATGGGTAGTCAAATTTTGTAGTTGGGAGCCTGGAAAAGCCATAATTGTTGATAAAACACGCAGCGCACGTCCGATCACTGCCACAGATGAAAAACATTCCAAATCGTCAAACATTTGATTCAAAATAACCGGCGAATCACTCAAAAGCGTATCGTAAACCTTATTGGTCGAGTTTGTCGTGTTAAAGGAAGCCTGGCGCCAACAATCTTGCAACATGGCAACGTTCGTCCACACCCTTCCTAGCACGTCCACACCGTCCACACAATTGGAGTGGCTCTTCGAAACCTGAAATTTGAACCAAGTGCCGATTCCACACCCTCCTTATTCCCCCGATCTTGCACCTTTCGATTTTTATTTTTTCCCTGAACTTAAGATACACCTCATGGGTAATCATTACACCTCAATGGACGATGGGGTGAAGGCAGCTGTCAAGTTATGGATTGGAAAAAAGTCGGAAGAGTTTTTCAGTGACGGAATGAAAAAAATTGTTACACGTTGGGAGAAATGTGTTAGCCTTTACGGTGACTATGTTGAAAAATAATTATTTTGAAACTTAAGAATTGTAATTTAATTTATTTTTTGCCGAACCTTGCTGTTTGTTTTTGTCCATTCTCTACAAGTATGTGTGCATTCGTTTTCAGTCTACCCTCGTATATACCAATCACGAAATGAAAGGGTAAATTTTTAAAATCAAAGAGAAGAGTAATTAATTTAAATCTTTGTCGGTTATTTCAGAAAGGACCTCCAAAAGTTAAATATCTTCAAAAACGTGTGCAAAAACTCAATAATCCTAAAAGAAGTACATACTTTTTCTATACCCCCTTTATTCTTCAGAGTGCTTAGGTGGATGTTATACTATCTTGAAAGTTCTGACCGTGAAATAAATCCATAGCCGTATCATCAACACTTTCTACATACATAATAGATTATTGTACACAAGGTGTGATCCATAAAAGACAGGACTGATTTTACTTGTTTATTTCGACGGATACAGCTTAATCGAACTTGTAGTCGCCCTCAAAGCACATACCTTGGCTGACGACACACAATTTGCCAGCGTTTCTTCCAGCTTTCGAACCCTGCCTGGTAAGCCGCCTTAGGGATCCTCTTCAGGTCCGCCATACAATTAGTTTTAATGTCCGAAAAAGAGTTGAATCGGCGCCCTTTCAAGGTTGATTTTAACTTTGCAAACAAAAACAGTCTGTTGAAGTAACGTCTGAAGAGTAGGGTGGCTGCGGGATCACGGAAGTTCCGGTTCTGGCGAAAAACTATCACGATCAGCACCGTGTGAGCCGGCGCGTCACCGTGGTGGAGACGCCATGCATTGTTTCTCCATTTGTCAGACCTCTTCGGCTCACTACGACCCTCAGCCTCTTCAAAATCTTTTAGTAGAAATCTTTGTTGGACGTATTCTTGAGGGACGTATTCGTAATGAATCAGCCCTTGCCAATCGAAGAAACACGACAGCGTGACCTTCACATTGGACCGGGACATGTGAGATTTATTTGGTCGCGGAGAATGATGACCTTTCCTCTGGGAAAACTGGGCCTTTGTCTCAACATCATAACCGTACACCCAGGTTTCGTCACCGGTTACGATGGTTTAAGAAACTCTGGGTCGGCATTGGCTTGATCCAGGAGTTCCTGACAAATGTCCACAAGTTTTGTTTCTGTTCCTCAGTCAGCACCCGCGGGACGAATTTGGATGCGACGCGCGTCATGCCAAAAATGTCTGTCAAAATTGTCTGACAGGATCCAAAACTAATATTCACTTCCTCAGCTATCTCTCTAACAGTTTAACGGCGATTTTCCTGCACCAAATCGTTCACCAATTTGACATGGTTGGGACTTGTCGAAATAGAAGGCCGCCCCGTTCACGAATCTTCATCTGTCGAGATTCTGCCTCATTTAAAACGACTGTACCACTCAAAACACTGCCTACGACTCATAGCTTCATTAACAAAGACTTGCTGAATTTTTCCAAATGTCTCCGTAGCACTTTTGCCAAGTTTGAAACAGAATTTCACGCACACGCACTGTTCCTCTAGCTCCTTCCTAATTGCTGCCGTTGCACGCGGCGACGAACCGGTTAAGGCATGTACCGCTGCCGCAGCGTAACGACTCGGCGTAAACAAGCGTAACACCTCTCGTTTTAATTGTAAAATATGTCGCTAGATATATGCGTCTCGTTTCGATCCGTTGAACGGTTTGCGCAAAATAAATAGTTCGGTTTTCTTTTGATCACACCTTGTATAATGTGCGGGAAGAACGATCTGAGATCATCATAGAGTTACCGAGAAAATCAAGCTCACAGAGTTTGTAATTTATTAGACCCAGAAGTCACATATGATTATGCAAAAAAAGTAAATGCATAAAAACGTCAAAGTAACACATTTAATTTGCAAAGCTTTAAGAAATTGTGGTGTAGTTCATTTTATAAATTAATCTTCCTCTCCTTGCGCTGTACACAACAGTTAAACTTTCCTTGGGTATTTATTTTGTGCAAAATATTTTCGTGGTTTCCTGTTGTTGTATGGTTATTTTTCCCATGTTCCATATTGTGACACCAGAATTGTTGTACTGCTTCTATGTTAGTCTTAGCCTAGTGTTTATTCTGTAATGGTGTTGCTGCTGGTACTTGTGCAAGTCTCTTTTCTTGTGCAAAGTTAATAGCAATTTAGAGTTTTTTTATTGTTATTATATTATATGTTTACCCAAAAGACGACGGGACAAGTGTGACAATGATATGTTATACACGAATGGGTGAATGGAACACCAATGGATTATCAATTTTCTGTCCTGGTTTAAAGTTGGATTTGTCTTGCTAGGTAATTTTGTATTGATAAACCACAGTAAATATTTCGAATATGTTCGTAAATATTAAGCGATAATGTATTTCTTTGATGCGATCCCATGCAAGAAGGGAGTTTCGTGCAGCATGGTGATGGATTCTTAATTTTAAGTGTCTCCTTGCTACAGTTGGTCATCATTACATTCTGTATGCTTCCTGCATTAGTAAGAAGAAAATCCATTCATATTCCCATTCGTTTATTTAATAATATTCATTCAATATTATATTTCATAATATATCAATAATTTTCTCTCATCTCTTCGTTCGGGTGCGAAGCAAATCGTGTCCGTTCCTGCAAATCGATTCCGTGTGTCTCACGGAAATGGTTGTGTTTTTATTTTGAACGGAGTCTTGTGTCTAGTATGTAAAACTTTGACAAATCGGTTGTGATTTATTTTTGGCATGCCTTTGTTAACTTGAATTTTAACGCATGTACGTGTACAGATAATTTCCCGTCACCCGAGGTAAGTCAGGATATTCGATTAATTAACGATGTATCTCCCTCCCAATAGGGTCCGCCGGGGCGGTTGGGGCCCATTGGACCCATCGGACCGATCGGTGAACCGGGAATACCAGGATTTCCTGGAGAGAAAGGAGACCCCGGGCCACAAGGGAGACCGGTAATTGCATCACGCGTCGCCTTCGTCGTGGTTTAATTGAAGCCCTCCACAAATAACTAACAGATTAGTTTATTTCACGACAATAATGAGATTTCCAGTTACTTGAATCGTTCTTTAATGGTTGCCTTCCCATCAAATTTATCTCCACCAATTTGAAGTAATTAAAAGTTCACTTTTATATAGAAACCCTTGGAAGTTGTATTTTTAATTGATAACTTATTCAAGCCCTGGAGTAATCTTAACGGAATTACATTCCGCCTCGCCAGGGGAAGTTGCCTTATTCGCTCTCGGCTAGGATATCATTCATTCGGAAACAATTATGAACGAGATAATAGTTTTATCAAAATAAATGCAATATTTTCTTCAGATACTTATCGCACTATTCCACAAATAGGAAGAGTTGTTTCTCATTAACTTTAAAAATAATTTTTTTCTCTAAGCCATTTCTCATATTTCTCTTCAATACATTTAGTGTTGGATAAGAGTGTTCACGTTAGTGATTACTTTGAAAAGAATCCTTGATTCAGTGAAAGTATTATGATTATTGTAATTTCTCCTATGCTGGTGAGGGAATGCTTGTGCATTTTGTAATAATCCAGCAAGTTTGTTATATTTTTGCTTAAAATCATGGAACCCAATTGATTAATTGTTAGCGTGTATTAAAATGTGGAAAATGCATGTGAGGTGTGGTTTTCCCATTCGGGACGACTGAATGTAAACGAAATAATTTTACAATTGGTATCTTGAATCACATAAGATAAACAGTATCCATCTACATGTACGTATAAATGAATAATGTAAAAGTCTGGTAACCAAGAATTCGTTCCTTATGCTGAATGAGTAGCGTTTTTAACTACGAGTTTCTTCGTAAATAGTTGAAGAGCGTTTGGAAAATAGATCTTATTAAACAGCCGGCCAAATTTGTCTCAAATACTACATTCTGATAAATATCTGAGAAACAGGAATGACAAAATGAAAGAGTGAACATTTTTGATTACAGATTCCCTTAAGAATTTTTCATGAGAATCATCAATTTTTTTCGGGGTAACCCCGCTTGAAAAATATTTAAACGCCTTTTCTCCGACTCATGCATCAGCATCTTACATGAGTGATTTTTCGCCGTTTCTTATCACATTCTAGTTTAGTCTTTCGATCTCATAGAGTAATATAGTTTGAATAGCCTCGCTCTAACATTTTTCTCGCGGATATCTCGTAAAACATAATTACGTACCATATTAGGTAAATAATAAAAGGATAGGTAAATAATTTCGTAGAAGATAAGCTCCAGTTTTCCTCGTATGAGCAGACAAATGTAGGCTTCCTACGAAGGAGATTTTTTCCAATTAAAATTCGTTATCCCTCGTTGACAGTGGGAGTGTGCGAGAGATAAACAAAATACAACGCTCCGCTCACTCTTTCTCTCGCGCGATAACGGGCCACCCCCTCCCGCTCGGTCCACGATATTGGCTCACTTTCGGGGGTGATTGAGATTGGAATTTTTCCCACCCGGATTCCGCGGGTGTTCCCGAATCGCCCCGCCGACGAAGGCAAGCCGGGACTCTTCCACAGCTGCGTTGTTTGCCATCTCGTTTCTTACCGAGCGGGATGGGCCTGGGAGATCAAGTTCCCCGAGGCCAAAGCCGCGGCGCCGTCGCCGACCCGCGGATTCGAAGTGTCCACGCGGAACGAAGATTAATGTTTCTAAAAGCAGCGGCGAATGTCCTCGGGACCACCCCCATTGCCGCTCCATTAAACACGTGCTTCCGTGGAAGTTCGTATGTTTCATTTTTCATTCGGTGGAGTAGGTACTCATCACCCCTCCCGTCCCGTTTCCATTTAAGGCAATCCCTCTCGATTCGAAGGATGAATATGGTATTTTTGGCGGCCACCGCTCCGCGTGTCTATGAGAAAGTGCTCTCGCCCCTCGACACACTTATCGTTGCAGAAAATCTAAAATAGTGCCATTTGTTGTGTCCTCAAGTGTGAGATAATTTTGTCCAACCTCTTCATCCATCCGAAATCTTGAGATAATATTCATTCATTCCATTTGAGGTGGAATAGAGTTAATTTGCAAGTTTTGAGAAAGATAGCAATCATAGAAATACTGAAGATACGTGGAATCACTTCCTTGAGATCACGCGCTCAGTTCAATTCACCAAGTTCATCCCCATAAAAGATAACACGGAACCTAGATGGTATAACGCGGATGTTATAAAAGTATTGCGACATCAAGACCAATGTCATGTCAAAATGAAAAATTATGGAATGATATTTCATGCCACAAAAGAATTGAAATCACTGATGATTACAAGATATCGAGGATGAATGCCAAGAATGAATTGTGGAAAGCGTTAAGCCAATTCCAAAGAAAAAGATTTGCGGAAAATTTGAAAGAGAATCCGAAAGCATTTTGATGGTACGTCAGAGAGAATCAGGGAAGTAAGTCAACTGTAAATTCACTCAAAAATGATAAAGACAGAAGAGTAACCAACAGTTTGGAAAAGGATAACTTATTAAATTCCTTCTTTCAAAGAATCTTCCCTCATATCTCGTGGAACAACCCCAATAGCTTACCAAATTGTTCCAGTCAACCGATGCCCAAAATTTAAATTTCCTATGATGGAATAGAACGTTTGCTGAAAAATATTAAGCCTAATAAATCCACCGGGTCCGATGAAATACCCACTCGTATATTTCAGGATCTAGCTTCGGAAAATAATAATAATCGGATAAATCCTTTACGGAAAATAAGGGACTTTGGTAAAAACGCATAAGAAAACCCAAGGTTTTCTTAGGCACTTACCTACCCACGATTTTAGCTCCTTAATTTTGTTAGTGTGATTGACGGGTCCCTGACGTAGGAGGAATCCTTGTAAACCCTGAATGAGTGAGTGTGTGCGATTCACAAAGGTCCAATACACCTGAGTGATTGCATTTTTACAGAAGTCCCTTATTTTCCGTTTTGTTATTTCTGTGTGATTGGCAGGTTCCTGGCATAGGAGGAATCCTGGTAAACCCTGAATGTGTGAGTATTTGTGAATCACAAGGGTCATTGTTTTCGAGCACATCTGAGTGATTGAGTGAATGAGCAACAGCATGCGTACATCCGTGTTATAGTTTTATATTAATCTGTGTGATTGACGGGTCAATGGCATAGGAGGGATCCTTATAAACCTTGACTGAGTGAGTGTGTGAAATTCACAAAGGTCTAACACACCCGAGTGACTGAGGTCCTGACATTTTTTTTTACATTGATTCACGACTGCAGCTATGTTCCTCGTATATAAAATACAGTTGCTAATTTGATCATGAGACACCTCGATAATCAAGAGTTATTAATGAAAAATCAGCACAGTTTCTGAAAAGGTACATCCTGCAAGACACAACTTGGGTGTTTTGTTCATGATATTCTTATTTAAGGAGAGAGCAATGTTCCAGTGGCACGGTTTTTCTGGATTAAAAATAAGCTTTCGACCAAGTACTTCATGGTAAACTACTCACAAAGCTAGAAGCATACAGCATAGATAAAAATATCTGGGGTTTGACCAAAGACTTTTTGAATAGTCCAGTTTATAGAGTAGTGATAGATGAAGTTAGCTCAAATGCAGTAGAAGTTACTTCAGGTGTTCCTCATCAAACCTCTTTTATTCCTACTTTACGTTAACGACATTGACTCCATAGCCACTATTAAAGAATGTTTATTTGCCAGTAATGGAGCGGTTTACCATGATATCCATAATTCTGAGGAGACAGCAGCTTTGTCAGATGACCTTAATGCTATACCACGCTGGTACGACACTTGGCAATTAGAATTGAACTTAGAAATGTATGTGGTGATGAATTTTTGGGGAAATAGACAATTATACCTGAGTGCCTACTGAATTGGGAACACTGAAATGGAATGCGTAGACTCCATTAAATATCTAGGTATTATCCTCACTCACGATCTCTCCTGGACGAAACACCTATGGGGAATATGTGGACAAGCTAACAAAAAATTAGGATATATTAGAATAGTACTAAGTAAATATGGTGAAAAGGTCAAAGAGAAACTGTACGGCGAGAAGAGAGTTTTGTAAGGCGATGCATTAAATATTCTTTGACTCTTTCAATTAATTACTTTTATCAAGTGGAATACTAAGTATACTGTTGACTACAACATGAAAAGAAGTGAGTTTGTTGCTGTTGGGAACAAAGGAATCATGTTGAATATAGTTGTCCTTGTGTGTGGGTTTACGCCATACATCATACGTGAATTTGTTATTATTCCTAGTTAAAAGAAGATCGAGAAAAGAGAGTTTTATTATTTGCCATTTTGTGTGTGAATTTAGTGGAAGGAAATAAATTATTTAAATCACAAATGAATTGTTTGATATCATATTTTTTTGGTTTCAAAAATAGCAAATTTGTCATCTACGTATCTTAAATAGACAGTTGGGAAGTAACTAAATTTACTGTTGAAAGTTTTTTTCAAAATAGGTTGTGAAAATATTAGCCAAGAGGGGACAGAAGTTTACCCAAAGCAGTGGCAAATTCCTGTTTGTGGAATTTGCTTTGAGCAACAAGGGAGTTTTGGTTCATGATTTGTTTGGTTAGTTTCAGCCAACCCTTTTGCGTATTAGTCAATTAATTTGTCAATGAACCTCTTTGCTATCATTTGGGCCATATATTGAAATACAAAAGAATCCTCTCAACAATTTGGCCACTCAAGTTAATAATGTTTTCAATGATTGCCTGGTCCTAATCAATAGGAAGACTAAATTCAAACTTTCAGTGTCCAACCCAATTTTACCAAGATTATATTGCTTGCCAAATATACACTAAAACAGCTGCCCGGTGAGACCCATAATTTTCAGGATCAATTCTTCGACTTATTTCTTGTCCAAGTGGCTTGTTTCTCAATTCACAAACTTGAGTTTTCAAAGCCCCCATTTGATTAAGAATAATTGAAATTTGAATGAGATCCAAATAATAAAATTTGGACCTAATTAAAAAAACCAAAAGCCATTTATTTACCAAAGAAGAAGTTATGGTATCTTTCAATGTTTCAAATTCATTCCCAAATGTACCAGTTGAGATTGCCATAGATTCACTCAGTAATTGGTTGATTTCTATAATTATTATTATTACTATTATTATTAAAATGTACATGTGCAAATATACAAATGTCAGGTGGCACACAAGTCCCAAGTATTACAATAAACTTGCCTTGGAAAAATAACATGATTTCTGAAATCCAATCATTATCACAAAATATAATAAATAAAATCAGTCAGAAAAAATACACATTTAGGAAATTTCCAAATACCAATCTGTAACACATACAAAAAAAAGAAAATCCCCATCTCATTCACATATGTTTCCCAATCAACAAGAAAAAAAAATTAAGCTGTTACATTTAATTTTATACAACACATCAATCAAATGATTACAGAAGTTGTTTACATCTTTTCTTAAAAGTTTGCACTCTGTTAGGAAAGGGCTTAAAAATTTTGGCAGGTGAATTGCTCCAATCAACAATTGTTTTATTTAGAAAAGAAAATTTTTTTTTATTCATTCGTTGTGCCCGGCATTTTACCTTAAATTTGTGGTCGTTTCTCCCTATAAAATTCGGGTTCCCCACCTCTTTCCTTACATCTGCCCAAGCCTTCTCCCCATTCAGAATGCGGAACATTCCACAAAGTCTGCTTACTTTCCTTCTAGTTTGTAAAGGTTCCCAACCCAGCATTTTTAGCATGTCAGACACACTATCCATCCTCCTATGCTTCCCCAGTACATATCGGGCTGCCTTTCTTTGAACCTTTTCTAGTTTTTTGATTTGTCCTTCTTCTATAATTCTCGAGGACAAATTAATTGACGATTGTTATTACAATATATTAGAATATTAATAATACATCATCTTACTGAACTGCTTTAATGAGTCTATAATAGATAATATAATAAAGAAACACAACTATAAGAGACTAATAAAGAACTCTACCACCAACACTCAAGACAAGCCCCTACACTGCATTAAACTTCCTCACCATCCTCATTTGACTGAAGGCCTAAATAAGATGTTCAAAACAGTTAATAAAAATATTTCTTTCAATAGCAATAATAAGCTTAAACATTTGTTGGGGAATGCAATATACAAGATCAACACAGTCAATAATTCAGGAAATTAACAAATGTCTTGTTCCTAATGCGATATTTCCTTCATGGGTTAAATGCTTAGAAGAATTAACACGAGATTCAAGAAACACATGGTCCATTTTAAATATAACAAACTGGAAAACTCCAGCATTGCTCAACTCTTACTTAACACAGGAAAACCTCAGAACACAATCTTCACCTCATCAAACAAACACCTGATTATTTGCTTGATGCTCATGAAAGTCTATTTATGCACAAATTTAAAACAAACGTTATTAATAGTAACAACGGACCTATTCCTTACTCATCCCTTTTCTCCATTTTAAAATAAGTATTCCAAATTCTCAGTCATTCTATGAATGTTCCCCTCTTAAATCACCTTCCTTTCATACCCCCTCCCACTACAATACTGCCCCCCTTTACTGTCATTGGTTCCTCCAAATTTTGGCCTCTTTTTTATTTATAGTTGGTCCATTTCCTGATGCACATACAACCTTTTGTTGCGAGTCCTTTTTTCCTTTTGTTTGCTGAGTAAGGCTGCATTGTAGCTGTAATACGTATATCCGATGCACACACGTCTTTCCCTGTTCTTCTGCTTACTTTGCTATATTTGAGTAATATTATCTCAGTAGTGAGGCCCCCTTTTAGAATGTGTGAGTGATTGCTTTCCTGAGTGCTTCTGAATGTGTCAGCTCAGTGCTTGTCCCTCATGCGAAATTTATGTATAAATATTATATATATACATATATATATATATATAGTTTGTGTTGACTATTTAGTGAATTTACATATTATATATATGTATATATATATAGATGATGCGGAAGTACTCACGAGAGCAATATAACTTTTGGACGGCACAATAGAACACAGAATAAAACAGATAACACGTAAAAGAACTCTCACACTGTAGATAATTTAAGCTTTCGGCCCACTCCGAGGCCTTCTTCAGTCTGACCTGAAGAAGGCCTCGGAGTGGGCCGAAAGCTTAAATCATCTACAGTGTGAGTGTCCTTTTACGTGTCATCTGTTTTATTCTGTGTTCTATTGTGCCGTCCAAAAGTTGTATATATATATATATATATATATATATATATATATATATATATATATATATATATATATATATATATATATATATATATATATATATATATATATATATATATATATATATATATATATATATATATATATATATATATATATATGTATATATATATAGATATATATATATATATATTTATTTATTTATTTATTTATATATTTATATATATATACATATATATATATATTTATATATATAAACTTGAAAATTACACTCTCCGGTGACAAACAAACACACAAACACTGAGATAATAAATATTACACACACAGAAACATAAAAGAAGGACACTTACAGTAGTTATTTACGTTTCGACGGCCGTGCCGTCGAAACGTAAATATCTACTGTAAGTGTCCTTCTTTTATGTTTCTGTGTGTGTAATATTTATATCGCAGTGTTTATATACACTTTTTTGGAAAACCCACAAACGTGTAATGTAAATTCACTGATAGTCATAACAAACACAGAAACCAAAACACACAAAAGAGGGACTCACTGGTTCTCGAATTTTCGGTGGTCCAACCACCTTTCTCAAGAGGAATTAGGAACAGAACTGAGGCACAGGAGGGCCCGAAAGCAGTGGCAGGAAGGAGAAGGGGAAATGGGGGAAAAGAGGGGAAAAGAAAGGAAAAGGGGGGAAAAAAGGGGGGGAAGGCATTCGAGGTGAGGAGTTTGGAGGGGTAGTGTATGGCGCGGGAATTTTAAAAAAGGTGGGGATGATATGGAAGTTGTTGGGGGCGGAGGGGGATGAAATTATATGCATAAAGGGGGCAATTAATGTCTAATATTAATACCTGGGCGATTCCAGGAATCCAAGAGCCAGATGAAAGCTAGCTCTAATGTTTTGAGTTTCAGTGGAGGGTCTGAGTGTGGGAGGGATGCTAAGACGGATACTTTAAAACATTGGTCAAAGGCAGTGTTGTGTTCCGAGGTATGTTTGGGGATTGGGAGCATACCAATAAGGGAGGAATTGTTGCATGAGGCTCGATGATTATTGATTCTAATATTGAGGGGTGTGGTACAATGTCCAATGTAAAAGGCAGGGCAAAGTTGGCACTTGAGTAGGTAGACACCATTGCTGGAGGTACACGAGGAGTAGGGCATTGGTGGGAGAGAGTTAAAGAGCGGGTGGGAGAGGGATGGGATTCTGGTTAGGAAAATAGGACATGTTTTGCATCTAGGTTTATTGCAGGGTCTGGGAGTGATTTTGACCTTGTGGTTGACCGTTATGGAGCTGTTTCACCCACCAAAGGAGAAATAGACGGGACACAAGAAGGGGAAAGGATAGTAGAAAAGCTTTCATACGATATTATAAAGGATAGGAACGGTGCGTTTCATATATATATATATATATATATATAAAGATGATTTCTTCGAAGTAACACGGAAGTGTTGAATAAAAAACTTAGACAGTAACACACAGCACGAGAACACATAAAAAGAACACTCACAATAATATCTTGATAATTTCGACGGACTTGAGCTCCTTCTTCTTCGGAAGATAAGATATGACTATATATATATATATTATTATTATTAGGTAATCTACCGGTTAAGGTAGGTTTTTGGATGGACACAACTATCAAATAAATATTTTGTAACTCCAAACAAAACCCAATCCAGCAACCTAAACTACATTAGGTCCCTCTTCATCTCTGTGTACTTCTTTCCTCCCTTCATCCCATCCAACATCCCTATCCTGTTCCTACCCTTTCCTTGCTTGCCCAACATTCTCCCCTCTATTACCTTCTTCAACATTCCACTACCGCTCAATACGCCTTTCATCCATTTTTCTTGCCTCCATAGGATTTCTCTCAACAAACCCCTCTCCTCCCCCACCATTTCTAGTACTTCCTCATTTGTTTTCCTTTCAGTCCATTTCACCTTCTCCATTCTTCTCCACACCCACATTTCAAAAGCCTCCAATCTACGTCTATCCTCCTGCTTCAGCGACCACGTTTCCTCGCCGTACATAGCTACGCTCCATATCAGAGTTTTTACGAGTCTTGTCTTAACATCCCTACTCAACGTCCCCGTCATGAACTCCCTCCTCCTCAAGAAAGCCTCCTTGCCTAGCACAATTCTTCTCCTTACGTCCCTACCACTTTGATCGTGTTGGTCCAAAACACTTCCGAGATATGTAAACTGTTCTACCTGCTCTATTTTTTCCTGCCTATTTTAATATTTAGCTTAGCCTTTTTCTTTCTGGAAAATCGCATAACCTTTGTTTTATTAATATTTATTCTCATCCCATATTTATCCCACTGAACCTCCAATTCACTCAGCAATGCTTGCAACCCCTTGGCTGACTGAGCAACTAATGCTTGGTCATCAGCAAACCTAACCTATATATATATATATATATATATATATATATATATATATATATATATATATATATATATATATATATATATATATATATATGATTAAAGAGGCATGGGAAGAACTGGAGGTAGGAATGAAAGTCGGAGGGGAATTCGTAAAATCGGTTAGGTTTGCTGATGACCAAACATTAGTTGCTCAGTCAGCCAAGGGGTTGCAAGCATTGTTGAGTGAATTGGAGGTTCAGTGCGATAAATATGGGATGAGAATAAATATTAATAAAACAAAGGTTATGCGATTTTCCAGAAAGAAAAAGGCTAAGCTAAATATTAAAATAGGCAGGAAAAAATAGAGCAGGTAGAACAGTTTACATATCTCGGAAGTGTTTTGGACCAACACGATCAAAGTGGTAGGGACGTAAGGAGAAGAATTGTGCTAGGCAAGGAGGCTTTCTCGAGGAGGAGGGAGTTCATGACGGGGACGTTGAGTAGGGATGTTAAGACAAGACTCGTAAAAACTCTGATATGGAGCGTAGCTATGTACGGCGAGGAAACGTGGTCGCTGAAGCAGGAGGATAGACGTAGATTGGAGGCTTTTGAAATGTGGGTGTGGAGAAGAATGGAGAAGGTGAAATGGACTGAAAGGAAAACAAATGAGGAAGTACTAGAAATGGTGGGGGAGGAGAGGGGTTTGTTGAGAGAAATCCTATGGAGGCAGGAAAAATGGATGAAAGGCGTATTGAGCGGTAGTGGAATGTTGAAGAGGGTAATAGAGGGGAGAATGTTGGGCAAGCGAGGTAAGGGTAGGAACAGGATAGGGATGTTGGACGGGATGAAGGGAGGAAAGAAGTACACCGAGATGAAGAGGGACCTGATATAGATTAGTTTGCTAGGTGGGGAGTCACAAAATGTTTATTTGATAGTTGTGTCCATCCAAAAACCTACCTTAACCGGTAGATTACCTAATAATAATAATAATATATATATATATATATATATATATATATATATATATATATATATATATATATATATATATGTAACCTGGTCATTGTTCAGGTATACATGCCACCGGGCAACCACAAGGAGGATGAAGTCAATAGGATGTATGATGAGTTAGAGCATATATTCGCGTGTGTTCCTGCAGGGAAAAATTTGATAGAAATGGTGGATTGGAATGCCATGGTAGGAGAAGGAAGAGATGGTGATGAGGTGCAGGACTATGGGTAAGGCACGAGGAATGAACAGTGGTAAAATTCAATTGAATTCTGCGGGAAACAGGGGTTAGTCATCACAGGGACCACACACAGCCACACCCACACTATCCTGTCTGGAATCCTTCACGAGGCTGTGAGACCCCGTTAAAGATTCTAGGTGGAAATGTAATACTTTACAAGTCTGTAGGGAATATCCCATTCAAAGTACCAGGATGTTCTACTAGTACATACACTGTGCCTATCCATGAAGGATTTCGCTTATCCGACCGATGCATATCTTCGTCTGCGCTCTTTGTTTTCCGATTCTCCCTAAAGTTAGGCCCTTTGGGTGTGTGTGTATGTGTGTTTATTGAGTGGTAGTGTGCGTAAATGGTCTGTGCTTGTCCTTCGTGGATAGGCACAGAATGTGTACTTGTAGAACATCATCTACATCTACATAATACCCCGCAAGCCACCGCAAGGGCGTGTGGCAGGGAGTGTTAGGTCACCACCCAAAAAAGGAAAAAATAAATACCGCATTCAAAACCAAGACACACATGCAAACCCCAATCCACAGCAGTGCATGTTCATTCATCGTAACATCCCATATTTCGACGTGCATGCAACCACACATCTACCTCCCTTCACTCCACAAGCATGCAAATACATACGTTTAACTACAACAAATAATTTTACCCTAGGATGCAGCAAGAAATTTATCACGAACGTGCAAGCTAGTTTCTAGCAAGTAGCCAGGCGGAAACCACCACAACAAGAACGTTCCACAAAAAACTCTCTCCCACCCAAGGTGAGGAATCTGGCCCAACACTGCAGGTGGGAGGAGGGCACACACACGAAGAGGGACAAGGAATGGAAGAAGAAATTTAGGGTACCAAAAGCAGAGAAAACAATACTGTAAGCAGCAATACATTACTTAATGGCATTCCAATGCGGGCATGTGGGAAGGGCTTTGACACAACACACAGGAGGTTAGTGAAAGTGCATGCAATTGAGTTTAACTAATTGTTAACTAGACCCTGAGGGTGGCAAGTGGCATTTTTGTTATCTCCGAGTGTGACCCTGCAGTTGTTATCCCGTATTTTCCGTGGGAAGGAGTCCTTGAGTCTGCTAGTCCTGGCATCTATTTCCCGAATTTGTACACATGATCCAAGCGAATTATGTATGTCGGAGCGCGAATAATTTTCGAGACCTCGGTGCTGAAACATGCGGATATGAATTTATTTAGTAAGTTTAATCTAGCATTGAGTCGTCTTTCTTCCAATGATTCCCATCCCAACTCCATAAGCATTTCAGTGACGCTTTTTGTTTTATCGTAACAGTTTTCCACGAAATGAGCTGCCCGGCGTTGGACCTTCTCAATTTCCCGAATGAGGCCTTTTTCACACGGATCCCATACGCTACATGCATATTCTAAATGGGGCCTTACAAGAGCGTGATAACAACGTTCCTTGACCTTGGAGTCACTTCTGCCGACAATGCGTCTAATAAATCCTAATTTTTTATATGCTTTCCCGCATATTTTACGTATATGGGTCCCCCAAGTTAAGTCTTTAGTGAATGTAACACCTAGGTATTTCACCGTATCAACTACTTCAAGGTCAACTCCAGCTAATTTGTAAACGAATCCCAAGGATCTTTTAAAGAAATTTACCACCGAACATTTATTAAGATTTAAAGGCAATCCCCATTTTGAACACCATTCATTAACGCTATTTAAATCACGTGCTAGAATTAAATGATCCTCATCCCCAGATATCTCCCTATAAATCACTGTGTCATCCGCGAACATCCTTATCTTACTTTTCACTTCACGGTTCAAATCGTTAACAAAAATCAAAAATAGTAACGGTCCGATAACACTTCCCTGAGGAACCCCCGAGGTTACTCGTACGCTGGTAGAACTAGCGCCGTCAAGGACTACCCTCTGTTCCCGGTCTGAAAGGAAGTCTTCAACCCAATTTATTGCCCCCTTGTGTATACCTGCTCCCTTTAATTTATGGATGAGTTTACCATGTGGAACCTTATCAAATGCCTTTTGAAAATCTAAAAAGATCGCATCCACTTGCCTACCACTTTCACCCGATAAAAGTAAGTCATGTGTGAACAATTCTAATTGGGTCTCACATGAGCGGGTTTTTCTGAATCCGTGATGATTGTCACTTAAAAAGTTAATGTTATCAAGATGTCTCATTATGGAACTGACAATTATGTGCTCAAATATTTTGCAACATATAGAAGTGAGAGAAATTGGTCTGTAATTGCTAGAGTCCTCCCTGTCACCACTTTTAAAAATTGGTGTTATTTGCACGGTTTTCCAATTCTTAGGGACTTTGCACTCAGTGAGTGATTTGTTAAATATAAATTCGAGGTATGGGGCGA
Source organism: Hetaerina titia (assembly GCA_037158775.1). NCBI lineage: Eukaryota > Metazoa > Arthropoda > Insecta > Odonata > Calopterygidae > Hetaerina > Hetaerina titia. Next base: position 124,938,687 of record CM073772.1, read on the forward strand.
TGTTAGGAGCTAAGTGTTTTAGCACCCTAGCTGGTATGTTTTCGGGACCCGGGGATTTGTTTGGTTTAAAGTCTTTGAGCAAGTTGACCATTCCTTGCTCGTCTGCTGTTATTTTTGCCATGGGTTCAGTATAAATTTTTTTTTGGAGATTCGCGTTGGCTACATTGTTCAAGAATACGCTTTGGAAGAATTTGTTTAGAATGTTGGCTTTAGCCTCACTGTCAGTATGAATGATATTTGTTGCAGTCCCTTAAGCAAGCCACGGTTTGTTGACCCCCATCTACTTCCCTAACATATGACCAGAAAGCTTTGGGGTCAGTGTTCAAATACTCGCAGAGTACTTTACGTTTAAAGTCTTGCAAAGTGCTACGTAATTGTGTTTTGGTTTCAATTTTAGAGGATCTATACTTGTCCAAAAGCTGTTTATTGTCCAAGGGTGATGAGTTTAGACCTGCTTTCTTTACCTTATAGTGTAACCTGCTCTGCTTTCGAAGGGCTTTTTTAACGCCTTTGTTGTACCACCTGGGGTCACGATATCCTTTAACATATTTTACAGGGATGAAAGCTGTGATTCCCTTTTGCATAATTTTTACAAACTGTGTCCAAGTTTCTTCCACAGTGGCAAGACTTAAGCGTGTTTTGAAATCGTGTAGTGAAGAGTTTAAATGGCTAGCAAAAGTTTCAAAATCTGCTTTGTGATAATTATAAATTTTTCTTTTTGGCTTAACATTATTTTTTATTTCTACGTTCAAGTTGATAATAACTGATTTATGGTCACTCATACCCTCGTCAGTTGATACACTATTAATGCGTTCTGGTGTGTTCGTAAGAAATAAGTCCAATATGTTCTTTCCACGGGTGAGTGTGCGTGCTGCTCCATGGAGCGAGTTTCTTTGAACCAATTTTAGTAAGAAATTGCAAGATTCGCGATCATGGGTCCGAGATTTAACGCTATTGCTGTCCCAGTCGATACCAGGGAGGTTAAAGTCACCACCAATTATATTGATGCATTTATTATTTTTGTGTGTAAATTTATTTATTTGTTCATTGAGGGTATTAAGTGTTTGAAAATCTGAGTCTGGGGGTCTATAGAAAGAGCATAAATTAACGTTGGGTTGATTGGATCGCAGTTGATTGGATCGCAGCAAACACTTTCTATGCTATTATTTTCAAATGCAAGTTATCTGCTTTCAAGATTACTTTTCACAGCCACTAAAACTCCTCCTTCGTGTCATGTACCTCTATCATGTCGGTAAACTGTTAAGGTTATTGGGATAATTTCTTGGTCATTGATGTCATTACACAGCCAACTCTCTGTGCCTAATATTATATCAGCCGAATGACATTGGATTATGTGCTCGAGATCTGCTATTTTATTTTTGAGGCTTCTGCAATTTAATACAAGTGCATTTAATTATTTTTCTCTTGAATAACGCCCTTGTTTGTGTGTGACCGTAATTTACGACATGTTTGTGGAGAAGTGGATGTCAAATGTCTTTCTACGTCAATGCCAGGGTTGTCGGTTACTTTTACATGTTGGTTGTATGTTGTATTAAAACAAGTTGATGTTTGTTCTGTTATTTTTGGGATCTGTGAGGCGTAACCTGATCTCAAGTGACAAAAAGCGCTGGATTCTTCTTTATTTTTCCCAATATATGACCTGCGCTCTTTCCTTCCAACTATGCTTAACCCTAGAAACGTGTTTGTGTAACCTACGCGCTACACACTGTGATGCCACGGCAGTATAATGGACCCCGGAGCAATTTAGGGGTACCCAACACGATGAGAGGACAGGCCTCAGATCAACGAAGTCCGCTCCGATTTCCCGACAGAATCCCAACAATCTCTCGTTTATACCCTCTATTCAGCTCCAAACGAGCCTTCTGGTGTCAGTACGTGGCACAATGCTACAAACTCTTAATTTAAGAGGAACCTTCAACTCTGCCTCAACCCGTTTCACCTCCGAGTGCATCTCCTTAATGGAGCGCAGGATCTCTTCAGATCCGCGTTCTGAGGCGTCGTGTGGTCCCACATGAGCCACAATGCATAGCTTTGAGCAACCCGTATTACTGACACCCGCCTTCACCGCCTGCGTCGCCTGGCGACCCTGCCACCTGGTATACACCAGGACGACAAGAATCCAACACCTCCCTCCTGTTGAACTCTGCGGCGCAGCGGATGCATTATATGCCGGACGTTAGAACTGCCTAATATAACATTTCCCTCCCTTCCCGAGCGCTGATGTCTAACTCTAGGCAGTGCCCTCAGAGTAGGGGTAGGAGCTGCAGGTACGGTGGTGCTGTCATCCAACAGCACCTGGTACCTGTTGGAGATGGGGATGGTGTCTGCCTCCGCAGAGTCCAATCCTTGCTGCAGCGTTACCTTCCCCTTGCCCCGAGATACAACCCTCCAATCGTCAGACCTACCGACATGAGGTACTCCCTCGTTGAGAGATGGGACACGAGGCAGGTCTCTAATCGCCCAGCCACGTGTAGCATTCGGAGGAATCCGTGCATCCCTATGGGCATGGCGGGTTTTCCAATTCCCACACCGAGTCCCAACTCTCCTGAGGGGATCCCTCCCACCGGATATCTCCGAACGAAGCTCCCGCACCATCCTCTCTAACATGACGATACGAGCCCTTAGAGCTGTGCATTCGCCAGTGCCTTCGATCATGGCAACAGGGGACCTAGGTGAAGCCATCCTGGTTATTAACCGAGTCCCAATAAAAGCTAACCTAAACCTGCTATGCTAAAGATATGTTTTTGTTTTATATAGGGCGGTACTATAACCAAAACTGTACGAAACTGGTAACTTGATGTAATGGACTCTGTACTTGTAACTGTAAGTGGCTACTCAGTGGAAAATAAGAGAAGAAGAGAGAGAGTACTCACCAATAACCAGTCAGAGGAGCGGGAAACAAATAACTACAAGCCACTAAGAATACCCACTAAAATTACCAACACACTATTAAAAAATAATAACAAGCAGCACAAAGACTAAAAAAACTAAGCTATTTCACAAAATAAAAGCTAACACCACACTACACTTCACTAGGGAAGAATATGCACAGAGGCGCACAAGTAACAACAGGTAAGCTCGGCTACGGTCTAACCGGTTCCAGGGAGCGAGGTCAGGCACGTCCGTTCTCGGCAGAGGCCAGGTAGAGAATGATCATTCTGGTACCTTTAACAGGGTCTTCCCTACGGCCTTTTAAAGGATTATATTTCCACCTAGAATCTTTAATGGGGTCTGACAGCCTCGTGAAAGATTCCAGACAGGACAGTGTGTGTGTGGCTGTGTGTGATCCCTGGCATGGATTAATTTCCCGTAAACCACCACCGAGAATATTCTTGGTTGAGAGGTTGTGTTTGGTCCCTTTCATGGTTCCACCGAAAACTAACACAGCAATTAGTCTGACAAGAGTTGTGACTGTTAATTACAGCCATTGGAGTTTTCCCCCCTTATTATTTTAACCTGTGGCCATAGAGCTCTTGATTTCTTTCTTTCCAAAATTACAATCATAATTCCTTCAATTAGCAATTCCTTGAAATAAGATCATCTCGTAATACAATATTAAAGTATAAAATAAACCAATACTTCAAATTCATTGTAAAAAAAATGACAATTTGTAGCAGACTTAAAATAAGTGAGTAATGTGAATTAATTCAAACGCTTCAATAGACTCCAAGAAAAATAGGTGTGCAACTGTCATTGTGGACTTCAGAAGGCACATTAGGTGGGCATGTGCCAGTAACATCCAACCTTCAATTTGACCAAAATGTATTAGAGCGGAGTAGGAGCAGATGTGAGACAAATGGCAGGCCAGAAAGAATCAGCACTGTAATGAATGAACTTTTGAATTAAAGAAGAAAGTAGTTTTATCACGGCACCTGTCTAGGGCAAATTAGCTAAAAAGTAAAATTATATTGCCAAGTTCTCTTCTCAAAGTGAGGCAGACTTAACAGCCAAATTCTTCAGTAAGTCAGAAAACTTGATAAAACATATGATGATTAAAGTAATGAAATGTATGTTTAGGTATTTAGTGAATAAGGGATAGCCAAAAGGCTCTTGTGCAGTCATAAGTTCTAAATCTGTGCCATATCTCAGGGATTCCCAGGGTCTCCTGGAGTAGCTGGACCAAGAGGCCTTCCAGGGATACAAGGTCCTGAGGGAAGGGGACTGCCAGGGACCAAAGGTGAAAGGGTAAGTTTTATCTATTGAACTTAGTGAAACATTTCCTTATTTATTTTTTCATTAATCAAATAGCTTTAAGTGTCAATCGTTAGCTGTAAATGGGGGTTTGTTGGGGAGAGGAATACCCCCAGTGGAGTTCACTGGATATGAAATAGTGGTAGATCTAGGAGGAGGAAAGAATTTGAAATTATGATACCACATCCATCCTTTTTTGTCTCTTTTGATAAGGTGCTTCACAAAGAGGGATGTTATGTTCCTAATCTTTATACGTGTTCTGTGCTCCTTTATTCAATCTTCAAATTTCAGCCATGTTTGCATAATACATTTAGTGGAACACTCCTTTACTTGATTTAATTCATACACTGCACTCCTCTTGTCATTGGGAACTTTGTCTTTAGCATGTGAGATCAGGTCATTACGCAATAATTCCCTTTTCTTCGAATCCACTTTTAACCCATCCATTCCCCTTCTAATCTGAGCTATCCCTACTCCTCTGTTCTGTAGATATGTATATTATAAGTTAATCTACTGGTCTAGGTATGTTTTTGGGTTGATGCAACTACCAAATAAATATTTTGTGACTCCTAACAAGACACAATCAACCAACCTACTCTACATCAGGTCCCTCTTCATCTCTGCACACCTCCTTCCTCCCATCACCTCATCCAACATCCCTATCCTGTTTATGTCCTTTCCTTGTTTGCCTAACATTCTCCCCTTTATTATAGTCTTCCACATCCCACTGCAAATCAACACACCATTAATTCATCATTCCTGCCTCCATGGGACATCTCCCAACAAACCCCTCTCCTTACCCACCATCCCTAGTAATTATATATATATATATATATATATATATATATATATATATATATATATATATATAACCACAATTCCACCACCAAACTTTTCCCCAAATGCCCCTCTGTCACTTTCAAACGCCCCGCCAATCTATCAGATCTTCTAAAATCTACCAATCCACTTCTTAAATCCTCGCCCCGTTCCAAAATCACTCCCAGACCCTGCAATAAGCCTAGATGCAAAACATGTCCTATTTTCCTAACCAGAATCCCATCCCTCTCCCACCCGCTCTTTAACTCTCTCCCACCAATGCCCTACTCCTCGTGTACCTCCAGCAATGTTGTCTACCTACTCAAGTGCCAACTTTGCCCTGCTTTTTACATTGGACAGTGTACCACACCCCTTAATATTAGAATCAATAATCATCGAGCCTCATGCAACAATTCCTCCCTTATTGGTATACTCCCAATCCCCAAACATGCCTCCGAACACAACACTGCCTTTGACCAATGCTTTAAAGTATCCATCTTAGCATCCCTCCCACACTCAGACCCTCCACTGAAACTCAAAACATTAGAGCTAGCTTTCATCTGGCTCTTGGATTCCTGGAATCGCCCAGGTATTAATATTAGACATTAATTGCCCCCTTTATGCACATAATTTCATCCCCCTCTGCCCCCAACAACTTCCATATCATCCCCACATTTTTTAAAATTCCTGCGCCATACGCTACCTCTCCAAACCCCTCACCCCGAATGCCTTCCCCCCTTTTTTCCCCCCTTTTCCTTTCTTTTCCCCTCTTTTCCCCCTTCACCTTCCTACCACTGCTTTTGGGCCCTCCTCTGCCTCAGCTCTGTTCCTAATTCCTCTTGAGAAAGGTGATTGCACCACCGAAAATTCGAAAACTAGTGAGTCCCTCTTTTGTACGTTTTAGTTTCTGTGTTTGCTATGACTACTATATTTAGTGAATTTACATTATTGTGCACATTCGTGGGTTTTCCAAGAAAGTGATATATATATATATATATATATATAAAACCATAAACACAGTAATCAACCCGAAGGTCGGTTTAGTAGGTGATGGTAGAGCTCACCCGTGTACCAAGCCCGACGGCGTGTGAATATTCACACATCAGGGTAGGGGGGCCAGTTCCTTTCCCTGTGCCGGTTATGGTTTCCCAGGAAGATCTGGTACCCGAAAAATCAACTAGCTTGGGTGGAGCTGCAGGTGCCCAAAGTGTCTTGCCCGGGAATCGAACCCAGGACCCTCCGGTCAGCAGTCCAACGCTCTACCCGCTAGACCACCGCGACCCGCATATATATATATATATATAATTATTATTATTATTATTGGGTAATCTACCGGTTAAGGTAGGTTTTTTGATGGACACAACTATCAAATAAACATTTTGTAACTCCAAACAAAACCCAATCCAGCAACCTAAACTACATCAGGTCCCTCTTCATCTCTGTGTACTTCTTTCCTCCCTTCATCCCATCCAACATCCCTATCATGTTTCTACCCTTTCCTCGCTTGCCCAACATTCTCCCCTCTATTACCTTCTTCAACATTCCACTACCGCTCAATATGCCTTTCATCCATTCTTCCTGCCTCCATAGGATTTCTCTCAACAAACCCCTCTTCTCACCCACCATTTCCAGTACTTCCTCATTTGTTTTCCTTTCGGTCCATTTCACCTTCTCCATTCTTCTCCACACCCACATTTCAAAAACCTCCAATCTACGTCTACACTCCTGCTTCAGTGACCACGTTTCCGCACCATACATAGCTACGCTCCATATCAGAGTTTTTCGAGTCTTGTCTTAACATCTCTACTCAACGTCCCTGTCATCAACTTCCTCCTCCTTGAGAAAGCCTCCTTGCCTAGTGCAATTCTTCTCCTTACGTCCCTACTACTTTGACCGTATTGGTCCAAAAAACTTCCGAGATATGTAAACTGTTCTACCTGCTCTACTTTTTCCCCGCCTATTTTAATATTTAGCTTAGCCTTTTTCTTTCTGGAAAATCGCATAACCTTTGTTTTATTAATATTGATTCTCATCCCATATTTATCGCACTAAACCTCCAATTCACTCAGTAATGCTTGCAACCCCTTGGCTGACTGAGCAACTAGCTTGGTCATCAGCAAACCTAACCGATTTTACCAATTCCCGTCCGACATTTATTCCTACCTCCAGTTCTTCCCATGCCTCTTTAATCATTTCCTCTACATATACGTTGAACAGTACCGGTGACAATGGGCAACTCTGCCTTACACCTCTTCTTAACACTGCCCATCCGGACTCTCCATTCCCCACTCGCACCTGCGCAGTCTGAGACATGTACAGGTTGTGGATCAGTCTCCTGTCCCTTAAATCCATTCCTATTTTCTGCAATACACGCATTAATTTTTCCCAATTCACTCTATCAAATGCTTTTTTGAAATCTACAAAACAGGCAAAAATATCCTGATTGTATTCTATATTCCTCTCAATTAGTGATCTCATTACTGCAATTGCATCACTCGTACCTCTTCCTTTCCTAAACCCAAACTGATCATCCCCTAACTAATCATTTGCCTTACTCTCTATCCTTTTGTTGATGATCCTGAGAATAACTTTAGTTGCGTGGGATATCAAACTTATTGTTCTGTAATCCTCACATTACGTAGCCTTTGCCTTTTTTGGAATAGGAACTAACACCGATCTCACAAAATCTTCCGGCCAGATTCCTTTCTCATAGATACTATGAATCAGTCCATATATGACCTTCTTCCCACCTTTTACTAACCATTTACGCAGTTCTTCCGGAATGTTGTCCACCCCTACAGCCTTATTTGCTTTCATCTCTTTTAATGCCCTTTCTATTTGATCGTCAAGTATGCTTGGACCTAAGCTATCTTCTTCTACGTCATGTTCCTTTTCTATGTCTAACCTTGTCGGCCTAAGTTCTGTACCATACAGTGTTTCTATAGATTCTTTCCATCTCTCTTGGATTTTTCCTGGTTCAACTATTGTCTTACCCCACTTATCTTTAACTGTTAGCACAGATCTTGCCTTCTTACTACCCGATAATAACTTAACCTTGCTGTATAGAGCACCAATTTCACTCTTCTTCTGTAAATTTTCCATATCCTCGCATTGCATTTTCCACCATTCTTCTTTTGCTTTATTTGTAGCCCTTCTCAATTTATTGTTTAACTCTTTGTACTTCATTTTGCCTAACTCTCTGTTTACATTTTTTCATCTTCTTCTTTCATCCATCTTTGCAATCATATCATCCGTTTCCCATAGTTTCCTTATCCTTTTCCCGTTAACGGTTCCTATAGTGTCTTTAGCGGCTTCCAATATCGCTTTCTTGATACCTTCCCATTTTTCTTCGATAGTACTCAGTTCTTTACCGTCATCCATCATTTTCTCTACAGCCTGCTGGTACTCCTTCCTCGTTAATCCATTTAATGCTTCTAAATTCCATTTCCTAACCCGCGGCCCTTGCCTTATCTTCTTGAAACGAACATTACATTTCATTACAACTAAATTGTGGTCAGAGTCCGCATCCGCTCCTGGGAAACTGTGCGAATTTATCACACTGTTCCTAAACCTGTGCCTAACCATAATATAATCTAGCTGATACCTTTCTGAGTCACCTGGCATTTTCCATGTATACCTACGCCTGTGGGTCTAAACCATGTGTTGGCGATGACTAACCCCTGTCTCCTGCAGAATTCAATTGTTTCTCCCCGCGTTCATTCCTCGTGCCTAACCCATAGTCCCCGACCTCACCACCATCTCTTCCTTCGCCTACCGTCGCATTCCAATCCCCCATCACTATCAAATGTTTCCCTGCAGGATCACTCGCGATGATATCCTGTATATCATCATACATCCTATCGACTTCTTCCTCCTTGTGGTTGCTCGGTGCCATGTATACTGAATAATGACCAAGTTCGTCAGCTCTGCTTTAATCTCTACGAGTAAAATTCTATCTGTCGCTTGCTCTATGTTGACTACGCTTCTTCCTACCCCTTTATTTAAAATTACGGCAACCCCCCGTTGGCTCTCGTCCCCGCCGCTGTATATCACTCTATAATTGTCACTCCAGTAATCTCCGCTATCCTTCCATCTCACCTCACAGAGACCTAAAACATCTATATTACCTCTTTCCATCTCTCGCTTATTATTTTCTACTTTGCCTCTCCTTAACATTGTCCTGACGTTCCAGGTTCCTATTCTAACTACTTTCGTCTTCTTCTGAGTCTTCTGTCCTGCTGCAGTTATTTCTTCCCTGCAAGGGTTTTGTGGGATGTTGACCGCGGAAGCCTTGCCTCTCCCGCTGCCGGGCACGACACACGGCTTCTTCGGCCGAGTCCCGTAGTTGCCAGGACTCATATTATCTATAGTGCCCATCATTACATTCTTGGGAATCATAATTGAAGTGGTTTCCCGTTGCCTTCCTCAATAGTGTTTTTAACGTGACACCATCACTTAATGGCCGGCCCACTGGGGTCAGACGCCATTGCAGCCGCCTCACTGAGGAACAGACACTGCGTGGGCTACCTTTCGTCTGGCTCCTAACCTTCGACCTATCTGGCATGGGTGACCCTACCAGGAAATATTTTTATTTTTCCAGCCAGTACAGCTCTAGGGGTCATCGGAATGCACAAGCCCTTCCACCACGACATGTTTGTAGCCCATGTGAGGGAGAAACGGATTGTGTGACAAAATGCTACATACTATGAAAATAAACACTCTGATATGAAAAATTGAAATTATAAGAGCACAGAGAAAATTATAGCTCTAATTATTATACAGAGAGTAATTATTATTAGTCCCGCCAGTACAGCTCTAGGGGTCATCGGAACACACAAGCCCTTCCACCACGACAAGGTTGTAGTCCATGGGAGGGGATATATATATATATCGATGATGCGGAAGTACTCACGAGAGCAATATAACATTTGGACGGCACAATAGAACACAGAATAAAACAGATAACACGTAAAAGGACACTCACACTGTAGATGATTTAAGCTTTCGGCCCACTCCGAGGACTTCTTCAGGTCAGACTGAGAAGTTTTGAGGGAAGAGTGTCTGGGGAGGGGAGGGGGGGGCGGAAGGTTTAGGGACTGTTGGGAAGGAAATTAAAGATGTCGGTTAAGGGTGGGAATTCGAAAGGATCGGAAATATAGGATGTATGTGGATTCGCAAGTTCTCACCTCTATGTTGGTGGCTGAATCGGGTAGGGATTCTAGAACTGTTAGGGAAAAGCATTCGTCAAATGATAGGTTGTGTGAACTTGCGTGTAAAGGGATAGGAAGAAAAGAGAGTGAAGCGAGAGAAGTCATGTAATTCTGTAAGTCTTGTCTTAACATCCCTACTCAACATCCCATCATCAACTCCCTCCTCCTTGAGAAAGCCTCCTTGCTTAGCACAATTCTTTTTCTTACGACCCAACTACTTGGACCATAAAAAGAGACCAGGAGGCTTTTTCAAGGAGAAGGGAGTTGATGACTGGAACGTTGAGTAGGGAGGTCAAGAAATGTCTCGTAAAAACTCTGATGGAGCGTAGCTATGTACGGCACGGAAACATGGTCGCTGAAGCAGGAGATTAGACGTAGATTGGAGACTTTTGAAATGTGGGTGTGGAGAAGAATGGAGAAGGTGAACTGGACCGAAAGGAAAACAAATGAGGAAGTACTGGAGATGGTGGGTGAGGAGAGGGTATTGTTGGGAGATATCCTATGGAGGCAGGAAAAATGGATGAAAGTCAAATGAGTGGCAGTGGGATGTTGAAGAAGGTAATAGAGGGGAGAATGTTGGGCAATTGAGAAAAGGGTAGGAACAGAATAGGGATGTTGGACAGGAGTAAGGGAGGAAGGAAGTACACAGAGATGAAGAGGGACCTGATGTAGAGTAGGTTGCTGGATTGGAATTTGTTTGATGTTACAAAATATTTATATGATAGAGTTGTCCATTCAAAATCCTTCCTTAACCGGTTGATTACCAAATAAATCTAAAAATAGAGCAATGGGTTTGTATGCTGGTGGCATCTGGTATTTTTCAGTGGTATCCTGTTCCCTACCTGAGGTGCTTCGTGGAGGGCACTTTAGTGAATACTCCATCCATTGGATGGGATATTAAAATGTGAATCCCTCTGGCATCTTTCATTAAGATTAGGCTTATGCCAATGTCAGGTTTCTCTCAACCCTTCAATCCTTTCCTGTCCATCCCTATTGGTGCAAATGACCTTGGCTGTCGGTTGCCTCACTGAAATACTACTGGTATATATGTGTACTAAGTTGTTTTCTGTAGGACCTATCTGATAGTGACATCCAATATTGAAACTTAGATCATGTTCTAAATAATGTTTCTATGGAATGACAAAGTTAATTATTTTATTTAAACTTTAATTTTCCATCTTAAACCATTTCATTCCCTGTACATCAATTTTATGCTGAGAAAATATATGATGATGGTAATTTCCAGTACATGATTATTCCTGACACTAATATCCAACATTTTCTGATAGAGCGTTCTTAATACTGGTTTGCTATCTAGGAACAGGACTTGTATGTATTTATGGAGTCATCGTGTGATTTTTTAAACAAGATGTAGTCTTCCGCAATTAATTTTTTTCAATTTAATTCTTGGGTTTAATTAATAGCATATTACTTATAATTCAAATGCCTTTTTGGCATAAATCACTTTTTACCAATTTTTACAGGGTGACATTGGATTTCTTGGACTACCCGGAGAGAAGGGAGACCCAGGGGCACCAGGACCAGTGGGCCCAAGAGGCCCACCTGGGGAAATACGGCAAATTGAAGGAGTCTCAGGGAGCCTAGGGGTAATAGGACCTCCTGGACCAGTGGTAAGAACTCCTGTGGAAAATAAACAGAATTCACCTCTCTATGATCCAACTGATTCTGCATGGATTAGCCCATGTTGTTGTTTCTTTAAATTAGTTTGACCGTAAAGTGTTTACAGAAAAACATTACATGCCACATTAATTTTTATTCCTCCATCTAATTAGCCATGAAATTCGCTGAGTTGGGTGAACAATTATTTTTCATGGAGATGATTAGTCATTTGAATTTAATTTAAACAGAATTCAAGAGTCTTCTCAGTGACATTTTTCCATGAACATATTCTCAGCCTAAAATTATCCATATCTATGTGCTCAATACAGGGTCCAGAGGGGCAAGAAGGACCTCCAGGGCCCAGGGGTTCTATCGGAGACACGGGTCTTACGGGTGAACCAGGAAGGGATGGGATTCCAGGAGAGAGAGGGTTGAAGGGAGACAGGGGTGAGCCAGGGGCCCAAGGACTTAGAGGACTCCCAGGTATAGCGGTATGTACAAACAAAGGGAATTCTATGCATAGCCACCACAGAATAGAGAAAATTAACATTTGAAACTAAAATTCATTCATTCAGCTTGGCAAGAGCTGTGTGTCCTCATGTGCTTCAGACCTTGCGCTTTCAAATGGTTACAATTTATTTTATTTATATTCTATTTATAAATCCTGTTACTAACACCATAATAACCTGTACTGATTGACATTGTTGACTTTTACAATAATTTGCATTAATAAGGTAATTTATGATATATCTAAGGATATTTATATAATATATATAGCAATTTTGCTATATAGTGATTTTGTAGTGATAATCTCAAAATGACACCAAGGTTTCTCCCATATTGATCCATTTGGCTAGACAATAGTTTTTCTGGCATTATAGTCAGCATCATAAGGTCTAATGTAATGGCAGCAAAATGTTATATGGCTTAATGGATCAATATGGGAGTATTCAATAAAGTTGGTGTATAGTAACTTAGGAATTTTCTAATGGCTTCACCTGCAGAGTATATATAAGCATAGTTTATTTTGCTTAAGAAGTGTAATTGGTGTAAAAGATGCATTTTAATTTGAAAAGCATTCCATAAATTAGTGAAAAATAATCATGTTGACATTTGATTTTATTTACACACAATAAAACAAAATTTTCTTATCACAACCAAAGTTGCTAGTTATCAGTACCTATTGTACATTATCATCCATGTAAGTGCATTATTTTCAAAGTGATATACTCTCAATAGCCATGGCATCAGATAAAGGCAAAAGCTCATTTTTGATCTATTTCAAATTTGCCCTAATACACCTGCCTTTGGCCAGGGACTCCATATTTGTGAAATTAGGCACTGCATACATGTTTTCAATTATTAAAGATTGAAATAACTATTTTTCACCATATGACGTAACCTTAAAACATGTTCATAATGAGGACTTAGGTTATCACTTTTTACTCATTTTAAATTGCAGTAACTTCTCAATTGGAGAATGCATGAGAATCTTTGAAATTATGTTTACTCCTTAATGTGATATCCACAACCTGAATTGGAGTTTCTTGTCACAGTCAATGACCCCATAGGGGTTCATAATTCATGTACTTGCACATTCTAATGATTCTTCCTCAGGGTCCTCCTGGTCAGCCTGGCAGGCCTGGAGCTCAAGAAGCTGGTGAGATTGGCCCTGGTGCAGTTGGACCACCTGGCATCCCTGGGGAGCCAGGATTGCCAGGTCCAGTTGGACCAAAGGGTGGCAAAGGATCTCAGGGAGACAGGGGCGAGCCTGGACCAAGAGGAGACAAAGGCAAGGATTAAATCCACTTGTTTTATTCTCTAAAAACTGACATTAGTAGAAATATGTCACTCTGTTTACCCTTACTTTTTTAGACATTTAATTCGAAATTGTATCACTCCAAGCCATAACCCAGTTGGAGGTGGAGCTCTCAGCTATGAGCAATGGCAGATGTATCAGCCAGCTAAGTCCAGCTGATGCATGAGCCATTGAAATGGGCAACCACAGGTAGGACATGGACAATAGATGGTCCCTCAACTTGAATCTGTGACTTTCACATGCCATAGGACCAAGTATGAGAGGAGTCCAAATCTCATTGATAAAGTCAACCTATCTAACATTATCTTATTAACTTGAATTAAATGTGAAATTGCAAATGTTGTGGGCTCATTATCACATTTTCCTTTAATGTTTATTAGAAATATCATCCAAGCTGACTCATTTCACCTATTTAATCTTTAGTCTTGTAAGATGATTAGTTATCACATTTTCTGGAATAATTTTATATAAATCTTCCAATGACCGATATAAACTACTCTGGAGAAAGAAAATGATTACTTTACTTTTTTGGAATATAAGGATACTACAATAAATTTAGAATAGTTTTAAAAAGAAAGCTTTTGCTTTATCTAATCATTTATTTAGTCTGATTGAATGGTTGAATATGATGATCATAAATGGTTATTCAGTTAGTATGATGAAAATGGGTTATTACAATAGAAAAGAGAATATTTGCAATGGATTGTTTACAATTCATTGAAGGTGACAAAGGATGTAGAAAAAGGACTAGCATGTTTCTGAGTATAGTAGGAAGATGAGATAATGACATTGAATGAACAAGGGTAGAAGAAGTTGATACCTGTCTTAAAAATATTTTATGATGAAAAGGAATTGGAGCAGTATACTTTGAATTGATAAAAATCATTTGGCTAATCTACAAGATGACCCACAATTAGTGAGGAAAGAAGAAATTTATCTACTGTTTCAAAACTCAGAACTACATTTTATATACGTATAGACATAAAAGGTATTTTCTGTGAGCAAGTATCCTTCAACTTTCAGCTATAATAGGCATTAACCTACGAGGGTCATCCGGAAAGTAGTACCCGTTCGTGCTGCATGAAGTGCTGACGACGCGAATAGCCGCTGGACGAGGTCAGATAGCTTCAGTGGCTTGTCTGCCTTCTCTGAGCCAAGTTGCGTGACGCTAGCATTGCCTGTGTTGTTTCTGTGATTGTTTACAAGGTTTAAAAAATTGAGAACGCCGCCAGTTGTGAAGTGAGGGCAGTGATTAAATTCCTCAATGCAAGAAACGTTCGCCCATGTGATATTCATCGCCAATTAAAGGAGGTGTATGGAGACAATGTAATGGATGAGTCGTCTGTTCGGCGGTGGTGTCGCAACTTCAACATGGGGAGGGGGAACACACACGACGATGAGCGTTCGGGGAGACCGTCTGTCATTACAGACCAACTGGTGAGCTCAGTTGACGAATTCGTGAGGAACGATCGGCGCGTCACAATTGATGACATCTGTGAGCATTTTCCCAATGTTTCTCGAACAATTGTTCATGAAATTGTTAAACACCATCTGCATTATGAAAAAATTTGTGCAAGATGGGTCCCTCGCATGCTTACAGATGAGCACAAAACCAAGCGTATGGCTGCAGCACTGACGTTTTTGGGACGTTATTCTGATGAAGGAGACTCTTTCTTGACTCGCATAATTACTGGTGACGAAACATGGGTTTGTTATGCATCACCTAAGAGTAAACGACAGTCAATGGAGTGGCATCATGCTCATTCACCAAACAAATCAAAAAAAATTCAAGACAGTTCTGTCCACCAGGAAACTCATGGCAACCATTTTCTGGGATCGACGAGGTGTATTGCTTATTGATTTTATGGCCCGTGGAGACACTATTAATGCCAATGCGTATTGTGAAACATTAAAGAAATTACGGCGGGCAATACAAAATCGGCGGCGAGGTCTATTGTCTACTGGTGTCATTCTCGTTCATGACAATGCCAGGCCTCATGCAGCTGGGATAACACAAAAACTTTTGCAGCAATTCAAATGGGAAACTTTCGACCATCCACCGTATAGCCCGGACTTGGCCCCTTCAGATTTTCATCTCTTTACAAAGCTTAAAGACTTTTTGGCAGGAAAAAGATTTGACAGCGATGAAGAACTTAAAGAAGGAGTGACCCTGTATCTCAATGAGCTGGCGGCGAAGGACTATGCAGCAGGAATACAGAAACTTGTCACGCATTATGACAAATGCCTTAATTTGCTTGGAGATTATGTTGAGAAGTAGTTTAAAGTATCCTCTTTCAAATAAAATTTTTTATGTTTGTTAATATTTACTTTTGTGTCTTTATTTCACGAACGGGTACTACTTTCTGGATGACCCTGGTACTTTAGTAGACTTTTATTCTGGTAAATTTTCAACTTTTCTTCAAATTTCATGAATTCAAGCTTACCAAAGATGTTCTAAGAGATTTTAAAATGTATTTTGGACCAAAGGAAATAAGTGCAACCAATTAGATTTGTGATTTGTCCAACCATTAGGTGACCGAGGTGAGTCAGGCCGCAATGGAATTGATGGCCTAAGAGGAGCCCCAGGGCGAGATGGAGCAGTGGGCCAATTAGGTCCCAAAGGAGAGGCAGGACTGCCTGGGATGCCTGGACTCATTGGATCCCCTGGACTTGTAGGACTACCTGTGAGTAACTGCACTCAGAACAAGAATACCATACAGAGACAACATTTATGACCTCGGAGTACTGGACATGTTTACAATTTAGATCAATTTGATGAACCAGTTGAAAGAACACTATAGAATCCAAAACCTCTTGTAGGAATAACCATGAAAAATGTGCTAAATTAATATTTGAATATTAAAATATGGATCAACAAAAAATAAAAATAAAAAAAATATTTCAAATTTAGTTATTCCTTTTAATTGATGAATGATACTTATCAAGTAGTCAAACTTCATCAATTGACCCCCTATCATATTCATAATCCCAAGAGAATAATTAAATAAATATCATATGAAAAGAGCTCATAATTGAAAGTACATGAATTGATCCTTTAAATGACTACTTTCAGCATCGTTTCATTGATACCTATCAAATGTGAAATTTAAACAACAAGGAAAAGTTGTATCCTTCCATTAGCATCAAAAAACCAACATCCATTATTGATAATATATTTTTTTAATAGCATTCATAATTTTTACTTGGTTTCTTTTGGAATCCCAATATCTATTATTTAGATATCACTATGTCTTGAATGCTAGAACTTGATATCTATGCCTGATGTTTTGTAATTTGCATTCAAGTGCACTAATATAACCTCATGGGCCTGATGAAATAAATGTTGCTCATGTACATTGTAATACATTTGTGTGAAGTTTCCCTACATCACTCTGTCTCCCTCCCTCAATTTCTGCCCTGGCCAACTCTCTTCTCATAATGGCATTCCCACAGGGAGCAGCAGGGCCACCTGGCATACCAGGGCCTGCTGGGCAGAAGGGTGATACTGGGGAGCCAGGACAGCCCGGTCTGCCTGGTGCTGTGGCCCAGGCAGGTGAGCCAGGGGCTTCAGGACCCCCAGGCCCCATTGGGCCACAGGGAGAAGATGGAGAGAGGGGTGAGAAGGGGGATAGGGGAAGTCCTGGAGTGATGGGGCCACCTGGACCAGTGGGGCTGCCTGGAGGACAGGGACTTCAAGGGGAGGAGGGAGAAGGGGTATGGCCTTGGATATGGTTCTCTGCTGCCCTTGAAAGTTGTAGCAATATTTTTGTGTATATTCAAATTAATTTCTTCAACCAGCTAATCTTTAGCTATTGTTTATTAATTTACCAATGTCATTAATGAATTACTGAAAACAGTATATAAAGATTGGGTACCTAAATCATATTTTATTTGTGAAGGAGGACCTCTAAAATTATAGAATACATATTTATCCTCTTTGATTACTAATTTGATCACCTCATACTTTTATTAGCATCAATCTGGAGTTAAACAGATTTGATTATTTTTCTTCAGGGACCTCCTGGACAACGAGGTGAGGCAGGACCAAGAGGACATGAAGGGCCACAGGTAAGATGCATGCCAAAGTGTTGCTCATTTATTATTTGGGATTTGCATTAATTTTTGTCATATATATATAAAAAAATTCTCTCTCAAGCTCACTCAATACACTTGTCACTCTGAATTTCTTTTGGCATGCATTGCATTGGGCATCGTGCCCAATGGTTTATGCATCAAGTTCCCTATATGAGGCCTACCTCCAGCCCGACATCCCAGTCTTCATACCATGAAGTTTCAGCAGTCATTTCTCTTTTGCACATACATCCGAAATCAATCAACTATTCTTATGCACAAATACCACAATTCCACGCATTCCCTCATTAACATTATTTCTCTCACTTCCCCACATTTCCTCCCCTATGTTAACCGAATTCTTAAATTCGCTCCCTTGAGTTCCGACATAGTAAAGCTCTGAGAAAATCCTCCAATCTTTGTGCTTCTTATTTCCGGCAGGGCCTTGCCTTACCTCTCCTACTCGTGAAACCTAACCCTCCTTCCACACCCCTTCACCTCCATACCTGATTTGGCTACTATGTTGCACCTCCCCCCACCTGCCCCACCGACTCCGCTTACACAACCGATTACGCATACACTACCGATTTCGCGAACTCTGCCCAGCCATCACCACCAAAAAAACCTTTCTCAACCCACCCCTTCCTCGCCAGTCGACCAAACAGGTGACACTGCCAAACACGTGCTGAACCTCTCTAGTTTTACCCTGAACCAGCAGCAAGGTTCACTACTAAGTAAAGGCCTCTCTTTCTCCCCCACCCCCAAAGTCAATCATGTTACTATCCTCTCTGACACTATAAATTTTGCTAGAAATCTAAGATGGCGACACTTCTGGGCTTCACTACCTGCCAACTCTAATCCTCCTGCTCCCACGCACAGCGCCCTAACTAAGTTCTGCCCACCATCCCACTTTGAGCCTAAACCTTTACCCTCGAATCACCCTGTTGAAATCTTTATTAATCTTCTCCTATCTAAAATACCTAGTCCCTCTTTCCTCAACTCCATGAATCCTAAACCAAACCTCTCCCCTGCAGAAGAATCTGAGTTGAGAAAACTAATAAAAAATCCCAACCTGGTCATCACCTCCACTGACAAGGGCTCAACAGTGGTAGTCTTAAACACCACTGGTTGCCTAAAAGAAGCCAACAGATTACTCGCAAACACTTCTTCCTACAAACATATTCCGGCTAACCCTAACCCTGCATTCCAAGATGAAATTATCGCTTTCCTCCATGACAACGGCCCTAATGAAAACCTATCCCCTAGTGACATCTCCCTCCTTTAACCTCCCCATCCAAACACCCCCCACTTCTATATCCTCCCCAAGATACGCAAACAAGAAAACCCAGGGCGGCCTATAGTCTCCTCCCGCAACTCCCCGACCGACAGAATTTCTGCCTTCGTCGACCACTATCTCCAACCTTTCATTCACTTGTTACCCTCCTATGTCAAAGATACCTACCACTTCCTCAATCTGCTCCACTCAATTTCCCTCCTTTCTGACACCAAGATCATTATGGCCACAATTGACGTCACATCCCTATACACCCCCATTTCTCATGAAGAAGGCCTTGCTTCCCTACGCCACTTCCCCTTCAAACGCCCTAGCCCTTAAACTCCAAGCACCGATTTTCTCATTGACCTTACTAACATCATCCTCACTCATAACTCTTTTTCTTTTAACGACAATTTTTACCTCCAAATCAAGGGCTGTGCCATGGGAAGTAGATTCAGCCCATCATACGCTAACCTCCACCTTGGTGTCCTGGAAGAGAAGTTCCTTTCCAGTTACCCTCTAAAACACCTTCTGTGGCTTCGGTATATTGATGACATCTTTCTACTCTGGCCACATAACATAGACTCCCTCAATTCCTTCATCTCTCAACTCAATAATTCCTCATCTCTTTCTTTCACTTCCAACATCTCATCATCACAGATCACTTTCCTCGATGTAAATATTTCCCTAACTAACAACAAATTTCTAACCTCCGTACATACTAAACCTACTAACAAACAACAATACCTTCATTTTAACAGCTGCCACCCCTACCACACCAAACGCTCCTTCCCTTACTTCCTCTCTATCCACGGGCATCACATTTGCAACCATCCCGAATCCCTCAACAAATACCTCAACAACCTTCACCATTCCCTCCTCCAACAGGGATACCCAGATTCTCTCCTTCACAAAAAAATCCTAAAACATTCCAACACCCACAATTCTCCCTCAACCACAAACTCCCACTCTCTCTCAATATGCACCACCTACTTCCATGGCATCCAGTCCCTCAAATTCCTCCTCAAAGACCTGTACCCCATCCTCAAAAATCACAACGTTTCGTCCAACCTTCTTCCCAAATGCCTCTCTGTTACCTTCAAATGGCCCGCCAACCTATCAGATCTCCTCAAATCTACCAAACCTCTTTCCAAATCCCCTCCCACCTCCAGAATCACACCCACTCCCACCCCCAGAATCACACCCACTCCGTCCTTGCGAGCAAGATGCAAAACTTGTCCTTTTTTCACCACTCCACCCCTCCCCATCCCACCTTTTAACTCTCTCCCACCCTTACCCCACTCCTCATGTACATCTCAGAATGTAATCTATCTTCTGACTTGCGAACTTTGCCCGGCATTTTATATAGGCCAGTGCTCTACACCCCTGAACCTCATGGTGAATAATCATCCCGCCTCATGTAATCCCTCTTCCCCGTCCGTGGGTCTTCCCATCCCAAAACATGCCTCCCACCACAACACCCCCTTCAACCACTCTTACAATGTTTCCGTTCTAGCATCCCTTCCCCCATCCGATAACCCTATAAAATAAAAAACAATGGAAATGGCATTTATATGGCTGTGTAAAGCCTATCAACATCCGGGTCTCAATGTCGTTCACTAAATGGGTGGAGGGAGGCTGGGGTGGATGGGTATTGATTTGTTTCTTGTGAGATGGTGGGACAATTTATTCATCCGCATACATTTTGTCTTCCTTGTCCTGGGTTTTGACTTGTCCAGCTCTTATGATGACTTTGTGAGTTGATGCCTGGGTCATGGGTGTTGTGGTATCTGTGGATGAATTATTAGTTTTCTGTGTCACTTGGTACTATTTCCGCATCCTCCCTATTCCATCTCCGCTCCCCTCTGGCCTCCCTTTCCCCCTCCATAACCCCCTCCTTCACCCCTCCCCCACCACCTGTTATCCCTTCCGCTTTCTCTCCCTCCACATACCCCTCCTTCACCCCTCCCCGCTACCTGGTTTTCCCCCCTCCCTCACCCCTTCTCTCTCTGTACCACATCCCCATACACCTCAGTCATATCTTATCTTCCAAAGAAGATGGAGTTCGAGTCCGTCGAAATTATCAAGATATTACGTGTGAGTGTTCCTTTAATGTGATCTCGTGCTGTGTGTTGCTGTCTAAGTTATATATATATATATATATATATATATATATATATATATATATATATATATATGATGATGTGTAAGAACTCACAAGAGCAATATGCCATTTGAACAGCACAATAGATCACAGAATAAAATAGATAAAACATAAGAGGACACTCACATTGTCTAACGATTCTTGTTTGCAAAAGGATTGTTGGCAGCTGAAATTCTTCGGGAGTTATGCTTGGTTTATGGACCTACAGTTATGAGTGAAGGAAAGGTTAGACAATGGTGCCATGATTTTAAAAATGGGCGAACAAATGTTCATGACAAAGAGCCAAGTGGCAGGCCCAGTGTTCTGACCAATGAAATTGTTTTGCAAGTGGAACAAAAACAACAGTGTGTTCATCGATTGATGATTAATGGCATGGCTGAACAATTTCCTCAACTTGAACGCACTAGTGTCTATAATATTGACATGGATAATCTCGGATCCCACAAATTGTGTACAAGGTGGATACCGAAAATACTCACCGACCACCACAAAGAGCAAAGCATGTCCAGTGGACCAGAGTTTTTGGCAGTTACTAACGAGATGGAGATGACTTGTTTTCTCACATTGTTACTCGGGATGAGACGTGGATATCCTACACCAATCCAGAAACAAAACAGCAATCGTGGATACACTCATATTCACCAAAACTGAAGAGTTTTAGCAAACTCCATACTCAAGTGGAAAATTGAAGGCTACCGTTTTTTGGTCAAGGATGGTGTTCTTTTAATAGATTTTATGAAAAATGGGAAAACAATTTCAGCTGATGAGTACTGCGAAATGCTCAACAAACTGACATGTTCAATCCAAAACAAATGACGCTGGAAGCTGTCATCTGGTGCAATTCTCTTCCATGATAATGTACTACCTTGATCAAAAAGTTCCCGGAATTTATTCAGAATATTAAAAATACAAGTTTATTCATCTAAATCTATATTGTCCCCTTCAAAGTAATCCCCATCGACTGCAACACACTTATGCCAGCGCTTAATCCAATCCTCGAAACATTTATTATATTCGGTTTTCGGTATGTCCATCAGTGCTTCCTGCAATTTTTCCATTACTTCCCCTCGGCTGTTAAAACGCGTTCCCCGTAATGGTTTTTTAACTCGATTGAACAGAAAGAAGTCACAGGGAGCCAAATCAGGTGAATTCGGTGGCTGTTGGATGGTATTTGTTGCATTTTTCGTCAAAAAATTACGAATAATGATAGCACTGCGCGACGGTCTCGACGCACTGTGCGACGATTTCTGGTCTCTTTCGGCGAATTGCTTCACGCAAACGTCTCATAACGCCCAAATAATACTCTTTGTTTACTGTCTGGCCTTCTGGCAAAAATTCATGATGCACTACACCGTTGTAATCCATGAAAACCGTCAGCATTGCCTTCTTTTTTGACTGAAAACGACGTGGTTTTTTTGGTCTCAGCTCATTTGGTGAACGCCATTCACTTGCCTGATGTCTGGATTGCGTGTCGTACTCATAAACCCACGTCTCGTCTCCAGTAATGATCCTTTTGATGAATGTGGGATCGGATTCAGCCTCGCAAATCATGTCTTTCGCGACGTCAACACTGTCTCTTTTTTGCATGAAATTGAGGTCTTTTGGCACCAACTTTGCTGCTACACGACGGAAACCCAAATCATTAACCACAATGTCTTGGGCGGATCCATAGGCAATGTTCAAGTCCTCCGCTATTTCTCTGATGGTTAATTTGCGGTTATTGACCAACATTTCCTTTACTTTATCAATTTTTTCACCGACTTTCGATGTCGATGGTCTGCCACTGCGTTCATCATCTTCGATTGACTCACGACCACTTCTGAACCGCTCGTGCCACTGGTAAACGACCGTTTTTTTAAGAGAATCGTTGCCGAAACACTTTTCCAACATTTTCAACGTCCGTGCGCCATTAAATCCGTTTTTTACGCAAAATTTAATACAAGTTCGTTGTTGCAAATTTAAATCCATTTCTGCAATTGTAAAAAATCGCCAACACACACAGAGATAGATGTACTCTTGGCTACGTAACTTTTGCAAATGTCAAGTTATGACACTAAGATTTAAAGGGAATATCAACAACAGATGTACTAATTTAACAAAAAAAACAGAACTCAAATCGGAACGATGGGAGCGCCACACGGTGGTTATTCCGGGAACTTTTTGATCAAGGTAGTATGTCCTCATACTGCTGCCAAAACCAATAAGAAAATTCAAGGTTTTTGGTTGGGAACTCTTTGACCACCCACCGTACTATACTATACACCCACCGTACTCCTTGCGACTATTTCCTCTTCTTACACTTGAAACAGTGGCTCAGTGGACAACATTTCAAAACCAAAGAGGAACTCAAGAACGGCTTTATCAATTGGTTGAACTCTCATATGGCGAGCTTTTATGCAGAGAGGTGAAAGAAGCTGGTACAGCGGTACAAAAAATGCTTAGAAGTGAACAGACAATATGTAGAGAAGTGAAGTAGGTTTGTAGCTAACTAAAAGTGCCAATAAAATGTGTTTTATATGAGTATATTTTTTCCTGTGATCTTATGACCTTTACTTTATGGGCAAGCCTCATAAATATATACTATACAATGCAACTGAATCTCACATATTTTCCTCTTGAGTAGTGTTTAATGACTTATAATAGATGTGGCCCACAATATGTTTTCATTGTGAATAGACAGGACACTACCTTGTTTCAGTAATTTTTGAAACTATGCAGTATTCTGTCTACATCACATGATTATTCTTTATATTGGTGAATATGAGGAGATGGAAGCATGAAATACTAAAATTTCTCTTTCATAGGGAAACCCTGGGAAGCCAGGCCCATCAGGGATGCCAGGCAAAACAGGAATGAAGGGGGAGCCAGGGGAGAGGGGGGAAATTGGATCATCAGGCCCAAGAGGTTTACCAGGTCCAATGGTGAGATCAATTTAAATTATTTATCCACCCACCCTTTTCTGACTTTTTTCATAATTTACCTATTTTTATAACATGTATGATCCACTTCCTATGCTCCATACATCCATTTGCAGATTATTCATGCTTGAATTTAATTATTATTGTATGCTTATGCATGTATGTTATTCTCCTTCGATATATTCAGTTTTTATCCATATTCTCCGTTATCAACAACAAATTGTGTCAAGCTATTAATTTTTAATGCGAGTGGGTGTTCCTTGATATTGGCTTTGGTATTCCTTGGTATTCAAGTTGAACTTATGAAATGAGATTTATTTCTACAGTGGTGATGGAAATTTATGGAATATTGGGCTGTCATAAATGATAAAAATGCAAAATGAGTATGAGTATTGTTTGGAAATAATTTAATCATTTATGCACATGGCAGAATATAGCAATCATATTTCAATTTACTTTTGTTAGTCTTCATAATAATGGGATCAACTACCTGATTCTCTATGCTCTCTCAGAGATATGAGACCTATTTGCATTTCAAAAACTGTCATTGCCTCAAAGCAGACTTATTTTTGAATCTGTTGCTCTATATTGACTTTTATAACTTGCTCAGCAGGAAAAGTAAAATAGATGGAATGGAAAACAAACAGAGAGGTACCAGACATGGTAGGGGAGGAGAAAGAAAGTGTACAGAGTTGAAAATTAGTTTATTGCAGTATGAGATCAGGTTGTTTTTTGGGCAAGGCTAAGAAATGTCGGGGTGCTAAGTTTGTGTCCATTCAAAACTTACTTAAATTGTAGACTTCCAAATAATAGTAACTCGATTCCAATTAGCCATTTTATTATTGAAGCAGACTATATCCAAAGGCAAAATTATTGGATAAAAAAATCACATTGAGATTGGGAGGGGAGAATATAAGGGGTGTGGTCACACTCCAGAAGTGATTGGTAGATACAAAAGTGGTGACAAGACACCAAACTTAACCCAAGAAAATCATTTCAATGAATCTTATGAGAATGTGAAAACAAAGTACTGTTGTGTCACAGTATTTCCAGTGAATGATCTCCAGTTGAATGATCAAATGATGCAACACGTTATTTAATTTGTAAGGATGTATAAAATTGATACTGATAGTTTAATTTTGGTGTCTAATATTTTCCAGAACTTTCATCAGCAGAATTTGCTGTAACTGAGTGTGAAGGAAATAAATATTAATAAGTGGATGACTTATTTAGATTGTTATTTAACTTGGAATATTTTATATTATTTTCTTGGCAATTTGAAATTTGTAGTCATATGCCTCAGGGATACATTGCCATTGAAATTATTTTCTGATTGACATCATATACATTTTTCTGATGTGAGATGTTGTGAAAATTCAACATCATTGATATGCATGTAATTTATACTGTTGTCATTAAATATGTACTTCCATTTCCTTTAAGGGACTCGCATATTTAAATCCCCATTTACTTTCTAGTCTGTCCTAGATATAAGCATAGGTCAGTGTTTTGGTACTATGTGTAGAAGAAATTCAACATTACAGGGTTCGTCCGGAAAATAAGTGTCTTGACAAATAAATCTTTTCTGACAAAAGGAGAGTCGTCCACTACGAATTTGTACCGAAACGACAAACTGTAAATGCTGCATTTTATGTCCAAGTGCTCGACAGGCTTCGAAAACGAGTCGCCCGCGTCTGGCCAGCGATCAAAAACATCTGGTGGCTGCTTCACGACAATGCACCGTCTCACACCGCGCTTGTCGTGTCGGACTTCTTGGCCAAGCACGGCGTGGCAACGCTGCCACACCCGCCCTACAGCCCGGACTTGGCACCACCGGACTTCTTTCTGTTCCTGAAGATAAAGAGGAGTTTGAAAGGAACGCGATACGGGACTTTGGATGCCGTCAAAGAGGCCATGACGACAAGTCTTCGAGAGGTTCCCGATGATGCCTTCGCGGGAGCATTCCAGGAATGGGAACGCCGCTGGAACAAGTGTATTGACTCACAAGGGTCCTATTTTGAGGAATATTAGCTTAAGATATATAAAAGTGTAACAAATTTTTTTTCCTGAGCTCAGTACACTTATTTTCCGGACAAACCCTGTATTAATTTAAACCTATGTAAAAGCTTTCTTGCTTTCATATTTTGTATTATTACATTTATTGCAGATACCAGGCAGGTAGCCTATAGATCCATGGATATCTAGTTCAGCTCTCAGAATTGTCCCACTGTTGCTTCTTTAATTACTTGTTAAGAAATTCAAGCTTCATTCTATGCTGACCTCTGGTCTGTATTTTTAATTGATTGTCATAGCCAGTATATTTCTGCATTTCTTTGTCTGGGGTTTATATATATCACATTATGGAATTGTTATTACTCAAGGGGTTTCTTAATCCAATGACACACATGTTGTATCTTGATTCAAATTTCTTCTCCACAGGGTCCTCCTGGAATGTCTGGCACTCCTGGTCCCCCAGGTTTACCTGGATTTGTGGGTAAGCCAGGACCTGCAGGACCTCCAGGCCCACCAGGGCCACCAGGTGATGCCATCCCTATGTCATCACAGACGGGCAACAATATTTACTGGGATGGAGCAGGAGCCCCTGGAGTGGCCGGTCCAAGAGGCCTTTCAGGGCCATCGGGACTGGTAAGGCATGCCTACTACCCAAAATATTAATAAGCACAAAAACAGGTATGTCATTAAAGTAAAATTTGTATCTACATCAAAATGGTGCAATATGCAAAATCCATCCACATAAATATAACATTTAGTTTTTCACATTGAATTGGATTATCAGAAGTTGAGAGCATACATAATATACCACAATTGTGAGCCACTGGCTTTTCAAGAATTTCCCTTGTTTTCCTTTTCCTGTGCCGGTTATGGTATTTGAAAAATCACACAGCTCAGGTGCCCAGAGAGGCTTGTCTGGGAATTGAACCCGGGACCTTTAGTCAGTAGTCGGACACTCAACTCCTGGACTACCATATACTCCAATAAGTAGTCAAGCACCTTTAAATATGAGAGAGAAATTGGTGACCTCTGACTTTTTAAAAATATATAACAAGGAAATGTGAGCTCACACAATATTTTTGACCTAGTGAGCTACCACAATTATTCTCAACCAATCACTCATCATTATTTTAAAGTGACTCCAGAAAGCCTTAAATTGTCAAAATATAAAATTTCTTGAATTCATGATTTTGCACATTGGCTGAATCTTTGGCTGCTCTTACACATGGCAAGGTTGATTTTTTTAGCACTTTATCAGGTCTTCCAGGAGATCATTCATGATGCTTTACAACCACTGCCGGTCACTTTTTGGAAGGAAATAAAGTGAATCCAAATATGTATTTTCATTTTTAGAAGGATGGAAAGCAGTGGTCACAAAACATTATCCCTGCCATTATATACCAAATTTCTGAAATAATAATTCTAACCCAAATACTTTTACTGAAAGGAAATTGCTTAGTCTCTATTTCTGCTAGCTAGCAGTCAACATTTATAAATAAAACAATAACATGTTGTGGCAGAAATTAACATAAAAATACTTTAATTTTAACACTTTTATTATTGTTAAAAGCTGTATATATTCAAGACAGGTTATCTCCATAAAGAATGAACAGATCAATAGCACCTAAATATACCTGGCAGCCACCACCTACTAGCATTTACTGTCCATTTTCAAATATTTTTCCGTAGTTATATTACTAGAATGACTGAATATATATTAAAATTACTTTTTATCAAATGCCATACAAAATGCACCATTTAGGTCATGTGACGGACTAATTTTGATTGTTAATAGAAAATAAATGAACACTTGAATATTGTACATAAAATAACTTTTAAGTCCCCATATGTTTAGATCTGACATTGACATTACAAACTCTCTCTGTGGAATGAAGCCAGGTGAGAGGGGTGCAGCAGGTGAGAGAGGCCCTGAGGGCCAGCCAGGCCCTGCGGGGATGCCAGGAAAGGATGGACCACCAGGTCTCCCAGGGGCCCCTGGTCAGAGAGGTCAACCAGGAATGCATGGGATGCCAGGACCACCTGTGAGTACCCCTGGAATTAAGTGCATATATTCAAAATCTTTCAATAATTCTCACTTGTGCTTATTTGTTTCCTAAACAATCAAATTTCAAATGTTATGAAGAAAATCCAAATTTATGGATCAAAATATATAATAATATTAGTAATTAATAAAGTAATCAACACATTACCTGTTAGTTTATAATGAAGCTAAAATCATAAAGAATCTTAAAACTCTATAAGTGGCTCTCATACTTTTTAGGGGAGGTCATTCACTGAGGCAGAGCTTCGAGACATCTGTGCAGCAGTTTTAAGAGGTACATGACATTTAATTTATTTGATATTTGTAAATTAGTAAAGTTATTGAGATTTCTGTGGCAGGAATCAAAAACTAAAAGAAAAGCGGCTATGAATTTCTTTAACAAAGGATTCAGGATTAGAATTGTAGCTGCATTTATTTCATTTTATCAGAGAATATTGACTCCAGTGAATTATAAATGTAAGTCCACATTTTTGACCAAAAGAGTCAATATTACCTAAAGATTTTTGCACTCTTTATAAATTTAAAAATCTTATGAGTATTCTTTCCATTGGCAATAAGCCATATGCAAACTCTTTCTGTGTACATTTTATATTTTTTCCAAATTTAAACAAAGAGTATTTGGGGTGGTTAAAAGACCGTATTTTATTTAATGGATATTTTTAATGGACCGTCTTTATGTTCATAAATATCTTTATATGTTTTCATAAAAGTTCATTTCGTTATATGAATGCAATAACATTTTTTTTACTGATTGTGGGCTTCCTTTCATATATAATCAAAAATATAATTTTGTCTAATATTCTGGAGCAAATTCCTCCCATATCTTAATGACTTGAAAAATCTAAATCATACAATTAAGGATATTGGGCAAGTGAATTTTTCTTTCAGAAATATAATTGATAAAAGGCCAAAAGATTAGAGATAGCTAATTTGGGTTCAAATATATATAGAAATTCATGGAATTTAAATTGCTTCACTTTTGGTAAGAGATAAAATCTTTGAAAGAATATAAATATTTTTAAGAAAATATATTTCAATGAAAACATTGTGTATGGGAATTTAAAGAAACTGTAATAGTAACTTTAACGGAGTCACCCGCTATGTGTGCATTATAATGCAACCATTTCAGAGAGTAAAAATCATTCGCCTTGACCGGGATTTGAACCCGGATCCCTTGATATCCGGCTGTGTGCTTTAACCACTTAAGCTACCGAGACGTCCTCTTACAACCTGAAATTTTGGGGGCTTTAAAGGAACAAGATGTTATGATGAAATACTGTACATACGTCACAGGCATTCGTAGTCGTGCGCGACGCGCCACAGTCCACGATGTTAATAAAGCCAATTTCAAACACTTAGGCTGTTCAATTATTTTAATTGCTACTTTAGTAATTTATGTCCACAAAATACATTAACATTATTCTGTCTTTTAAACTGTGTATTTGTTACATTATTTTAAGGCATAAAGTAAAATGTTTTGAAAACAGACTAATGTATTTTGATGGTCTTAATTATTTTAGCTCTTTTTTCCTGCAGTGTAGGATACATTATACATATTATATTTTAGTAAGTACATAGAATGTTTCTGCTGGGGAAAATATACACCCATTTCCTGTCTAAATTAAGGGTACCATTTGACAAGCATTGATCTATTCAGTTCAAATTCAGCTTTCACTTTATTTCCTTGAGACAACCCAACAACCTCTGCTATCTTACATTTCTGTCATAAAATACAGTATCACATAATGTGTATTAATGCGTGCATTAACTTTAAAAACCATAAATCAATTACATTGGCTCATTTACAAATGGGTAGGTATTTCAATGAATTAAAAGAATACAATTACAAATCATCTTTTTGAGAAGCGCTCACTAGAATTAAAACTTCTATCAGCTGCTTTTACTTTTTTTAATGTATCACTGAGAATACTATATTATGAGGGCCTATTGAAAAGTAAGGTCTCCTACTTTTACTTGGACAAACTTTAGTTTGTCCAAGTTTTTTCTAAACAAAGTTTAGAAAAAACTTGGACAAGCAAGTTTTTTCTAAACTTTGTGTACATTATTAGAAAGGTTCAGCATTTAGCTATTTTTCTACATAGTTGGCTTAATGATTAACCATTCTTGCATCCTTGTAACCAGCTTTTTAATACCGGCATCATATCTTTCTCCCACTGCATTGCGACGCCAACTAATGACTGCTTCTTGTACTTCTTCCTCGTGACTAGAACTTGACCTGACTTGAATTTCTGTCCCCCAAGGTTTTTTTTGAGAGCGAAAAGCAAGTGGTAGTCACTGGGGGTTACGTCCGGGCTGTAAGGAGGGTGGTTGATGACATCCCAGCCGAATTCATTGAGTAGGGTGGTCGTTTGATGTGACTCATGTGGACGCCTCATGTCATGGTCATGATGCAAACACACTTCTTTGGTGAGCCTACCCCTTCTTTTGTTTTGGATGGCTCGTCAAAGTTTCTTTAGAGTCCCACAGTTGCTTTTTGAGTTGATTGCTGTTACTTTCAGCATAAAATCCACCAACAGAACCCCCTTCCTGTTCCAGAGAACGGTCACCATAACATTTCCTGCTGACTTCTCTGTCTTGAACTTTTTGGGCTTTGGTGAGGTTGGGTGACGCCTTTGTTTCGACTGTTCCTTCTTTTCCGGGGTATAGTGATTTGCCTATCTTTCATCTATAGTAACTATGGAATCCAGAAATCAGACGAGGAAGTGCAAGAAGCAGTCATCAGTTGGCTTCGCAATATGGCAGGAGAAAGGTATAACGCCGGCACTAAAAAGCTGGTTACAAGGATGCAAAAAATGGTTGATCATTAAGCCAACTATGTAGAAAAATAGCTAAATGCTGAACCTTTCTAATAATGCACACAAATTAGAAAAAAACTTGCTTGTCCATGAAAAAAAAGGAGGAGACCTTACTTTTCAATACACCCTCATATTTTAATTTTGACTGAGTGTGATTTGAGCAAAAAGACTTTGACTTTGGTCTAAATAAGTATTTTTTAAATATAAAATATACCCTCTTTACATTTCAAGACCTAGCGAGCTACATAAAATCTGCATATTCCTTAATAATGGATGGAATCTATCTATAAATGTACATTTAATTTCATTATATTATTTCACATTAAGTTTTCAAAGCAGTCATATCTATCATTCAAAGACAGTTTACCTAAAGTACATGTTCAAGACAAATAATTTAACTTAGAAGAAAATGTTGTTCTTCTCAGCTCATCTTTTGAACATGTCAAAAATTTTGTACTGCTTAAATTATTGGCATTCCTCTCCAATTCATGGCATTTAAATATCCTGATTAGAGAAAAAAAGAGAGCATCTTGAGTCCCTGAGACAGGATACCAATAAATCCTTTCCTATTCTAGATGAATACAAGTATCACATTAAAATTCAAAGCATTGTGGACCTGTTCATGATGAAATAAGGTCACTCAGCGAATTACTCTGAAATAATGGAGTTTTTTTGTTTAACCATTACTAATTTTGTGCATTAAATAAAGGTTTAGCAAATGGGTACATTTGCTAAACCTTTATTACTAAAAAAGTCACTCTTTGGCTACTATCACTAACCTTCTCAATAAAAGGTGTACATTTGCCCAAAAAAACCTCAGTAATCAACCCGAAGGCTGATTTGATTGGTGAGAGTAAAGTTTACCTTACACTAAGCCAAATTGCATATGCACACATAGCTTGTGGACACAGTTCCTTTCCATGTGATGCTTATGGTTTCTCAGGAAAATCTACCATCTGATAAATAACACAGCTTGGGTGAAGCTGTGTGTGCCTTAAGTCATCAGCGAGGAATTAAACCTTTCTGTCTCAAGGATTCATTGCTCTATCCACTGGACTGCCATTCCACCTCCATGTTCATTTATGCATGCCATGAAGCAGGAACCTGAAGGCTTATTTGCCTTCAGGTTCCTGCTGCATACAATATGTATCAAAATGATGACCATAGCAATACTGTGAAATTCATCATTGTTGCTTTCTGATTTTTTAAATATAATAATCTACAATAAGCCTTGTGTGAATTCATGAACAACTTGCTGTTAGTCAGGCTTATGTAGTCAGGGAGAGGTTACATTCCAAGGAAATTTGCAATTGATGGTGATTAAGTGTCAAGGTTTTAACTTAGATTTTTGTAAATTTCCTGCATAATATTATGTATCCCATCTTTGGTGATTTTTTCTCCACAAGTGGATCTCATTCATGTGCAATTCACTCTCTTTCTCTTTCATGGATGATATATCTCTCATGATTTTATTCTCTTGCCTCTCACGTTTTCCCTTCTTGACTGCCAAACAAACTTTTTTCCAATGAATTTTCAACCCGTCATGTGTGCACCATCCAATCAAATCGAATGCCTGTGCAGACCAACTGAGTGAGCTGACAGCCACGCTGGTAGGACCACCAGGACCCCCTGGCAGGGGGAAAATAGGCAGACCAGGGCCCCCAGGCCAACAGGGACCTCCAGGTTTGATGCCCTGCCTCAGTATATTTCACTTGTTTCCAATTTTACAGTGGAAAATGCGATTTCATTCAGACAAATGGCACCAAAGCTTGAACATCCATGTAAAGGAGCTCCATATAACAGACAACTACTCACTACCACTTAACCTTAAAGCCTTTTGAAACTTAACCTTTTATCATTCCTTGGCAGGCATCACATTCTTACTGTCCGACTTCTCTTAAATCATACTCTTTTGCATTCAGTCCAATCTCTCATTCATACAGTTACCTAACAACATCATTACATCATAAGGTTTAGAGGTAATGTATACTTAGAGGTAACGAATACTGTATAACTATTCGTTAATCCTTGTTAAGTTACTCCATTAGTAGGCATCAATATTCAACTTGAATCCCTACTGCCATCTTAGACAAGTTGCTGATTGATATTTTGTCATGCCTCCTTCCTGTTAACCCTGCCTCCACCATTGGTAACAAATGCCTTGAAATCCACCATTAACTTCCTGCCAATGCCCTTTTCCTTTTTTCCAACCTGCCATCACTCCCCTATGATCACAGAAAGAAAGGACGTCCTCATCTATGGCCTTCGTGGGCCACCAGGCCCGCCAGGCATCACCAGACATGGTCGGATGGGTCATGCCGGGGTCACAGGCATCCCAGGTAGCACTCTCTTCTCACCGCCTGACTGCAATGATACTCTTTATCATACCCTCGTTTGGTAACCACATTCCAAATTTTCATTCCAGTAGCATTGTACATAACATTCCCTGCAAAATAATACTTATAAATAGAATCACAGGCATATGAACCCAAAGAGTCTTATTAAGATAGCATTTGGGTCAGAATCAAATGGTATTTTCTGCAGGCATTGAACACAAATTTTATTTAATTGAAAGGGATTATTTTAAAATTTCAGTAGTTTTACAATTATTTCATTATTTCCATATATTTTTAAAAGGATTCTATGTTTTTCATTCCTTGTTTTAAATTGAACATGATTGAATAAATAAAAAATCTGTTTAAAAACACATGCATAACTCCTCATTATCCAAATGATATAAACCAAATAGTGACATAAAATATTGCTCATATTCAGTTATTAAGCTGCATAAGTTGCATTTTGTATCTATATGCTCAGTTTTTAATTCCTTTTTTGACATTGGAGACAACTTTGGGGGATCATATTATATGCCTAGTGATTCATTCAAGCAAATTCTTCTGAAAAGCAAAAGCTCCTTGCACTCATTTTTCTAGCAGAAGAGGTAGTAACTCAGTTTTTGCAAATATTGGTGTGGTTACACACAATGAATGAGCAAAAATTGAGTTTTTCCCTAGAATGTTTAGTCCTAATGTGTGTTTCACTGTTTTTGTAAGCCCATTTTCGGTTATAAATGACCTCTTTCATTACATAAAGTTTTTCAATGATTTGGTGTACAAAAATTTAACATGTTACTAAAATGTGTAATGACAGTTGCCTTGCAGTCTTTTCATTGTGATAAGTAAAACTTGTGTGTAAATTAGGTTTTGTTTTAAAAATTCATACTTTATAAATGCCATCAACCTTATTTTTTAATTTTCAAGAAACTGTAACAGTAACTTTAACGGAGTCACCCGCTATGTGTGCATTATAATGCAACAATTTCAGAGAGTAAAAATCATTCCAATCAATCCCGGTCAAGGTGAATGATTTTTACTCTCTGAAATTGTTGTCTTATTTTTTAAGTTTGGTGTACTTTTAAGGCATTGGATTAAATATTCACATTATCATCCTAATATGATGTCCAATTTTATGACTATGAGGGATCCCCTAATATGACTATAGTGCTTTTCCCTGCAATATACCCACTAACATTTGTCATACAATAATTTTCATCAAAATATTAATTGAATTGAAGGTATTGGCTTGCATGGATAACAGAGAGATTAAAATCAGTGAGGTACTAAATTATAATCAAAGTTTTTCAACAGATTTTCAATTGAATTTAGAAAAATGGAGTTATTGTTTTTTGACCTACATTTTACAGTATGCATTATTCCATATTTTAATGTAATGGGTGAAATAATTTCTGTAGAATATTTTAGAAAAATCTATTTCTCTTTCCATTAAAATAATAATACATTATATTGAAACATATGACAGAAATATCTGATCCACAAAACAATAAAGCCATTTAAGCCATGGAGTATAGACCTTAGTTAGTAGAGGTGGTGGACTTAGCTTACTAATACCAAAATACCAAAGTGAGGAGAACGTTTATTCATGATAAATACAGAGTACCATTACTTCAGCTCATAACTCTTCCAGTTTTTACCAGCTACTTAGATATCTACCTACTAATATCAACGTGAGGTGAGTATATGTTCATAATAAATGAACTATTACCTTAACATCAAGACATAACATTTTGACTCTTGACCAAAATTAAAAACAAATCAATCATATTATCATAGTTCTATTAAATACTGGTTTCACCTTTTAGCATAATATTTTATGATACAGCAAAATATAATAATTTTGCTAAACTTGTTTACAATTTGTTATAAAATCATTTTATCTGGAGAACTATGATTTGATGAATGATATTAGGAAAATAATAATAATATCGCACAGAAAAGAAGTAAATGTAAACATAAGTGCCACCAGTCAATAATAGAATATTTATTAATAATTTAAGAATTCAAGTATATCTAATAGAGTATGACTATCTGTTAAGCTTATAACTTCATGCTGTTTAATGAACATGTCTCATTAAATTGAACCTGAAATATCTTTTTATATAACCTTATGATATGTATGACATGACTTATTTTTGATAAAATAATATATATTTTCACAGTAATTTTGTGATTAAATCACTATATGGTGGAGTTCAATCAATCAATGAATAAATCAAACAAATATTGTATGCTATATTGTTTGCTATTGTATGCTGTCTTAATGTAGTGTTTACAGGATTTTTTTCCAAAAGCATATAGTAATGGTTGTAGTTCATCCTAACTTTATTTTTAGAAATACATTGGTTACTGATCCAGCCAGGACAGTGTGAAATACAAACCTTTGTCATTATGCTACACAGACTAAAACAAGATGCCCTAAGGTATATTATATCTAAGTATGGAATGGTAAAAAGAGACTTTTCAGGCGTGATATGGTGGAATAACATGATTAAATAAAATTAGCAATTTTCCAATTCCAAGGTTACCAGATGATGATGTAGTTGCATCGAAACCGGTCGTATTAATAAATTTTTATTTTTTTGGGGGAAAATTGCCAATTTTATTCAATTAAGTATGGAATGGTGATGTAATCTTAAAGTTGGGAATAAAGCATGAATGAAGAGATCTTTTAGAATAATAGTAATTACCTTGAAGATTGATTTGATAGATGATATTAAAATCTCAACTTAAACTTCAGGGTATTATTTTCAGTGAAGGTCCAGTTGGACCTTCAACCTTTGGGCATTAGAAATTCACACATTCAGTTAGAAGAGTAAGTTTCTTATCCTGCTGTTTAATGGAAGATCTTTGTCTGAAAAATCATACAGCTTGAGTGAAGAATCCTGGTTGTCCAAAGGCAACAGTTGGATTGGAGCATTGGTCAATATCTGAGTTCCCTATCCAATAGCCAACACACACCATTATTTTAGCAAACACATGAAATTGAGTAAGCAGCATCACCTGTGTGTTTCTTTGTTAACGTATATTTAGCATTACATTCAGTTAGCTGAATAGGGAGTTGCTATGTGTGGTTGTAAGGAAACACATGTCACAGTGTTGAACCATTTTTACAATTTTAAAACAAATTGATCAAAATTATTAGTTAAAAGGAAATGACTAATGGGAGAAAAATTTATGTATTGCAAAATACACTTCTACTTAATTTATTCAACATACCCTACACTCTCACATCTAATTAATGTAGTGCATATGGCAAAATTAAAAATTTGTTTATTTGATTGCATAATTCATTTACCTAATCCTTGCACTAGATCAATGCTCAAAAATATGAAAAGCAAGCATGTGGATAAATTATTATGCGAAATATAACTATAGAACATAGATTTTAAATGTGCTGCATATCTTATGCTCCTTACAATGAACCAGTTGTGTGTTGTTGTTTATTTTAATTTTAAATGACTGAACATAGGTCACATTGTTTACAGTAAGATTTTACAATAGTATATGCATATGGTGTAGTTGGGTCTTTATCCATCTGCATTTCCAGGATATTAAAGCATTGTACCTTAACAACTTGGCTCATTTATTCCATTTGTAACTAATTGGAACAAACGAAAATTTAAGTTCATACTCATAGTGGTAATTGTACTTTAATTAAAAAAACTATTCAATTGCACATAAGTTAGAGAGAAACAGCTTTATCCTCTCTGAATGAATTATTCCAATGTTATTGAATGATAACTGGGGGAGAATATGCCTGAAGAAATTGTACCCACAATATGATCATAGTTCACAGCCAGAATAATGTATTGATATTATGTTTTGTTCACTTCTAACAGGTCCACTCATAATTTTTTTTAATTATTAAAACCAATTTTCAAGAGATGTCACATTAATCTATATAAATGATAAACCAGTACTACGTAATTTTGATATTTGCTTAAACCCACATCTTATTCTACCACACAAAAAATATATAAAATTAAGTTAGTAATATTGTTCATATATGCCAGAATATAAGTAACAATATAGGTTGTAATATAAGTAAATTAAAATATGAGGATAGCACTGGTTGGTATATATTTTTATTGATTGATATCAATTTAAGTGTTAACTACCAAAATAATTAGTTTGGCACCACATTCTCTGTGCAATACCCAAATGAATTATCACAAAACATGTTACCCCTTGCATTTCCCTTTTATATCCTGGGTATGATTTCCATTGTTCTGGCTGGTGAGCAATGTAGCATCCATTAACTTATATATATTTTGCCGATGATCCCAGTGAAATGAAGTAACATTTTGATTGGGTATGTCAGGTGACACTGGACCCCCAGGCCTACCTGGTGAGAGGGGCTTCATGGGGCTCCCTGGCATAGCAGGTCCAGGAGGACCTCATGGTTCTCGAGGAGAAAGAGGAGACAAGGGTGACAGGGGTCCTGAAGGTGTGGGCATTGAAGGTCCAGTAGGACCCAGGGGATTACCAGGTAATGTATCTAGTCAGTGGATTGTAACCACATCTAACCAGTTCAAAACTCAAGGCAAAGTATTATCAGGCCAGAGTTGTCTAAAAATGACCATTAAATGTGGATTGAGAAAATATTTATGTGAGAACTTCATTCCTTAATGCTGTATGTCAGTGTTATACTATAAACTCATGAATATCAATTAAAACAGATTTGTCATCTCTGAGTTTGAAAACAGATTTGACATCTCTGAGTTTAGACCAACTATACTTCTACAAATAAATTCATATCTTCAGTGTAATAAATTTTAGTGATATTTATTAGTGTCTTTTGCATTTATTCATTGTAATGGTATCATTTAATTTATTTTCAAGCTTCTCAATCCATCCAAATTTTACAAGTATTGAATGTGCAAAACAGAGCCATTGTGAGGTAACTGGAGACCTTTGATTATCTCTCTTTTAAGGTTTTCCCCATTAATGCAAAAAAGCCCACAAATATTCTATATGGATAATTGTCCATTTCACTTAGTTGCATGCCAATTTTTATAACCAAGTTTGAGACCTCCACAAAGAGTGAGTTCCTGGGTCCATGTGAAATGAAGAGGCCCCTTTAAGATGGCCCTGGTGTTAAGATGTTAAATTGCTGAATTAAAAATAGTCTGAATAAAAACCAAGAATGTGTGATTGAATATAGCAGTTTTGTCTACTACCAACATATTAGGTGTAAATTTAAAAAAGTATACAACTTAATTTTTGGATTTGAAAAGGACCAACTGGACCCTCTGGTGTAGGAATGCCAGGAAGACCAGGTGATCGAGGAGAACCAGGTCGACCAGGTAAGACGATTATAAAAAAAAATACTTGTATGCATTAAATGTATGAAAAAATCTGTGTGCGCATTTAGCTCATTAGTTTCAAGTAAATTATTTTCAAGAAAAATGCATGAAATTACAAATAAATAGTGAGAAATCAAAAGATGAATATGTTCTCTGGAAAATTCAAGAAATTTTCCTAGAATAAAATTGAAGCAAATATTTGATAGAAAGAGAAATAAGAATATAGAATAATGATATTTTTGCTGTCTAATAACCATATTTATCATGTATGTCATTAGAAACGAAGAAAAGTACAAAATACAAATTTCAACACAATGAACATACTTAAAGAGAATATATACATTAAAGTATATAATAGATATATAAAGCACTGTAACTGCTTGTCATTCTAAAATTCATTCATTTAATAATAACTTTTCAAAAGAAGGAGATTCTTGCATTTCCATTTGAAACTAAGTTTTATATCACTTGTTTTCAATGAGTATAGTAATGTGTTATAAATTCTGACTCCCATTGTAAGAGGGCTATAATATGAAATGGCTGATTTATGGTAACTTGTGTGAATGTGGTGATGATTTCTTGTTGAATATGAGTGAATATTACTATTAATATCTCTATTAGGCTAAACAAATAGGCATTAGTTTTTTTTTGGAGGCAGACATGGAAAGTTATACACAGTGATTAAAATATTTTAATCTTTTTTATTAATGACCTACATGGCATCCTATAAGAAGCACCAAGAATGTATCTAATAACATTTTTGGATCAAGAAAACTATGTGATACATACATACAGATGATCCCAAGAACAGTAGCATATTCCATATCATGTCCTGGAGAAAAAAATAAAATAATACATAACTTTAAATACCTTTAGAGACAAGTGTCTGTAATGCAGAAACCTAATTGTGCATCACAGTATGCATTGACTAGTTTCTCAGTGGTCCTAACAGCATATGTTTACATTTTCATTCATGAATGATGTCTACTTGAATTAATACATGTTTCATGTAATACTTTTCCTTCATCAAGTGACGGTTAGCAGATATTACTTTGCAGTCCTAACAACATCTCAATCATGCAGGCTGAGAGCTAGCAATTTTTCCTTTACTAATCAAATGAATTGCCTTAAAAAAGCATGCAGAAATTTCTTCTGGGTGCCTGACTGCTTGATAAACTTAGAATGCTTAAATATTCTTCAGAGTCCCTCAAGACTAGAGTTACAATTGGTCATCATAAACTTGACCAGATTTAACTAAAAACTTACTTAGGAGAATCAGTGCTGCTCAAATGCATATCATGAATGAAAGGAGAGAGAAAGGGTGGAGTGCAAAAGTTTTTCAGTGTCAGTTTTTTTTAATAATTAGGCAAAGTAAGCAGGGCATAGAGATAGGTGGTGTGTATTTTTGGATAAAATGGAAGTTTATTAACGGAAAACTCCATTTACATGGTAAAAAGGTCAAGGGTAACAGTCATGTATTTTATTATCAATTTTTTTGTCCAAGGATTTGTTGCACAAATATAGGACACGTTAAAGAAAATATACAGCTGCAAATTATATTTGCTGATATTCATCACCAGAGTAGAACATATGCTTTAATAGATATTGCTTTTTTTTTAAATGGTGGCATTTTGTTGAGATTCCTCACATTTTCAGGTAACTCATTAAAAAGAATGAGGCCCATATTTTTAGACCCAAGTGCTGCATTTATAGTTCTTACAATTGATTGGTGCAGGTTTTCAGAGGCTCTGGTATTATAAGTATGATAATCTTCATTGCTATTGTAGAAATGGATATTGCACTTAACACTAATGATTGTTGTGTGTTTATGTGTGTATGAATAATATTATTGTAAGTAATCTACCGGTGAAGGTAGGTTTTCGGATGGACACAACTATCACATAATTAACTTGCGACTCCAACAAAACACAATCCAGCAAAGAATTCCCCTCCGACTTTAATTCCTACCTCCAGTTCTTCCCATGCCTCTTTAATCATTTTCTCCACATATACGTTGAACAGCATCGGTGACAATGGGCAACCCTGCCTTACACCTCTTCCGAACACTGCCCATCCGGACTCTCCATTCCCCACTCGCACCTGAGCAGTCTAAGACATGTACAGGTTGCGGATCAGTCTCCTGTCCCATGTTTATATGTTTGTTGGTAGTTTGTGGGTTTGCATGTGTGTGAAAGGGTTGGGGCGAAAGGGTTCGTGCATGAATGTTTACCTTGTTTGGTTTGTGGGCTCTAAATTTGTGGCTTCTGCATGAGGTTTTTTTTTCCCTAATTTACAGGTGGTGCTCTAACACCCCCCCGCCCCACGCCCTTGCAGTGGCTTGCGGGGTATTGAGTAGATGTAGATGTAGACTCAAGTGTCAACTTGCAAAGTCGTCATCAGGATTTAGCAAGTCAAAATCCAGGGAAAGAATAACACAATACATGCAGATAAATAAACTGTCTTACTATCATGCATGAAACAAATCCTCAGCTATCCATTTCAACCCTTTATAATTAGTGAACAATAATGAGACACAGATGATGATAGGCTATGCAAAGCCATATAAATGCCATTCCTATCGTTTTTAATTTTATAGGGTTGTCGAATGGGGGAAGGGATGCTAGAACGGAAACACTGTGACACTGGTTGAAGGGGGTATTGTGGTGGGAGGCATGTTTTGGGATGGGGAGACCCACTTACAGGGAAGAGGGATTGCACGAGGTGCGATGATTTTTTATCCTGAGGTTCAGGGGTGTGGAGCACTGGCCTATGTAAAAGGCTGGGCAGAGTTTACATGTCAGAAAATAGATTACATTCTGAGATGTGCATGAGGAGTGGGGGAAGGGCAGGAGAGAGTTAAAAGGTGGGATGGAGAGGGGTGGAATGGAGTGGAGCAAGGAGTGGGTGTGACTCTGGGGGCAGGAGGGGATTTGGAAAGTGGCTTGGTGGATTTAAGGAGATCTGATAGGTTGGCCGTTTGAAGGTGACAGAGGGGCATTTGGGAAGAAGGCTTGGCGAATCGTTGTGGTTTTGGAGGATGGGGTACAGGTCTTTGAGGATGAATTTGAGGGACTGAATGCCAGGGAAGTAGGTGGTACACATTGAGAGAGGGTGGGAGTCTGTGGTTGAGGGAGGCCTTGTACAAATGTGAAAATATTTTTCTTGACCGGGACTTGAACACCGGATCTCTCCACTTTGGGGGTAGATGCTCTAACCAGGCTC
This sequence comes from Hetaerina titia, assembly GCA_037158775.1. Taxonomy (NCBI): domain Eukaryota; kingdom Metazoa; phylum Arthropoda; class Insecta; order Odonata; family Calopterygidae; genus Hetaerina; species Hetaerina titia. Next base: position 124,980,569 of record CM073772.1, read on the forward strand.
TGGTTATTTGGCCAATGTGGCTCGTCTCTTCTTCTGGCTATGCGTGCCATGAAATGCACCATTCCTATTCTTTATGATGTTGTATGCTTGCTAACCTACTGCCCTTTCTCCTTCTTGTGTTTGTCTATTTCTCCTTTGGTGGATGTAACAGCTCCCTTATGCTATCTCCTGGCCAATGAATCGGAGCACTTTGGCACTTTATAAGATCGCAGATTTCAAAGTAAAGTACATTTTCTGGATAGCTTAAGTGGTTAGAGCATCCGCCCAGTGTCCTTTATGTGTGTTCCTTTCCCCTTTCCTTATCTCTATTTCTATGTGAATGAATATTTGTTCGCCATATGGCGGGATTTCGTGTTTGAATGTAGAAATATATGTATATATATATATATATATATATATATATATATATATATATATATATATATATATATATATATATATATATATATATATATATATATATATATATATAATCTTGAAAATGACGCTCTCCGGCGACGCACAAACATACAAACACTAAGATAATAAATATTACACACACAGAAACATAAAAGAAGGACACTTACAGTAGATAGTTACATAGTCATGTTCAGTCATCATCAGAATCATCTATCATGAGTTTTTGTAAATATCTATATATATTGCTCTCGTGAGTACTTCCGCATCATATATATATATATATATATATATATATATATATAGATGATGCGGAAGTATATACATATACATATATATTTTTACAAAAACTCAAGACAAATGATGATGATCCACTCAGCCAAGTTGTTCCCCAAATCCTCAAGTTGTTTTAAAGTAAGCAATTCTGAATAAATGAAAAACTGAAAATAAAATTTTTCTTTCATTTGTAGACATTTAGGCACTTTGCACAATTTTTAAACTTATGTGGAAAAGTACATGAGACAGATTTGACATAATTTTCAATGGTTTTTACAGGATTGCCAGGGACCCGTGGTCCCCCAGGACCTCATGGGCAGCCAGGATTCTGCGAATTCTGCAATTATCCCGGAGCAAGCTTAGTCCAGTCTGGCTCATCTAGATCAGGAGGAAACAGCAAAGGTCCATGAAGTGGCATTAAGTCATAAACTATCTCAGAAGCCCACACTATGCGTCTCAATTCCTTCAAAGCAGTGACTCCAAAACATGACAGTGTAGGGCCTACATGCTTGGTGGTGACAACAACTTGAATGGCGCTTAATAAAAAGACTTAACTCAAATATTGCTTGTTTGGGTGGAAGAGTGGACAACACGTTTTGGTGTTGCAGCATACAATCTAAGACAGCTATTTGTGATGTCTGTTTCTTAGCCTAATGATGGTGAACCAAAGTTTTATAGAACTGCACAACATTGTTTTTGAAAAACAGTAATTCTTGATTGATTGATTTTAAGTTGATTCAAGGATGCCAAATACATTGATAAAAACACTAATGATAGACTGATGGGTTTAGAAGTTTAAATGAAAAAGATAGCCACAAACTGTAATCGTAATCAAGTGACATGATATCTTTAAATGAAAGAAAAATTTAGATTTACTCCATTAAAAAAAAATTGTTTGAAATTTTGTCTAAATACTCTTTAGCAGTTGAATATTTTTTCTCCATACAGTCAGCATATTTCCTTAAGTTTTAAAATTTGTGGTTGAATGATGTACAACTTGAAATACAATATATATCTGTAGAATTAGGGTAAATGTAACTCATTGGTACTTCTATAGGAAAAATAACCATACACACTTTGTAAAGCACAAAAGGAAATTTAAAAAGGCAATGACGGATCTTCAGCACCTCATATTTTTAGAGTATCCTGCATCAATGCTTAGTGCCCAATTTTGTGGATGAAAATAACTTTTGAATTGCAGTGAAAATGAAAATTAGATTTAGAGTATATTGATACACTAAAGTGATTTTAAAACAAAATTACCGAAATATGTAAAAATTTAACTATCATTCTCTTTCAAGAACTGAACTTCTGATTATTTTGTTAGCTACCTACTTCTTCATGTTTAGTTTATAGGATGTTTCCCAATAATGTTTACGTGCAGTGGTGGTAATCATTGCATTTTGCACTATGCCCACTGCCTTCTTTGGATGGTCAATTAACTTGCTTTCCATGGAATAGTTTCTAAGTTATGTAATATACCCAGAGTTGTGTGTTACTTTAGATGCTAAATGCATGAATAATGTCTACAAGAGTTGCTTCTTTGAATGGGATTTTATTTGACTAAGTTCATTTGTGTGCCTTGCATTAAAATGAAATGCTGCTAACAGCTAACAGTCAGTCATTTTACATCGGTTTAGGTGAGCCATGCTTGTTGTTTATGGAAAGTAATTCAATTAAAAAATTAATGCTATGGAACAAGTCTTTATATAAAAATAATGGTAAATTTCAGCAAATTGGTCATATTGTATTTATTGTAACAAAAGTTGTAACTTTTTGCTCCATATTTACCAATGGAATTGATTTTGGCAATGAAATATATTTTTAATACTACACATTGTGTTGACGGAATATCATATTGAACATCTATTGTTTTTATGGCATTATGTTTGACCAGCATTAGCACATCATTATATACATTGAACTATTTTATTGAATCACCTTTACCTAAAATACTTTTTACAAACAGTTATGAGCCCAGGTAAGTAAGAATGAATAAATTTCCTGATATCAATGCCATTATTTCATTACAACTGGCATCATGTACCTTTATTCTGACCTTCCCAATGAAGTTAACAATATTTTTCCAATTGTGATCAATGACATAGCCATGTTGTTATCACTGGCACCACAGTTCTCAGTCACTTGGTGCAAACCACCTACATATCTGCAAAAGCAAGTTTAGACAGATGATTTCCATGCTTAGTTTTTCAACAATCCCTGCAAAGAGCAGAGGAATGTGGATTGCATTTACCCATGGCCTTCCTCACAATTATTCAGCTTCAAATTTTCACCATATGCCACCACCACTGACTCAATGAGATAAAAATATTGATAGAGAAATCTGCAGATAGGAAATATTAATCAGGGATGAAGTGATAAAGAGAGAGAGGGACAGGGAAGGTGAGTGGGAGAGACAGGGAGATACACAGAGGGTAAGAGAGAAAGAGAGTGAGGTAACCTAAAAAGTGGCCTCAAAAGTTACCTTGTATTTTACCCAAAAAGCTACCATGGAAGTTACACCGTAAGTTACCACAAAAGTTGCCTCAAAGGTTACCTCAAAAATTGATTATAACCTCAAAATTTACCCCAAAAGTTACATCTAAAAATACCTCGAAAGTTGCCTAGGAATTAATCTCGATAGCAAACCCGAAAGTTACTCCAAAAATGACCTTGAAAATAATTTCAAAATTTACTTTGAAATTTAAGTCAAAATTTACCTCGAAAGTTACTTCAAATGTTACCCAAAAGAAATAACGAAATTTACCCTCAAAGTAATCTCAAAAGTTACCTCGAAATTTACCTCTAGTGCTACGTCAAAAGTTAACTTGAACAATACCCCAAAAGTTGCATCGAAAGTTACACCGTAAATTATCTCAACAGTTGCTTCTAAATTTACCTCGAAGGATAATCGTACGGTCACCTCAAGTAATACCTCAAAAGTTACGTCGAAGGTCACTTCAAAAGTTACCTCGAATGTTACCCTGACAGTTACCTCATAAGTCACCCAGAAAGTTATGCGAGAATTACCCCAGTGAAGCGCTATTGAGTGATGGTGTCACGTTAAAAACACTATTGAGGAAGCCAACGGAAAAAATCTCAAATATTATTCTCAAGATGGCTATGATGGATACAATAGAGCCTGGCAACAGAGGGGCTCGGCACAATCGGCCATGTATCGTACCCGGCAGTGGGAGAGGCAGACTTCCGCGGTTGTGATCCCACAAATCCCTTGCAAGTGAAAACCCATTGCAGCTGGACAGAAAACCCGGAAGAAGACGAGACTCGTTAGAATAGGAACATGGAATGTTGGGACAATAATGAGGATAAGAAAATTAAAGAATATTAAGCAAGTCGAGACTCGAGATATCCCACGCATTTTAAGTTGTTCTTAGGATCATAAACAAAAAGGAGAGAATAGGGAAAATGATTATTTAGGGGATGATCAGGTTGGGTTTAGGAAGGGGAGAGGTACGCGTGATGCCATTGCAGTGGGTCTGAATGGGCAGTCTTGGGAAGAGGTGTAAGACAGGCTTGCCCTTTATAACCGGTGTCGTTCAACATATATGTGTAGGAATTGATTAACGAGACATGGGAAGAACTGGAGGTAGGAATGAAAGTCGGAGGGGAATTCGTAAAATCAGTTAGGTTTGCTGATGACCAAGCTATAGTCTGTCTGCCAGGCAAGTGGTGGCAAGCATTGATGAGTGAATTGGAAATTCAGTCCGGTAGAAATGGGATGAGATTCAATATTAATAAACAAATCTATGTAGCTGAGAACAAGTTGATGTGTGAATATTTAATTTGATAATAATGTTTTTGAGGTTTTTCCATTTTTGACATTTTTCAGGAAAACGGGAAATACCCCCTTAGAAATTTTGATGAAATATTTAATCACTTACTATTGACAACTTTGGATTCCTCATTGTTGAAAAGTTGTCTTTATTCCTCAAACACCGCACAATAACACAAATTTGTGCATTGGAAGAAAATATTACGCATTTTATGATTTAAGTAACTTCTTAGGATTTGTAAAAGTGGTTTATTTTCAATAAATTGCACTGAAACCTCCTTCTTATGAAATGTCATGAGTAATTAAATGGTTCACAAAGCATATCAATCAATTTTGGTGTTTGTCAATTTTTTGACATTTTTCATGAAAACAGGCAATACCCCCGCTTTGACATATTGATTAAAGCTTTCTAAAAAAAGAGTTACATTTCTTTTATCTCTTAGCGTTTCGGAGTTATTAGAAAAACATCGATGGATCAATTTTCAAGACTAAAGCCGTTATCTCTCCTTTAGTTTTCATTCGATTTGCGTGATTTGAGTTGCGTTAGAAAGAGCGTTTCAATATCTTTCTAACTTGTAGCATTTTCTCGTATCTCTTATCGTTTTAGAGTTATTAACATAAAATCGTTGTATCGATTTCGAGACTAAAATCGTTATATCTCGCTTAACTTTCATGCGATTTTCCTCATTTAAAATTTATTCGAAAAAGCGTTTCAAGATCTTTACAAATATACAATTTCATGTTTTTATGTTTACGGTTTCGGAGTTATGAAAAAGGAAGATCCATTTTTTCGAATAAAGCGGTAACGCAATGATCGCATCGAATTCAGCTTTCATCCAATTTGCGTTTACAAAATCTTTCATAAAGGATTTCATAGTCCGTAAAAAAAGCCAAAATTAATTAATCTTGCAGCAGGCGTTTGGGTTGACAAACAAAAAATAATGGATTTGGAAAATTTCATCCAATCTGGGTGTCTGGTCTTACCTCATTAGGTTGAGGTACAAAGAGGTCCTAGAAACCAAAATTTTTAAAAGCTTCTAGCATTTGCCCTTTTGGAGTTATTAGAAAAACAACGATGCTCGGTTCTCAGACAAAAGTGGTCATATCACGCTTATTTATCATCCGATTTTTGTTATTTAAATTGCAATGGAAAGTCGTTCCAAGAGCTTTAAAAATTACCAGACCACTTTTATCTATCTCTTAGCGTTACGGAATTATTAGGCAAACATTGAAGTATCGATGTTCAAAACTCATCATCACATCTCGCATATTTACCGTTTGATTTTCTTCATTTAAGTTTTATTCAAAAGAGTGTTTCAGGAACTTTTAAAATATAAAATTTTATGCTTTTATCTTTTACCGTTTCGGAGTTATGAAAAACGAGAGATCCAGTTTGCCGAATCACTCAGAAGTAATATGGTGGCATCTCAATCTTTTTTCCGAGTTGCGTCGATCGTTTCAGAGTTACAGTTAAAAAAGTTTAAACTCATTCGAAAGAGCTACTAAAATTCTTTCGAACAGCGTAAATTTCATGCTTCTAGCTATGACCGTTTCGAAGATACCACAAGAAAAATGGAGTTTGAAATTTCATCTGATTGAGTTGTGTTGTACCTCATTCAAAAGAGCTACTAAAACCAATTCAAAAAACTAAAATATATTGTTTCTATCTTTGACCGTTTCGGAATTACCACCGAAAAAGTTGGATTTTTACATTTCTTCGGATCTGCTTGAGTTATACCTCCTTCCAAAGAACTACTAAAATCATTTCAAACATCATTATTTTATGCTTCTAGCTTCGATCGTTTCGGAAATAAAACAAAAAAAATAATTGATTTTTAAAATTTCCTAATAAGGCATTACTCAAGCGGATCTGATGAAATGGATAAATCCACCTTTTTTGGGTGGTATATCCGTAACGGTAAACATTTTAATGTTGAACCTTGCACTTTTGATTAGGGTTTTGGTGGCTCTTTCGAATGAGGTATTACTCAAGCGGATCCGAATAAATTTAAAAACATAATTTAATTCTTTGTAACTCCAAAACGTAAAACATAGAACAGTGAAAATTTCACAGTTTATAGGATGTTTCAAGCTCTTTCGAATAACGCATTATTCAAGCGGATGGGACGAAATTTTAAAATCAACCTTTTTGGGTGGAAACGCCGTATCGGTCAAAATTTAAATGTTGAAAAATGCACTGTTAGATAGGGTTTAGTAGCTCTTTGGAATGATGTATTATTCAAGCGGATCGGACAAAGTTTATAAATCCTCATTTTTTTGGTTGTATCTCCGTAACGGTCAAAATTGTAAGATTAAAACTTCCACATTTGGATAGAGTTTTGGTAGCTCTTTCGAATTAGGTACAACTCATGCGGAACAGATGAAATTTAAAAATCCACTTTTTTTGTGGTTACTCTGTAACAGTCATAACGTTTTGGTTTAAACTTGCACAGTTCGATAGGGTTTTCGTAGCTCTTTCGAATAAGGTATTACTCAAGCGGATCAGATGAAATTTAAAAATTCACCTTTTTTGGATGTTAACTCCGTAACGGTGAAAATTTTAAGGTTGAATCTTGCCCAGTTAGATTGGGTTTTGGTAGCTCTTTCGAATAAGGTAACACTATAGTGGACGGGTTAAATTAAAAAATCCATTTTTTTGGGTGGTTACTCCGTATTCGTTAAGATTTTAAGGTTGAAAGTTGCACTGTTGGAAAGAGATTAAAGAGCTCTTTCGATTGAGGTATCACTCAAGCGGATCGGACGAAATTTAAAATGCCACCTTTTTTGGGTGGTAACGCCGTAACGGTCAAAATTTAAGGACTAAAACTTGCACTGTTGGAATGAGTTCAAGTATTTCCCTCGAATGAGCTATCAATCAAGGGAATAAGAAGTAATTATAATAGTATTGGTAATTTTTTGAAACCCCAAAACGGTAAACGATAGAACGCTGAAAATTTCACAGTTTATAGGATGTTTCAAGCTCTTTCGAATAACGCAATATTCAAGCGGATGGGACGAAATTTTAAAATCCTCTTTTTGGGTGGCACGCCGTAATGGTCAAAATTTAAATGTTGAAACTTGCAGTGTTGGATAGGGTTTAGCAGCTCTTTCGAATGAGGTAGTATAAAGCGGATCGGACAAAAATTTAGAATCCACCGGTTTTGGGTGGTATATCCGTAACGGTCAAAATTTAAAGGTTGACCCTTTCACTGTTGATTAGGGTTTTGGTAGCTCTTTCGAATTAGGTATAACTCAAGCGGATCAAATGAAATTTAAAAATCCAATTTTTTTGGTGGTTACTCCGTAACAGTTATAACATTTTGGTTTAAACTTTCACAGTTATAAAGGGTTTTGGTAGCTCTTTCGAATAAGGTATAACTCATGCGGATCCGATGAAATTAAAAAATCCAACTTTTTGGGTGGTTACTCCGTAACGGTTAAAATTTATTAAGTTTGAAACTTGCACATTTGGATAGAATTTTGGTGTGCTCTTTCGAATTTGGTATCAGTCAAGCGGATCGGACGAAATTTAAAAATCCCCCTTTTTTGGGTAGTTACTCCTCTCTAATTTTAAGGTTGAAACTTGTACAGTAAAATAGGGTGTTGGTAGCTCTTTCGAAAAAGGTAACACTAAAGTGGATTGGATTTAATTAAAAAATCCACATTTTTTGGGTGATAACTACGTAACTTTTAAGATTTTAAGGTTGAAACGTGACATGATGGAAAGCGTTCAAGTAGCTCATTCGAATGTGGTATATCTCAAGCGGATCGGAAGAAATTTAAAAAAAAATCTTTAATCCTCTGTAACTCCACAACGATAATAGATAGAACGCTGAAAAATTCACAGTTAATAGGATATTTCTAGCTCTTTCGAATGAGATATTATTCAAGCGGATCGGATGAAATGTAAAAATCCACCTTTTTTGGGTGGTCACCCCGTAACGGTAAACATTTAAAGGTTGAAACTTGCACATTGGGAATGAAATGAAATAAAGTTCCATGTGAACGCGCAACGCACTTTGGCAAAATTATGGAAATTTCATGTTCCAACGATGGATCGAATTCAATTCCAACATGTTAAACAGTTTTTACTTTTTATAATTTACCGAAAAATCCACAAAAATTGTGCATCAAATGAATAATAATACGCATTTCCGGGATTTGTGAGATTTTCAGGATGTATAAAAGCGTAAATATTTTCCGTTTTTGGCCATTTCACCTTCATCTAATGCCTTTTCTCGATTAATTGATTGCTATTTAATAGATAACAATCCATTTTAGAGTTTGTCATTTTTTTTCATTTTCCATTAAAACGCGCAACATCCCCGCTTTGGCAAAATGATGGCTATTTCATGTACCTACAAATGCTCGAATTCGATGCTAACATGTTAAAAAGTTGGCAATTTTTAAAATTTACCAGAAACTCCGCAAATATTTTGCATCAAATTAATATTAATACGCATTTCAGGGATTTGTGAGATTTTCAAATTGTATAAAAGCGTAAATATTTGCCGTTTTAGGCGATTTCACCTACACCTAATTCCTTTTCTCGATTAATTAAATGTTTTTGAAGAGGTATAAATGCATTTTTGAGTTTGTCAAACTTTGCCATTTACCATAAAAACGCGCATAGCTGTATTTGGGCGCGATATATATAATATAATATATTAGGGCGCTATATATAGTAACAGGCCCTATAGCAAAATGATGTAAATATTATGTTCAAACAATGAGCCGATTTTGATGCCAACATGTTAAACATTTGTTACATTTTATAATTTACTGAAACAGCCGCAAAATTGGTGCATCAAATGAATAAAAATACGTATTTAATGGATTTGTGAGATTTTCAGGATGTATAAAGCATAAATATTTTCGGGTTTTGCAATTTCACCTATATCTAATGCCTTTTCTCAATTAATTAAATGTTTTTGAAAAGGTATCAATCCGTTTTAGATTTTTTCAAATTTTGCCATTTTCCATTAAAACACGCGTTACTACACTTTGGCAAAATGTTGGAAATTTTATGTACCAACATACGAGATATACAATTTTAGGGGATTGGTGTCATTTTAAGGATTTAAAAAAAAGAATCGTTATTTCCATTTATTAGCTCAAAAACCTCCATCTTATTCCTTTTATCGATTAATGACATAGATACCAACATTTTTATTTTAACAATTTTCCAGGAAAGTGCGCAATAACCCCCTTTGTCACCTTGATGAAAATTTTATGTTTCAACAATCGCCCGATTTCTATGCCGCATTGCCGCAAAGATGTTTTTTTTAATATACCGAGAAACACGTAAAAAATGATGGTCGGATGAATTTTTTAAGGCATTTAGGGGATTGGTGTCATTTTCAGGATTTAAAAAAAGCTTCGCTGTTGTCATTATTTAGCTCCAAAACCGCCATCTTATGCCTTCTCTCGATTAATTACACAAATAAGAGAGAATATTAATAGTTATCACGGTTTGAATTTTTTTGCAATTTTCAATGAAAGTGCGCCATGCCCTTTTTCATCATGATGGAAATGTTATGTTTCAAAAATCGAACGAATACGAAATAAAAAAAACGAAAATTTTTCGAATGAACAAACGGAACTCTTTCCACTTGTGCATGTGTCATTAATAAAATGTTAACCGTTTCAGAGTTACCCCCCCAAAATGTAGATTTTTTATTTTTCACATCCACTAAGGTAATACCTCATTCAAATGAGCTACATGAACTCTTTCCAACCCATCAAGGGTCATTTTATAAATTTTAACCGTTTAGGCGTTACCAACCCAAATCATTGGATTTTTAAATTGCCTCCGATCCGCTTGAGTATTACCTTATCCAAAAGAGCTACTTAAACACTTTGCACCCGTGCAAGGGTTAACTTTAAAATTTTAACCGTTTTGGCCATACCAACGCAAAAAAGGGGATTTTTTCATTGCCTCAGATTCCCTTGATTGATACCTAATTTGAATGAACTACTTGAACTTTGACCAAACCATCAAGGGTCATTTTAACAATTTTAACCGTTTCGGCGTTACCAACCCAAAAAAAGTGGTTTTTTAATTGCTTCCGATCTGCTTGAGTAATACATCACTCGAAAGAGCTACTTGAACTCTTTTCACCCGTGCATTTGTCAACCCTAAAATGGTTACCGTTTTAGAGTTACCTACCCAAAATGTAGATTTTTAAATTTAATCCCATCCGCTAGGTAATACCTAATTCAAATGAGCTACATGAACTCTTTCCAACCCATCAAGGGTCATTTTTAAATGTTACCTGTTTTAGAGTTACCCACCCAAAAAAGTGGATTTTTCAATTTCGTCCGAACCACTTGAGTAATACCTCATGCGAATGAGCTACTTACACTCTTTCCAACCCATCAAGGGTCATTTTATTAGTGTTAACCTTTTCGGCGTTACCAACCCAAAAAAATTGGATTTTTTAATTGCCTCCGATTCGCTTGAGTATAACTTTATTCGAAAGAGCTACTTGAACTCTTTGCACCCGTGCAAAGGTTGACTTTAAAATTTTAACCATTTTCGCCAAACCAACCCAAAAAAAGTGGATTTTTTTCATTTCCTCCGATCCTTTTGTGTGATACATAATTCGAAAGAGTTATTTGAACTCTTTCCACTTGTGCATGTGTCATTATTAAAATGTTAACCGTTTCAGAGTTACTAGCCCAAAAAGTGGATTTTTAAATTTCATCCGATCCGCTTGAGTAATATCTCACTCGAAAGAGCTACTTGAAATCTTTGCGCCCGTGAAAGTGTCAATTTTAAAATTTTGAGCGTTTCGGCGTTACCAACCAATAAAATGTGGATTTTTTAATTGCCTCCGATCCACTTCAGTAATACCTCATTCGAAAGAGCTAATTGAACTCTTTCCAACCGTTTCAGTGTCAAACTTAAAATATTAACCGTTTCGGCGTTAACAAACCATAATAAGTGGATTTTTTAATTTCCTCCGATCCACTTGAGTAATACCTCATTCGAAAGAGCTACTTTAACTTTTGCAAACCGTGCCAAGCCCTACGTCAAAATATTAACCGTTTCGCCGTTACCAACCAAAAAATGTGGATTTTTTAATGGCCTCCGATCCGCTTGAGTGTTACCTCATTCGAGAGAGCTAATTGAACACTTTCCAAACGTGCAAGGGTTGACTTTAACATTTTAACCGTTTCTGGGTTACCAACTCAAAAATGTGAATTTTGTAATTTCCTTTGATCCGCTTAAGTAATACTTCATTCAAAAGAGCATCACAACTTCTATAAACTGTCACATTTTCAACTCCCTATCGTTTACCGTTTTTGAGTTAAAGGGAATGAAAAATGATTAATTTCATTCATAGGATCCGCTTGAGTAATAACTCTTTCGAAAGAGATACTAGAACTCGGTCCAACCGTCCACGTTTCGACTTTAAAATTAAATCCGTTTCCGCATTACCAACACAAATGGAGTGGATTTTTTAATTGCCTCCGATCCGCTTTAGTAATACCTTTTTCGAAAGAGCTACTTCAACTCTTTCCACTCGAGCATGTGTCAACCTTAAAATGTTAACCGTTACAGAGTTACTATCCCAAAAAGTTGATTTTTAAATTTCATCCGATCCGCTTAAGTAATACTTCATTTGAACGAGTATCACAAATTCTATAAACTGTCAAATTTTCGGCTCTCTATCTTTTACTGTTTTTGAGTTACAAAGAATTAAAAATTATTAATTCATTCATTGGATCCGTTTGAGTAATAATTCTTTCGAAAGAGATACTAGAACTCGGTCCAATCGTGCACGTTTCGACTTTAAAAATAAAACCGTTTTTGCAATACCAACCCAAAAAGAGTGGATTTTTTAATTGCTTCCGATCCGCTTGAGTAATACCTCATTCAAAAGATCTATTTGAACTCTTTCCAACAGTTCCAGTGTCAAACTTAAAATTTTAACCGTTTCGGAGTTACAAACCAAAAAAAGTGGATTTTTTAATTGCCTCTGATCTGCTTGAGTGATACCTCATTCAAAAGAGCAACTTGAACTCTTTCCACCCGTGCCAGTGGCAACCTTAAAATGTTAACCCTTTTGGCGTTTCCAACCAAAAAATGAAGAAGAGTTATTCAGTACAAATTAACGAAGGGAAAGCAGGAAAACCTATTATCGAAAGGGAAATAATTGCCAAAGGGTATGGAAATACAAAATCAATTTGATTTCTCTATTAACATACGCCAACGGTCATATTTATACCTCGCAAATAGATTGGAAACGTTGCATTTGATTTCTCGTTCAATAAGGATTGCTTCCAAAGTAGGACCTCATCGTCAATAATAATCTTGGGGTTAATAATGTTCCACAAATTGACTTGACATTCCAAGCAATGCCTCCATTAATGATATCACGGAATATTTAACAACATCTAAATGCTAATGCAACGAGTTGTTCGCACGATAGCAACAAACAGACTGTACTTAATAAATTCAATAAAAAAAACAGTTTCTGGCGTAACTTGGTGGAAAATCTTCATACTGACTTTTAATAATAAAACCACTTTACTTTTCCACATAAATTTTTTAATTTTTACTACCTAGGTTTCGTTATAACCTGATGATGTTATGTTATAACAAAACCTAGGTAGTAAAAATTAAAAAATTTATGTGGAAAAGTAAAGTGGTTTTATTATTAAAAGTTAATAAATTCACATGAGAGAGAGCATTACCGAGTGTATATTATGCTGGAAATCAATTTATTGATATGGCAAATAGATAAATCTCATCGTCAAAACTACGTCATAATTTACTTGAATTAAAATGTAAGACTCAAAAAGTAATGACGACATTTATTTACTTAGTTTTTAACGGTAATTAAAATGACTTGAATGCCACAAGTTTTGAATAAGAGCCTCGCCGTGGGAATTTTTTTCAGTTTGCAATTTTCAATTGGGTTCGAGAGAAAGCGTACCTAACCATTTCGAAATCAAACACGTGGTACTAGGCAGTAAACGTAAACGGTTGAGCACGTATGGCTTTCAAAGAACGAGGGGGTCCTGATCATAATTTCAATGGCCCGTGTCAGCACATTAGGTCACCCCTTCTTCCCTTTCCTCCTGCCCTGCGTTAATGTCCTCGTTCTCTCCGCATCCTTTCTTACCCGTTTCTTGACCTGCCATTGATGCCTTCCAACCTTACACTTGGTTCTCTCTCCTATTTTTATCGGCTCTAACGTGTTACGAAGTCCGTTATAAATGATTGTAAATTTATATTATTATTACGCACTCCAATTGCGTCCTAGATTGGCGTGAATATCACGCTCCATAATTACATAAAAAGGACATAGTGACATTGGCGTCTAAGTTTCTCTGCATCCTCTGCATGAAGCCTTAAAGCCTGTTGCTTCACGCCTGAGAACCCGCAAAAATATCTGGTCCAAGTCCCTTTTATCGTAGTCACGGAAAAAATTAAAGTTTATTACTTTCGCTATCAATTCATCTTTCCGTTAATCCAGGGTTAAGAATCGTTGGACGAAATACCGAGATAAATGCCGACAAATACCTAAAAAAATGAGGGAATCTTTCTACCCTTACCGACGTCAAAAAATTGTGAAATCCCGGGTAGATACTGCATTTATTCCATAAAAAGGAGGGACATGTCCCATGACATGTTGCCAAACGTACCCTGTTTTCCCAGGAGGTCACCCATCCAAGTACTGCCAGGGCCGTTTAACTTCGGTGATCGGACGAGAACCGATGCGTCCGACTTGGTAGGACCATTGGCGAATGCAGACTCTCGTCCCTCGTCCTATATGCCACATCGAACTTAATGAAGTTGTCGCAGCGCTCCGACTCCGCGACAACAAGGGTTGAGGGTATGCATTAAATAACAAGAGCGGTCGTCAGTACATGTATTTTTATGTGCGTAACAGGGTTCACAGTATGGCGGTACACAGCTCATGGAACAATACAGTGAGAGAGTAGGAGGGTGAAGGGAAGACTTGGGTAGGTACTTACAGAAGGACAAGAGGATTGACCGGGTCGATGGGTGACCAGCGTCGGCGTCGGCGTCGAGTCGTCGGAAGGAACCGGCAGGGGGGGCGGGATGTAGACCGGTAACTCGCCTGAGCTGGTCTGGAAGTCTCGGTGAGGAAGGGACCGAACCCTTACGTAGCGGGGCTGGTCCGGGGAATCGGGGATAAGGAGCGGGCGTGGACCGAATTCCGAGCGGAGCACGGCTGGTCCGAGGTTATGGGCTATCAGAATCACACTGGAGGGCCGCCCTTCTACCGAGGATGGTCACCCTTTTATCGGAGCTCAGGGTACAAAGGGTAGCCTCTCTTGTGACGTACGGCAGGGCCGGGGAATCACTCGTGACTCCGCTCCTGACTCACAAACGTTCTCCCGGTATCAGCCTCCGGACTGATTAGCCGGTGGTCGCGGTGGTGGTTTCCAAGAGTTCGATTGTGCTGACGCACAACCCTTGCAATTGATTGTGCTGACGCATAACCCTTGCAACACCACCCTCGCGGTAAAAGAAAAAAGGTCCGCGGGGTTTAGAATTCTAATAACCACTTGTCACAAGAGAAACTCCCAAATAGTACCCAGTCTCAGTGACAGCTTATGAGCACACATACAATACATATACAACACCTTATTCCGGAAAAAAATGACAGGAACATGTATACACATGTGTTAATCCTCGAGTATGAATAATATTTCCACCACCAGCTATATATGACATAATAATATAAAAAAAACATAATATATATATACACATACACACGTATACATTTGTAGTAGTCCGTCTGCCTCTGACACACATAAGTTTTTGAAATCATTGTCCCAGAGATTATCATAATTCTGGCATTCCTTATCCACAGTTTTACACATTTCGCGCCTCAGGGAGTTGGGGAAACAATGGCTCGTTCCTTGAAATGTTGTATATTTGGAGTTGTGGCGGAACAGTGGCCGGGAGGCGCCCATGCCTGTCTGTAGGGCTGACTTTCATATTATTTTCTTTCTTATGGCAGAATCGCCAGAGACGTGGAATCACTACACAACACAACACAATGATTGCACTCGCTATAGTCACTCCAGAATAATTAATAAATTGAACATTAGTGCTTAAGGGTGATAACATTTTCACGTTTCTTGCCATATCGTTTAGGGAGATGGTCGGGACATTGTGCGTATTTAGTTTTTCTACTGAGGTGAATGCTTCGGCCAAACCATCTGCCGCCTTTAGAGCAACAGGCTCACTATTTCTTAAGTCGATATTAATATCCGGCAGAGGTTCTACGGACACATCCCGGTCAAAAGAAAAACTAGTTTCGTACACCACGGACGTGGCTCCCAGAAAAACATGATCACTGCTAGCTGAACACCCTGGAGGCAAGGTGAGGCTTCCTTGACCGAAGATGGTTATTCGCGAAATTTTCATTGTGCAAGCAATAACCAATGTAATATTTTTACTGACACTATAATGCCAGATCCCCGGGTACTGACTTTTCAAGAATACTGCGTAATTAGATTTAGTAAGGAGGATCTCGCAATTCTCCCTGATTAGCTTACTTTGATTCCGAAATACCGCAATATTGCACGAGCTGGATAAACTGGTGTGGATAGGATAGGAATATGGACAGATTTCTATGCCATTCCGGAAACAATGTCGCCAGTACTCGTCTGGGAGCAATACGTATTCCTTGCCATTTGCAGAGACCCCGAGGTAAGTCGAGTCGGGTCGAAGGATGACCGCTCGATTATCGTTCGAGTCAACCGAAGGGAAGGCGTGCGCCTTATACACCTGGAAAACCGATCCTCGCCGATATAACGGAAATGCCACCAATAATGTGAGGCTCTTCCCCTGTCTTACGACGCGAACGTGGGCGGATTTGTAGACCGAGAGAAGGTCGCTCCCGTACTGGGCGAATTCCATATCTGGCCGAAGCTTAGAGCGAGCATTTTTAATGATCTCTCTGAGTTGGTCAAGGGGTAGGGTGGAAGGAGTCAGTTTATTAAGCTCGGCCAACATTACTGTATTGCGTAATCGAGATTGCTTAAAAGCCCCGTTATGTGACGCGAAATAGCTGGAAAAACTAGATGAAGGATATGAAATAAATTATCTTGATAGCGGCTCTCGGAGGGAGAGTGGGTAACCGAAGCGCTTGTTGCGTAAATTTTATTTTGCAGAAGGCGTAGGATTTTCTCCGTTTGGGAAAGCATTTCATCGTGCCTCTTTAGGGTGCTACTTACATTTGCCAAAAAGGTGAATCTAGCCTTGTTTAAATTTTGGGTGTTTTCTGCGACTCGAGATATTTGTTTCTGGAGCTCAACTATTTGATCGTCCGTGGCCGTTCCCGCTAAATAGTGCAGACCATATCCCAACAGATTTAGCATGCCTCTTGTCGTTTTTTTGGAATCCCTATTGGTAGTAAGAGTGCGATAACCGTTTATTGCTATGGAAAGAGTATTATTTAGGTTGTTTGTATATTCCTGTGAAAGTTTTTTGATCCAAAGAGAAGAGTTTTTCCCAACATCCGTATTAATTTAAGAACAGATGGAAAGGAATGTTTCATATTGTTCCCTAACTTCACCTACGGCTACTTCTAATTTGTCCGTATGGAGTTGGACATGGACCAGCCACTCTCCGTCACTGAAGATGAGACGATTTTCGGGGACAAAGAGCAGCCCCTCAGCAGTTGGGAGTGATGAACTCAGCGACAGAATCATCGGGAGCACGAGGCTTAGGTGCATCATCCTGGCTGCAAAAAAAACACACCTATTTATTATCGGTATCTTAGGTAAAATGCATGGCCATGGCCCTCGGGTGGAAACGGGAGCCTTGGGAGTGTGGTAACGGAAGGACAGTTGCTGCACCCTGGCGGCCTCTTTTCTCGAAGTATTAACCGCTCTCCGCTTCCGATTGTGTTTTCTCCTACTCTGATTGATCGTCCCGCGAGCCCCCTTATCCTCAGATGGCGGACGGGTTAGGGATGGGGGTGGTTTACAGCTGCGGAAAAATTTTTCTCGTGAGCCGGGCTCGGGAATTACAATTGAAACATTCACTAAGCCAGTCGTCGGACAGGAATCCGGGAGTTCCGGATCGGAATCAAATTTCCGCAACAGCCTTGGGTCAATATTCCACCCCGGGGTTGGCGGCCGCTCCATTTCCTCGGAGTCGATTTCTCTCGGGTAGATATATGCTTCGTCTTGGCTCCCTCTGCATGGCACTGGTTGAGGCGCACTCCGGGATGTCCCCAGGTCTATCTCGCAGCCCGGGGTGGGTGGTCGTTCGGGAGTCTTGGGGACGTCCCAGTCGGGCTTGGTCGTCGGGATAGACGGCCGCTCGGATAGCATTGTGGTCTGGTGACGGTTCAAGTTGCCGGCAGTGGTAAACTGTAGTGGCTCCAGGGACGGTGACTGGTGGTGTGGGTGCCGTCCTCTTGCTGCCATTCTGGAATATTCTTTGGCTATAACCGTGGTACTCTTCCGGGAAGGGCTCGTAGGTTATAATCATGGGTTTTGGGGATAGGTAGGGGCGGGCTTGCGTTGGAAGGGTTAGAGGTTGGTGTTTCCAGTGAAGGCTCCGTTGGTGTCGTTTTCTCGGCCGGGTTGGGTGAACCTCCGGCACCGTTGTTTAGAAGCACTGGGGGTAAGGGGAACTGCTCTTCGCCGACGAAAAAGTCTGGCGGAAAATTAGGTTCGGGGTCAGGTGGCAAGGGTAGTAGGTTCCTGAGATGAGCTGTGACCAGGCGGTTATTTTGGGTATTCTGAAGGTCGAAGGTAACCGGACTTCTAATTTTGATTACTTTATAGGGTCCTATCCAGCGGGACACTAGTTTCCGCGCCTGACCTTGTCGGAGATTCATGTTACGCAAGAGGACTAATTGCCCGGTGGCAATGATAGGAAGTGTTAAGCCTCGATTGTATTTTATGTGTTCCCTTCTTGTATTCTCTCTGTTAAATTCAGCCGCCTGTGCGTGCGCTAATTGCAATCTACGATGAATAACATTCTCATAAGGAGGATCTTCAGCATATGATTTTTTAACAGGCGTTAAAATCGTGTCCCATGGCATCTCTAACTCTCGTCCGTGCATGAGGTATGCGGGAGTGAATCCCGTGATTCTATGCTTGCTGTTTCGGTACACAAATAAAGGAAAACCAAGCTGCTCGTCCCAATCTGAATGGTCCTGTTACACATAATACGAGATAACATTAGCAAATGATTGATGGGCACGTTCCAGGCGCCCGTTGGCCCCAGGATTATGAGGAGAGGTGAAAATAGATTTGATTTGAAGTTTTTTGCATATGTTTTTCATGAGTTCAGATGTAAAGTTAGCTCTGATGTGAATGATGGTTGAGGCCGAGACTTTGTGGAAATCCATTGCGAACAGGAGTTTAGAAATAACTTTGCAGCTTCCACATAAAATAACTTATTTTATTTTTTACTAGTTTCGCTACACTGTAGCATCTTCAGGAACGTACAAAGAAATTATTCTTTTTTCACACATAAATATACTAGTCCAAGTTGGTGTGGGTTGGGTGGGTGGGGGGGGGGGGAAACTGACGCGCTGCCTGGGTGGGGGCGGTCAGAGTGGGTGAGAGTGGTTGACTGTGAGTAGCGGGGGCTAGGGAAGGATTATGGAGGGACGGTTATTCACAGGGGGGGTAGATGGCCGTAGGCGTCATTAGGGATGAGTTGTGGAATGTCAAGGAGAGGGGAATGGAAGGGAAAGAGGTGGTCGTTTGTTAATGTTTTCTTCTCCCTTAAGGCGGTTAAGATCTCCAATTGTTCCTTGATGTCCAACCTCTTTCCTTTCTCCTCTTTGTGTAGTAGCTTTGGTATGAAGTCTGCGTTGTGGCCTGCGCTGATGAGGTGAGCTGCAAATTGGGAATTCCCTTTTTTGGTACTGAAGTCCCGCTGATGTTCCGCTGCCCGGACGCGGAGGCTCCTTCCCGTTTGTCCTATGTAGGATGCCGCGCAGTCCGCGCAGTTTCCCCCCCCCCACCCACCCAACCCACACCAACTTGGACTAGTATATATATGTGTGAAAAAAGAATAATTTCTTTGTACGTTCCTGAAGATGCTACAGTGTAGCGAAACTAGTAGAAAATAAAATAAGTTATTTTATGTGGAAGCTGCAAAGTTATTTCTAAACTCCTGTTTTAAAGTTAGCTCCCCTGTCGGTTAATAACTGTTTAGGCGCTCCATGTCGGCAAATAAACCTTTCTACAAAAATTTCGGCGATCGTCTGAGCCGACTGATTGGGTATCGCGAAAGAAATCTTGACAAATTAAAATGTATCTGTTGCCTCGAGCTGACGTAGTTAGGCCCCACTATGTCCAAGGCAACCTTCTCTAATGGGTAAGAGGCTTCCGTCACTGGTTGAATGGGGATTTTTTGCGGTTGCATCTTTCGTTTTTTACATTCCAGACATTGCTTTATATACTTGACTACATCCGTATAACATCCATCCCAATTGAAGTATCGCTGCACGATTTCTAAGGTTTTATCGATTCCGAGGTGCCCGCCGAGTGGATTGTCGTGGCATCGTTTTAAAATGTACACTCGCATGCTCCTGGGAGCACAAATAGTGAATCGGGTTCCCGGTTCCTCCGTGTGAACTTTGTAAAGAACGTCATTCTCGTCATAAAACAAATTCGGATAGTGCTTCCTCGCCTGCTAGTGCAAGAGTTTCAGATCTGGGCAAATTAATTGTTCTCTTGAAATTTTATCCTTATCCCACGCGGGTTGATGGGATTCTTCCAACGTATTTAGCGTACTGTTACTAGGCGTTAACCTAGACAGGGCATCTACATGGGTTATACTCTTGCCTGGCCTGTGGATAATCTCAAACGCGTACTCACTCAGTTCCATTATCCATCTTGCCATTCTCGGCTTCGGTTCTGAGAGAGTTAACAGCCATTTTAGAGGCTTATGATCGGTGTGAAGAATGAATTGTCTCCCCAGCAAATAAATGCGAAACTTCTTCACCATCTCTACTACGGCTAAACATTCAAGTTCTGTGGCAGAATAAGATTTTTCGGCCTTATGCAACTGTCTACTTGCACATGCAATAGGATGTTCGCCATCCTCAAAGATTTGGGAAAGTATCCCACCGATGGCTTGTTGGGAAGCGTCCGTCGCAAGGAGGAAAGGTTTGGAAAAGTCGGGAAATTTAAGAATAGGTTGGGTCATAAGACACAACCTCAAGTGTTCGAATGCGTGTTGTTGATCCGTACCCCAGAAAAACACTGCATCTTTTTTCAATAATGGAGTGAGAGCACTGGATTTTTTTGCGAAATTTGGAATGAATTTCCTGTAATATCCGACTAATCCTAGAAAGGATTGCAATGCTGGCACGCTCTTTGGGGGCGAAAAATACTTTATGACTCCTACCTTGTCTTCATCGGGCTGTAATCCATCTGCGGTAATTAAATGGCCCAAAAATTTGACTTTTTCTTGAAAGAATTGGCATTTCTGGGGTTTAAGTCTTAGGTTTGCGGTCCTTAGCCGACGAAATACTTCCCGAAGACCTGCCACATGTCCTTCAGGAGTGGAATCATAACGGAGGATGTCATCTAGGTAGCATACGCAACCACGGTATATCAATCCGTCCAGAATTGTGGTCATTAACCGCATGAAAGTAGACGGGGCGTTTGTCAACCCAAAGCTCATTCTATTACATTCAAAATGTCCATCTGGTGTGCTAAATGCTGTGTATTCCTTGCTCTTATCGTCTACCTCGACCTGCCAATAGCCGCTGCATAGATCCATGGTAGAAAAATATTTCGCACCCCCCAGCTGGTCAAACGTTTCTTTTCTTTATTTGGCATTGGAAATACTTCCTTTTTTGTGACATTGTTCAATGCGCGGTAATCTATACACGGGCGGTATTGTGTCGGGATTCCGTCTTTACCTTTTTTTTAACCAAAATAATTGGTGCCGACCAGGGGCTCGTCGAAGGTGATATCACTCCTTGCTGTAACATGTCTTTAATTGCATTGTCTAATACAGATCTCTGTGAATGAGGGACACGATATGGTCGCTTATTGATTGGCGTGGAAAGGCCGATGTCTATGGTGTGTTTTACTACGCTGGTGCAGCCCAGGGGAACGTCGCCGTGCACGAAAATATCTCTGAATTCTTCTAATAGGTCACTTAACGGCTCTCGGGCGTCTTCTGGTACCTGATTTAGGTTAAATTGAAGCATGAATTCCCCTTTTTCTATATCGTTCGGCCATATTTCTGCCTCCTCTGCGACAATTATTTCGTTCACGTAGGAGGCCTTTTCTGCGTGCACCCCGGCTGTCGACAATTCCAAACCCTTCGGAACCATTTTCTCGCTTTTGTGCATGTTACCCAGTAATATCGGAAGTGTTCCATCGTCCATTACTTTTGCCACTACCGGAAGTACGATTACGTCTGTTAGCACCTAAGCCTCGTGCTCCCGATGATTCTGTCGTACGGAGTTACTCCGAGATCTGCTATTAATGTGTCGTGAGGATACTGGATTCTGTCCATAACAAATTTTACGCAACTTTGGCCGATTATTGGTAATGTGTGACCGGAAGCACTCCTTACTGGGCGATCGTAGGGTGATATTTTCAACTCGCCAAACGGGAATACCTTCTGATGAATTATTGTGACGGCAGCACCGGTATCCACGAGGAACCAATAGCGTTTGTCCAATACCTCCACTCGCACCATGATCCCGCTCGCGGGAGAAACTCGCGGGGTTGGGTTGGGTTAGGTTGGGTTGGTTTGGGTTGGGGCTTGGGTTGGGGCTTGGGTTGGGGCTTGGGTTGGGTGGGGTTGGGTTGGGGCTTGGGTTGGGGCTTGGGTTGGGGCTTGGGTTGGGTTTGGGTTGGGTTTGGGTTGGGTTTGGGTTGGGTTTGGGTTGGGTTTGGGTTGGGTTTGGGTTGGGTTTGGGTTGGGTTGGGTTGTGTTGGGTTGTGTTGGGTTGTGTTGGGTTGGGTTGGGTTGGGTTGGGTTGGGTTGGGTTGGGTTGGGTTGGGTTGGGTTGGGTTGGGTTGGGTTGGGTTGGGTTGGGTTGGGTTGGGTTGGGTTGGGTTGGGTTGGGTTGGGTTGGGTTGGGTTGGGTTGGGTTGGGTTGGGTTGGGTTGGGTTGGGTTGGGTTGGGTTGGGTTGGGTTGGGTTGGGTTGGGTTGGGTTGGGTTGGGTTGGGTTGGGTTGGGTTGGGTTGGGTTGGGTTGGGTTGGGTTGGGTTGGGTTGGGTTGGGTTGGGTTGGGTTGGGTTGGGTTGGGTTGGGTTGGGTTGGGTTGGGTTGGGTTGGGTTGGGTTGGGTTGGGTTGGGTTGGGTTGGGTTGGGTTGGGTTGGGTTGGGTTGGGTTGGGTTGGGTTGGGTTTGGGTTGGGTTGGGTTGGGTTGGGTTGGGTTGGTTGGGTTGGGTTGGGTTGGGTTGGGTTGGGTTGGTTGGGTTGGGTTGGGTTGGGTTGGGTTGGGTTGGGTTGGGTTGGGTTGGGTTGGGTTGGGTTGGGTTGGGTTGGGGTTGGGTTGGGTTGGGTTGGTTGGGTTGGGTTGGGTTGGGTTGGGTTGGGTTGGGTTGGGTTGGGTTGGGTTGGGTTGGGGTTGGGTTGGGTTGGGTTGGGTTGGGTTGGGTTGGGTTGGGTTGGGTTGGGTTGGGTTGGGTTGGGTTGGGTTGGGTTGGGTTGGTTGGGTTGGGTTGGGTTGGGTTGGGTTGGGTTGGGTTGGGTTGGGTTGGGTTGGGTTGGGTTGGGTTGGGTTGGGTTGGGTTGGGTTGGGTTGGGTTGGGTTGGGTTGGGTTGGGTTGGGTTGGGTTGGGTTGGGTTGGGTTGGGTTGGGTTGGGTTGGGTTGGGTTGGGTTGGGTTGGGTTGGGTTGGGTTGGGTTGGGTTGGGTTGGGTTGGGTTGGGTTGGGTTGGGGTTGGGTTGGGTTGGGTTGGGTTGGGTTGGGTTGGGTTGGGTTGGGTTGGGTTGGGTTGGGTTGGGTTGGGTTGGGTTGGGTTGGGTTGGGTTGGTTGGGTTGGGTTGGGTTGGGTTGGGTTGGGTTGGGTTGGGTTGGGTTGGGTTGGGTTGGGTTGGGTTGGGTTGGTTGGGTTTGGGTTGGGTTGGGTTGGGTTGGGTTGGGTTGGGTTGGGTTGGGTTGGGTTGGGTTGGGTTGGGTTGGGTTGGGGTTGGGTTGGGTTGGGTTGGGTTGGGTTGGGTTGGGTTGGGTTGGGTTGGGTTGGGTTGGGTTGGGTTGGGTTGGGTTGGGTGGGTTGGGTTGGGTTGGGTTGGGTTGGGTTGGGTTGGGTTGGGTTGGGTTGGGTTGGGTTGGGTTGGGTTGGGTTGGGTTGGGTTGGGTTGGGTTGGGTTGGGTTGGGTTGGGTGGGTTGGGTTGGGTTGGGTTGGGTTGGGTTGGGTTGGTTGGGTTGGGTTGGGTTGGGTTGGGTTGGGTTGGTTGGGGTTGGGGTTGGGTTGGGTTGGGTTGGGTTGGGTTGGGTTGGGTTGGGTTGGGTTGGGTTGGGTTGGGTTGGGTTGGGTTGGGTTGGGTTGGGTTGGGTTGGGTTGGGTTGGGTTGGGTTGGGTTGGGTTGGGTTGGGTTGGGTTGGGTTGGGTTGGGTTGGGTTGGGTTGGGTTGGGTTGGGTTGGGTTGGGTTGGGTTGGGTTGGGTTGGGTTGGGTTGGGTTGGGTTGGGTGGGTTGGGTTGGGTTGGGTTGGGTTGGGTTGGGTTGGGTTGGGTTGGGTTGGGTTGGGTTGGGTTGGGTTGGGTTGGGTTGGGTTGGGTTGGGTTGGGTTGGGTTGGGTTGGGTTGGGTTGGGTTGGGTTGGGTTGGGTTGGGTTGGGTTGGGTTGGGTTGGGTTGGGTTGGGTTGGGTTGGGTTGGGTTGGGTTGGGGTTGGGTTGGGTTGGGTGGGTTGGGTTGGGTTGGGGGTGGGTTGGGTGGGTTGGGTGGGTTGGGTTGGGTTGGGTTGGGTTGGGTTGGGTTGGGTTGGGTTGGGTTGGGTTGGGTGGGTTGGGTTGGGTGGGGTTGGGTTGGGTTGGGTTGGGTTGGGTTGGGTTGGGTTGGGTTGGGTTGGGTTGGGTTGGGTTGGGTTGGGTTGGGTGGGTTGGGTTGGGGTTGGGTGGGGTGGGTTGGGTTGGGTTGGGTTGGGTTGGGTTGGGTTGGGGTGGGTTGGGTTGGGTGGGTTGGGTTGGGTTGGGTTGGGTTGGGTTGGGTTGGGTTGGGTTGGGTTGGGTTGGGTTGGGTTGGGTTGGGTTGGGTTGGGTTGGGTTGGGTTGGGTTGGGTTGGGTTGGGTTGGTTGGGTTGGGTTGGGTTGGGTTGGGTTGGGTGGGTTGGGTTGGGTTGGGTTGGGTTGGGTTGGGTTGGGTTGGTTGGGTTGGGTTGGGTTGGGTTGGGTTGGGTTGGGTTGGGTTGGGTTGGGTTGGGTTGGGGTTGGGTTGGGTTGGGTTGGGTTGGGTTGGGTTGGGTTGGGTTGGGTTGGGTTGGGTTGGGTTGGGTTGGGTTGGGTTGGGTTGGGTTGGGTTGGGTTGGGTTGGGTTGGGTTGGGTTGGGTTGGGTTGGTTGGGTTGGGTTGGGTTGGGTTGGGTTGGGTTGGGTTGGGTTGGGTTGGGTTTGGGTTGGGTTGGGTTGGGTTGGGTTGGGTTGGGTTGGGTTGGGTTGGGTTGGGTTGGGTTGGGTTGGGTTGGGTTGGGTTGGTTGGGTTGGGTTGGGTTGGGTTGGGTTGGGTTGGGTTGGGTTGGGTTGGGTTGGGTTGGGTTGGGTTGGGTTGGGTTGGGTTGGGTTGGGTTGGGTTGGGTTGGGTTGGGTTGGGTTGGGTTGGGTTGGGTTGGGTTGGGTTGGGTTGGGTTGGGTTGGGTTGGGTTGGGTTGGGTTGGGTTGGGTTGGGTTGGGTTGGGTTGGGTTGGGTTGGGTTGGGTTGGGTTGGGTTGGGTTGGGTTGGGTTGGGTTGGGTTGGGTGGGTTGGGTTGGGTTGGGTTGGGTTGGGTTGGGTTGGGTTGGGTTGGGTTGGGTTGGGTTGGGTTGGGTTGGGTTGGGTTGGGTTGGGTTGGGTTGGGTTGGGTTGGGTTGGGTTGGGTTGGGTTGGGTTGGGTTGGGTTGGGTTGGGTTGGGTTGGGTTGGGTTGGGTTGGGTTGGGTTGGTTGGGTTGGGTTGGGTTGGGTTGGGTTGGGTTGGGTTGGGTTGGGTTGGGTTGGGTTGGGTTGGGTTGGGTTGGGTTGGGTTGGGTTGGGTTGGGTTGGTTGGGTTGGGTTGGGTTGGGTTGGGTTGGGTGGGTTGGGTTGGGTTGGGTTGGGTTGGGTTGGGTTGGGTTGGGTTGGGTTGGGTTGGGTTGGGTTGGGTTGGGTTGGGTTGGGTTGGGTTGGTTGGGTTGGGTTGGGTTGGGTTGGGTTGGGTTGGGTTGGGTTGGGTTGGGTTGGGTTGGGTTGGGTTGGGTTGGGTTGGGTTGGGTTGGGTTGGGTTG
>CM073773.1:10000-123797 GCA_037158775.1 Hetaerina titia
GGCCAATTTTGTGGAAAATTGCCAATTTTTATTTACCTGATAGATGGTGCTGGAATCACATTACAGCTGCAAGGTTCCTACTGCTGCTGCAATACCTTCCTACTATTCATACCATTTATATTATTAGTCATTGAAATTACCCTGAAGTCATTGAAATGAAACTTTTCAGGCTTTTTAAAATTATTATTCTTGTTAAAGTCAGAAAAAACAAACCCCCGCTGATGGATGGATCACCATGGGCAGAGACAACCCTTGAGTTGCCACAATTTCTGCCAGTTCTATCATTTTATATGCATTGGCTGCTTCCATTTAATTCCACATAATTGTATTTCATTATCTGTTAATGACATGAGCTAGCACTAGTAATGGAGATACACCCCCAGGTATGAGGTTGGGGGTGTGCTGCACCCATCACTGGGGTGCGTACATTCTCCTGCGTAATAAAGGTAAACTAATAGATGAAAAGGTGATTATTATTATTATGTAATCTACCGGTTAAAGTAGGTTTTTGGATGGACACAACTATCAAATAACTGTAACTCCAAACGAAACCCAATCCAGCAACCTAATCTACAACAGGTCCCTCTTCATCTCTGTGTACCTCCTTCTTCCCTTCATCCCGTCCAACATCCCTATCCTATTCCTGCCCTTCCCTCGCTTACCCAACATCCTCCCCTCTATTACCCTCTTCAACATTCCACTACCGCTCAATATGCCTTTCATCCATTTTTCCTGCCTCCATAGGATTTCTCTCAACAAACCCCTCTCCTCCCCCACCATATCTTGCACTTCCTCATTTGTTTTCCTTTCGGTCCATTTCACCTTCGCCATTCTTCTCAACACCCACATTTCAAAAGCCTCCAATCTACGTCTATCCTCTTGCTTCAGCGACCACATTTCCGCGCCGTACATAGCTACGCTCCATATCAGAGTTTTTGCGAGTCTTGTCTTAACATCTCTACTCAACGTCCCCGTCATCAACTCCCTCCTCCTTGAGAAAGCCTCCTTGCCTAGCGCAATTCTTTTCCTTACATCACTACCACTTTGACCGTATTGGTCCAAAACACTTCCGAGATATGTAAACTGTTCTACCTGCTCTATTTTTTCCCCGCCTATTTTAATATTTAGCTTAGCCTTTTTCTTTCTGGAAAATCGCATAACCTTTGTTTTATTAATATTGATTCTCATCCCATATCCATCGCACTGAACCTCCAATTCACTCAGCAATGCTTGCAACCCCTTGGCTGACTGAGCAACTAATGCTTGGTCATCAGCAAACCTAACCGATTTTACGAATTCCCCTCCGACTTTCATTCCTACCTCCAGTTCTTCCCATGCCTCTTTAATCATTTCCTCTACATATACGTTGAACAGCACCGGTGACAATGGGCAACCCTGCCTTACACCTCTTCCTAACACTGCCCATCCGGACTCTCCGTTCCCCACTCGCACCTGAGCAGTCTGAGACATGTACAGGGTGCGGATCAGTCTCCTATAATACACGTCATACATACAGTCTCTGCAATACATGCATTAATTTTTCCCAATTCACTCTATCAAACGCTTTTTCGAAATCTACAAAACAGGCAAAAACGTTCTGATTGTATTCTATATTCCTCTCGACTAGTGATCTCATTACTGCAATGGCATCACACGTACCTCTTCCTTTCCTAAACCCAAACTGATCATCCCCTAAGTAATCATTTGCCTTACTCTCTATCCTTTTCTTGATGATCCTGAGAATAACTTTAGCTGTGTGGGATATCAAACTTATTGTTCTGTGTGGCGGCTCGACCCTTCAATTGTCATTGAACGCCATTATGAACGCGCCTTCGCCGGCAAGCGTTTTGGGTTCCGGCGTTCGCCACCAGGGTTCGCCGCCAGGGCGCAACCACGCCGCCAAAGCAACTCTCCACCACTCTCTCACTCTCTGACTGTCTCTGCACTGGCACGCGCCGCCATCGGGGATAACCTAAGGACGCTGCTACCCTGGAACAACTCATCTCTGGCTTCGCCCCGCACGTGCGGATATACACTGTTCAATCGCCTCGCCTCATCAAGGCTGTAAATTACCGAACGCAATAAACTTCGTTAATTGTAGGAGGTCTCATAATTTCCTCCACGATTCCTCCTTCAATAGTGGTGAACCCGACGTGATGTTTTTTCCCACGTGTTTATTTTTTGTCTAAACGCCGGAGATGTCAACGGGCCAAGCCATGCTGCGCGTGCCTCCATTTTGGCCGGAAGAGCCGGCATTATGGTTTGCACAACTAGAAGGGCAATTTTTCCTCGCAGGTATCAGCGAGGACGCGAAAAAATTCTACACGGTGGTGAGCCATTTAGAGCCTCGATTCGCGCAAGAGGTTAAAGACGTAATTTCCAACCCCCCCGGCGATAATAAGTATGTCAAGATTAAGGAGGAACTTATTCGCCGACTGTCTGCGTCTCAGGAGCAGAAAATCAGGCGATTCCTTGAGCGAGAGGAGATAGGCGACAGGAAGCCATCCCAGTTTCTCCGCCATCTTAAGGACTTGGCAGGCTCGTCGGTGCCTGACGAGTTCATGCGGTCGCTGTGGCTGACGCGGCTGCCCACGCCTCTCCACGCCATCTTAGCGGCTCAAGATGGCGTCGACCTAGACGCCGTTGCTTCCCTCGCCGACAGAATCAGTGAGGTGATACCCCGGGAACGAGGTCCCGCCCCTACCCACGCTCAGGTAAGCGAAGTGATCTCCGACCCGCCATCTTGTTCCGGTGGATGCTCGGGCATGTTGGCATCTCTCCTGAGCCGAATGGACGACCTCACCCAGCAAGTCGCGGCTCTTTCGGTGGCGCGGCACCCCCGAGAGGAACGTTACCGTTTCCGAGGCAATTCCCGTTCCCGCAGCCAATCTCGCGGCCCTGAAGACGGGCCATCAGCACGCCGTAGGACCTCACAACTCTGCTGGTACCACCGGAAGTTTGGTGCCGACGCGCGGCACTGCACCCAGCCGTGCTCATTCCAGGGGCCGGAAAACACCGCGGGCACTCGGTAGACGCGGCCACCGACCTCAGCCCTACAGCAAGCCGCCTCTTCGTTACGGACACGACCACAAAGGTACAGTTTCTTGTTGACACTGGTGCTGACCTTTCTGTGTTTCCTCTATCGCTCGCCAAAAGTCCTAGACAGCGGACCGACTACCAACTTTTTGCTGCCAACAATTCCGTAATAAATACGTACGGTTGGGAAGCATTAAACTTAAATTTCGGTCTGCGCCGCGACTTCACGTGGAGGTTTGTTGTGGCAGACATCGCACAGCCTATCATCGGAGTGGACTTCTTAACCCATTTCAGTCTTTTGGTGGACGTTAAGAATTCTCGTCTTATTGACAGTTCGACGACAATTTCCGTCGCCGGAAAGATTGTACGCCTCCCGGCAACGCAGATAAAGGCGGTGGTAGGAGAAACCCGTTTTCACGTTCTTCTCTCGCGCTTTCCCGAAATTACGCGTCCAGCCGGGACGTTCATGCATCCCACTCCACAGTGCATTTCATTCGCACGACCGCAGGTCAGCCGGTGTCATGTAAACCACGTAGGCTTGCTCCCGACAAACTTGCCGCAGCCAAACGGGAATTTGAATTAATGGTGCGATTAGGGATAGCCCGCCGCTCGGATAGCTGTTGGTCCTCCGCTCTCCACCTTGTGCCCAAGAAGGGAGACGAATGGCGCCCCTGCGGGGATTATCGCGCGTTGAACGCTAGGACCATCCCCGATCGCTATCCTGTCCCCCATATCGAGGACTTCGCTGCATCCCTTAATGGTGCTCGTGTTTTCTCCACCATCGACCTCGTGAGGGCATATAATCAAATTCCTGTGAACCCGGAAGACATACCGAAAACTGCAATCACGACACCCTTTGGGTTGTTTGAATTTCCGTTTATGTCATATGGACTGCGAAACGCCGCACAGACTTTCCAACGTTTCCTCGACGAGGCACTCAGAGGCCTCTCCTTCTGCTACGTTTATTTAGACGATATTTTGGTCGCCTCCCAAAATGAGGACGAACATGAGCATCACCTGCGTGAGCTTTTTGGCAGATTAAATTCATACGGTGTGCTCATTAATTCTGCAAAGTGCATTTTTGGTGTTCCCAATGTCAGGTTTTTAGGATATAGTGTAAGTGCAGAAGGTACAACGCCCTTAGATGACAAAGTGAGCGCTATCGCCGACTTTCCACTCCCTGTGACGGTGAAACAGCTCCGCCAATTCTTGGGGATGCTGAATTTTTATAGAAGGTTCCTTCCCCATGCCGCCGACTTACAGGCCCCCCTCAGTGAAGTGCTACGCGGTGGTGTACACGGTCGCGACAAAGTGGATTGGACGCCCGAATTGCGCCTTTCTTTTCAGCGGTGTAAAGACGCTCTTTCTAACTTTGTGCTTCTCGCCCATCCGGCCCCCTCCCTTCCCCTCGGCCTGTTTACCGACGCCTCAGACTTCACCCTAGGAGCTGTGCTCCAGCAGCGCACTGAGGCAGGTTGGCAACCGCTTGGATTCTTCTCCAAGAAGCTAACCTCGGCCGAAAGAAACTATAGCCCTTATGACAGGGAGCTCCTGGCGATTTATCGGGCGGTCCGGTATTTTCGCCACATGGTGGAGGGTCGGAATTTTACAATTTTTACAGACCACAAGCCAATAGTGTACGCGTTCCAGCAAAGGCCTGATAAATGTTCGCCCCGTCAATTCCGCTACCTCGACCTGATCGGCCAATACTCGACCGACATTCGTCACGTAGTCGGCGCGGATAATGTTGTAGCGGACGCTTTATCGCGCATCGATTCCTTGTCCTCCGCGGTAAATTTTGAGGAGTTAGGCCGTGCACAGGAGGCAGACGCTGAACTTGCTGCCCTCCTTAAGAACGAAGAGTCTTCCCTCAAGCTCAAAAGACTTCCTGTTCCCGGTTGTGCTGTGCACTTGTTTTGTGACACTTCCACCCCTTGTGCTCGCCCATACGTCACTCCCACATTCCGGCGTCAGGCGTTTGATTCGCTTCATAACCTGGCGCATCCCGGAGCGAAAGCGACGATAAAACTCGTGACAGCGCGTTTCGTGTGGCCCTCTATCAGGAAAGACTGCCGCGAATGGGCACGCGCGTGCATCCCGTGCCAACAGGCAAAAGTGACTCGTCATGTTGCCTCCCCTGTGCGCAATTTCCCGTCTCCAGGACGGAGATTCGAGCACGTCCACATCGACTTGGTCGGACCTCTCCCAAGTTCACGTGGCTTTCGATATTGCCTTACGTGCGTGGACCGTTTCACCCGATGGCCCGAGGCAATACCGATTGGTGACATTTCGGCCGAGACAGTGGCATTCGCTTTCTTTAGCGGATGGATGTCGCGTTTCGGATCACCCCAACGAATCACTACCGACCAAGGACGGCAGTTTGAAAGCAACCTCTTCCACCAGCTCTCCCTCATGGCCGGCGCGGAGCATTTCAGGACGACAGCGTACCATCCTGAGGCGAACGGGATGGTAGAACGGTTCCATCGACAGCTGAAAGCCGCCATCCGTTGCCACGGGACCTCTCAGTGGGTGGACGTACTTCCTGCCATCCTCCTGGGATTCCGCGCCTCCTGGAAGGAGACCTAGATGCCTCCACTGCAGAGTTAGTGTATGGAGAGCCTCTCCGCCTTCCCGGAGAATTCCTCTCACCAACCTCTCCATCGCAGCCAGCTGACACCACCTTCATGTCCCAGTTGCGCGAGCATTTCCGGGAGTTGAGCCCTCGCCCCGCTGCCCGCCACGGTTCCCGTCAGGTCTTCATATTCAAAGACTTGCCGACGGCGTCTCACGTCTTCGTCCGGCACGGCCCCCCGCGGGGTTCTCTTCAGCTGTCGTATGACGGGCCGTTTAAAGTTTTAGAACGGAATGATAAGGCGTACAAAGTTCGCTTACCAAACCGTGACGTTTTCATTTCCCTTGACAGACTCAAACCTGCCTTTACGGTATCCAACCTACCCATTTATAACCATCAGGCAGCCCTACCACTTCACCACACCACGCCACAGCTGGAGGCAGCAGAACCGGACGAAAGACGGCCTGCCGCCTTTACATGGCGACCAGCTACGCTGCCTGCACCGCCAGACCCTCAGCCCCCAGGTGCCGCACCGCACACACAGCGCGGCGAAAGGACAACCCGATCCGGGAGACGCGTGCGATTTCCGTCGCATCTTGCAGACTATCACCTTTAATTTTCTCTTTTCTTTCGTTGTCTTTACTTCATTACCTAACCTATCATGCTTCCACCACCCTTCCACCCGCCTTCCTTGCCGCGCACCCTTTATCACCTCCTGTTCCACCATTTTTCTAATTTGCCGCCCTTTTTCAATTATCCATTAGGAACTATAAAACAACCAAGGGGGTGATGTGGCGGCTCGACCCTTCAATTGTCATTGAACGCCATTATGAACGCGCCTTCGCCGGCAAGCGTTTTGGGTTCCGGCGTTCGCCACCAGGGTTCGCCGCCAGGGCGCAACCACGCAGCCAGAGCAACTCTCCACCACTCTCTCACTCTCTGACTGTCTCTGCACTGGCACGCGCCGCCATCGGGGATAACCTAAGGACGCTGCTACCCTGGAACAACTCATCTCTGGCTTCGCCCCGCACGTGCGGATATACACTGTTCAATCGCCTCGCCTCATCAAGGCTGTAAATTACCGAACGCAATAAACTTCGTTAATTGTAGGAGGTCTCATAATTTCCTCCACGATTCCTCCTTCATTCTGTAATCCTCATATGACGAAGCCTTTGCCTTTTTTGTAACAGGAACTAACACCGATCTCACAAAATCTTCCGGCCTGATTCCTTATTCATAGATACTATGAATCAGTCCATATATGGCCTTCTTCTCACCTTTCCCTAATCATTTAAAAATTTCTACAGGAATATTGTCTACCCCTACAGCCTTATTTGCTTTCATCTCCTTTAATGCCATTTCTATTTCACTGTCGAGTATGCCTGGACCTAAGCTATCTTCTTCTACGTCATGTTCCTTTTCTATGTCTAACCTTGTCGACCTAAGTTCTTTACCATACAGTGTTTCTATATATTCCTTCCATCTCTCTGGGATTTTTCCTGGTTCAACTATTATCTTACCCCATTTATCTCTAACTGTTAGCACAGATCTTGCCTTCTTACTTCCCGACAATTACTTAACCTTGCTGTATAGAGCACCAATTTCACCCTTCTCTGTAAACTTTCCACATCCTCGCATTGTGTTTTCCACCTTGTCTTGTCCACCTTGTTTCTTTTGCTTTATTTGTGGCCCTTCTCAATTTATTGTTTAACTCTTTGTACTTCATTTTGCCTAACTCTGTGTTTACATTTTTCCATCTTCTTCTCTCATCCATCTTTGCAATCATCTCATCCGTTACCCATGGTTTCCTTATCCTTTTCCCGTTAACGGTTCCTATAGTGTCTTTAGCGGCTTCCAATATCCCTTTCTTGATACATTCCCATTTTTCTTCGATAGTACTCAGTTCTTTACTGTCATCCATCACCTTCTCTACGGCCTGCTGATATTCCTTCCTCGTCAGTCCATTTACGGCTTCTAAATTCCATTTCCTAACCCGCCGCCCTTGCCTTATCTTCTTGAAACAAACATTACATTTCATAACAACTAAATTGTGGTCAGAGTCCGCATCCGCTCCTGGGAAACTGCGAATTTATCATACTGTTCCTAAACCTGTGCCTAACCATAATATAATCTAACTGATACCTTTCTGAGTCACCTGGCATAATTCATGTATGCTTACGCCTTTTGTGGTGTCTAAACCATGTGTTGGTGATGACTAGCCCCTGTCTCCTGCAGAATTCAATTGCTTTCTCCCCGCGTTCATTCCTTGTGCCTAACCCATAGTCCCCCACTTCACCACCATCTCTTCCTTCGCCTACCGTCACATTCCAATCCCCCATCACTATCAAATGTTTCCCAGCAGGAACACAGGCGATTATATCCTCTAACTCATCGTACATCCTATCGACTTCTTCCTCCTTGTGGTTGCTCGGTGGCATGTATACCTGTACAATGACCAAGTTCGTCTCCTCTGCTTTAATCTCTATGAGTCAAATTCTATCTGTCGCTTGCTGTATGTTGACTACGCTTCTTCGTACCCCTTTATTAAAAATTACGGCAACCCCTCGTTGGCTCTCATCCCCGCCGCTGTATATCACTGTATAATTGTCACTCCAGTAATCCCCGCTATCCTTCCATCTCACCTCGCAGAGACCTAAAACATCTATTTTACCTCTTTCCATCTCTCGCTTAATATTTTCTAATTTGCCTCTCCTCAACATTGTCCTGACGTTCCAGGTACCTATTCTAACTACTTTCGTCTTCTTCTGAGTCTTCTGTCCTGCTGCTGTTATTTCTTCCCTGCAAGGGTTTCGTGGGATGACGACCGCGGAAGCCTTGCCTCTCCCGCTGCCGGGCACGACACACGGCCTCTTGGGCCGAGTCCCGTAGTTGCCAGGACTCATATTATCTATAGTGCCCATCATTATATTCTTAGGAATCATAATTGAGGTGGTTTCCCGTTGCCTTCCTCAATTGTGTTTTTAACATGACACCATCACTTAATGGCCGCCCCACTGGGGTCAGACGCCATTGCAGCTGCCTCACTGAGGAACAGACGCTGGGTGGACTACCTTTCGTCTGGCTCCTAACCTTCGACCTATCTGGCATGGGTGACCCTTCCAGGAGTAATTATTATTACTCCCGCCAGCACAGCTCTAGGGGTCATCAGAACACACAAGCCCTTCCACCACGACAAGGTTGTAGTCCATGAGAGGGGGAAAAGGTGATAACAAAGTTTAATTGGCATTACTTCATTACACAGGTTTCTTGCTGTTGGTGGGAAAACAAAAATAAATGGCCTCATGTGAATCCTGTCATTATGAAATAAGGGTGCCCACAAGTGGGGGTATCCCTAGGGCAGCCTTGCAGGGCTGCTGTTAAAACAGATCTAAGTAAGTGAAAATGACACTTGGAAGTGTAAATTGTTATAATTCAGGAATGCTATTAAAAAAAATCCTCAAGGACAGCCAGAACATTTAAGTTCTCGATTTGTATGCCTTTGCTTGTTCTGATCATAAACTAGAGAAATCTAGAGAAATCTGGAAAATCATTAATACCTCCAGAAACAAACCCAGGAAGCAGTCTCAAATACAGATTAATGATTCATCTGGAATTATTATATCGGACTTTTCCAAACTTGCCTGTAGTTTTGCGGATCACTTTCAACCTTCTTCTATTGCTAAGCAGAACAACTCTCCTAGTTTAGAAGCCATTAATGCTACCCACTCAA
Source organism: Hetaerina titia (assembly GCA_037158775.1). Taxonomy (NCBI): domain Eukaryota; kingdom Metazoa; phylum Arthropoda; class Insecta; order Odonata; family Calopterygidae; genus Hetaerina; species Hetaerina titia. Next base: position 19,339 of record CM073773.1, read on the forward strand.
AATCCCTATTTCTCCATCCCCTCACAAGAGCTGAACTGAATGATATAGTGAAGAATCTAGGTACAAAACGAAGCTCTGGTTTTGATGGCATTCCCAGTTTCATTATTAAGCAATCTATTGACTTCATTATGCAGCCTCTTCTTTTTCTCATAAATGCATCTTTCCAATTAGGAGTGTTTCCATCTCCTCTGAAGGTGTCAAAAGTCATTCCACTTTATAAAAACAAGGGTGACAGACATGACATTAACTCCTACCGTCCAATTTCTCTGCTGAACCAATTCAGCAAAATATTTGAGAAGGCATTCAATGTTAGGTTAATTTCCTACCTAGAGATTTCCAATCTCCTTTCAGCATCTCAGCATGGCTTTAGGGAACATAAATCTACATCTTCTGCTAACTATCAGTTAATAACCCAGACTTTAAATGCTCTAGATAAAAAAATGGAAGTTACTGCAATGTTTTTCGATTTCTCGAAAGCTTTCGATTGTGTTGACCACCAATTACTTCTCAAGAAACTCCACAGGATGGGTATTCGTGGCATACCTAATGCTTGGATTAAATCCTACTTATTCGATAGAATTCAACACGTGGTTGTTTCTAAAAATGGTGCATCTTTTGTTTCCCCAAGTAAGGTCCTTAATCGAGGTGTTCCTCAAGGCTCTGTTCTTGGGCCTGTCTTGTTTCTTTCTTATATAAATGACCTTGCAGAAAGTTTTCAACATATTAATGGTGCTACCCCCTTGTTATATGCTGATGACACCAACATTATTCTTGTATCGCCTACTTTTAATGAACTGATAGTTAAGTGTAAACAAGCTAGTCACACCTTACTTTCCTGGTGTCATAATAATTTACTAGATTTGAATATAGAAAAGTCTCACCTAATCTACTTTGCAAATAAAAATAAAGCAAGTAAAGTACTGTCTATTGAAGTTGATGGGAAGGTGATCCCACAGGTACAAAATACCAAATTTTTGGGTTTCCTCTTAAATTCTCAAATCTCTTGGGATGAGCACATAAGTACTTTAACCAGTAAGTTAAGCTCTGTCTGCTTTTTAATAAGGTCCATTAGATCCACAGTTTCAGTGGCTGTTCTCTGTGCACTTTACTATGGAGAATTTTATTCTCACATCGCCTATAGTATCCTCTACTGGGGTTCGTCTTCTAAGGCCATGATCATTTTCAGGGTCCAAAAGAGAGCCATTCGGCTCATGTGTTTTGCGAAACATGATGCCCCTTGCCGTCCCCTGTTTAAAAAAATGGATATACTGCCAGTACCATGCATTTATATTTTTCATGTATTAGTACATACAAAAAGAAATCTGAGTATGTGAAAAATTGTGATATCCATAAATATTCTACTAGGCAGAATGAGCAGCTGCACGTTTTATATGTACGTACAAAAAATGCAGGTGCTGGCTCAAATTTTATGGGCCTCCAACTTTACAATAAACTCCCAACTGAGATTAAGTCCCAAAAAAGTGTGGCTGCATTTAAGGTCAACCTACTCAGGTTCTTAAAATTAAAAATGTTTTATTCAATTGCCGAATTTCTTGTTAATGCCTGATGTGTATCATGTATCCATGTATGTATTCTGTTACTTACTCTGACGTGTCTTATATCAAGTATACAGTTGTAACAACTTGATCGCGGGACAAATAAATTGTATTATTATTATTAAACTGTTTGTCACTTTTTCCTCTATAAGGTAAAAATAACCTGCAATTGATATTCTGTAATCAGTCCTCTTTTTTTATCACACCTCGTATATTTGAAAATCAAAATAAGGAACAGTAATGCATAAATCCATCTTTACTATAAGTGATGTGTCTCATGTCATACGTGGTATGCAATATAGTAACACACTCAGAAAAATATGATACATTTCTCATATAAAACATGAAGAAATATTTTTATCATAATCAATTATCAATATCAGAGTTATATTCATAACAATTACAAAATAAGCTGAATAACAAATAAAGAATTCATATTCTACCATATTTCTACAATTGTAAAACCAATTTGAACTGGCTCACTTGCATGAAATATATTCACAGCATAATCCTTCAAACATTTTATACAATCCATTGTTTTGCAGAAACAAGCAACAGTTACATTTATCCTTTCTTCACATATCAACATTGAATATAAAAATTTACCCACAAATACATCATCAATTATAAAATATAAAACACTTATCCAATTGAAATGCATAAAGTTTGCACGGTATGTATGGCCGAATTGCTAAACACCCAAAATTCCAAAGTTATACAAAATATATTGCAATGGAGTAATTCTTATTACCCTGTGACATCCAGTTAGCACCTCATTAGGTGGAAGAGCATGGCGTTACAACAAATAGTCAATCCCATTAACATTGTGCAACATTGGTTACAAGGATCTCCAAGAGAAACAAGCTACAGGTACATGTTCAACTATGTGAAATAAAACTTGGATGAACAGTATTTTTTAAAGTAAATAAATCATAGATCATACTACCTAGTTTCTGTATGCACAAAATATTTCAGACTCAGCATCTTCATCATTCATTACATATTCTGGAAAATCATGCTGACTCACTGAAGCACACTCTGTTAAAACAAAAATTGTAAAGAATAATCTATTTCATTCATGTCAATATAGTGCAGGAGATTATATCACTTGAAGGACAAATACGCCAACTGATTTCCTAATGTCCTTCAATCATCAGCAAATATTTTAGTGGTTTTATCCAAGGCAGTGACCTTCAAAGGTCTAGGATCACACCTTTCAGCTGAAACTTGATTTTCTGATGCCTCTACGTGCAGATGGTCTTGGGAGGTCATCGATACACCCATCACCTCACCACTTTGACTGCTCCTTTCTTCAATCCCCAGCAGTGAGATGCGAGGCAAGAGCTGTGATGCACAAACAGTGACCTCATCACTAATTCCAGGGTCAGGATGGGGATTCTCACTGCCAACCTGGATTACACATTAAAAATTATTATTGTTATAAGGTAATCTACCGGTTAAGGTAGGTTTTTGGATGGACACAAATATCAAATAAATATTTTGTAACACCAAACAAAACCCAATCCAGCAACATCCTCTACAACAGGTCTCTCTTCATCTGTGTGTATGTTTGCCTAACATTCTCCCCTCTATCACCTTCTTCAACATTCCACTACCGCTCAATACGCCTTTCATCCATTTTTCCTGCCTCCATAGGATTTCTCTCAACAAACCCCTCTCCTCACCCACCATCCTTAGTACTTCCTCATTTGTTTTCCTTTCAGTCCATTTCACCTTCTCCATTCTTCTCCACACCCACATTTCAAAAGCCTCCAATCTACGTCTATCCTCCAGCTTCAGCGACCACGTTTCCACGCCGCACATAGCTACGCTCCATATCAGAGTTTTTACGAGTCTTATCTTAACATCTCTACTCAACGTCCCCCTCATCCACTCCCTCCTCCTTGAGAAAGCCTCCTTGCCTAGTGCAATTCTTCTCCTTACGTCCCTACTACTTTGACCGTGTTGGTCCAGAACACTTCCGAGATACGTAAACTGTTCTACCTGCTCTATTTTTTCCCCTCCTATTTTAATATTTAGCTTAGCCTTTTTATTTCTGGAAAATCCATAAAAACATTAACATTAAAACATTAAAGATAACATTAAACATGAATTTGACATGAAAGCATTAAAAATGACCACCAAAAAATGAATTGCTTCACTTATATAAGGACATCATTTCAAATTTTTGTCACTCTGAGTAGCAGATCAGCTGATGTTAATTATGACTTAAGAATGACTAAGTGTACCATTAAGAGATCCATATTTCATCGTGAATCTGAATACTCCTCCTTTGCACTTATAAGCTGATATTGAAAGCATGTTTGAATTATAGTCAAATTTAACTATATCTTTTTAATAATATTTTGAGTCCTTAAATGGTTTTATCATATTCTTCAATTAACGGATTTGCATTTAAAAACAGTAGAACCTCCCATTAACTAATTTCAAGGGACTTCAATTTCCATGAAGCCATGATCTGGAGGAACTTAAGGCAGATTAGATACCTTCAGGAACAGACAATTTTTATGTGTGAAGCAGGGCAATAACTTGAGTTTTACAAAATGATAGCTCTATATTTTCATCAAATTTTTCCTTTATCACCAATACTAGCTATGGGTACTTATGTGTTGCAAACATCTTTCCACAAATAACTGTAAATCATGGAGGTCTAGTATAAACAACATGAAAACCTCCAGAGGTAACCAACTGAAATGGCAATGAGCTCAAGACAGTGTGTATCTCCCAATTCTATGCTCAAAATTCTATCGATCCAGAATCGTTTCATGCATTGAGTTCATTTCATTTTTAAAAGAGAATTTCATCCTTGATCACAATAATATTTACTTAAAACACCCATAATTTTCCTAACAGCATATAAGTAACCTAAAATCTGAAATTTGGTTTACTTTATTGACAAATCAGGATATAATTAATTTTTCAGTTCAACATAAATGATCTTTAACAGCTTCAATTGCACAAGAAATTCCTTCTAAGGCTAAATATGAATTTTCATTAAGACTTCTAGTTTTCTATTTTTGACAAGTATAGATCCATGAATGGGTGGGTCCCACTTCTTCCCTCCTTCCCTTATGTTGCCACATCTTCCCAGTCTGAAAGCTAGAGGGCGCCATTCCAATGAATGAGCTAAACTTCACCAAGGATGCTGCAAACGACACATTGAATGTCACCCATTTCCCTGTACTTGCGATTAAACTTCAAAAGCATTGGTCAACATGCTATTAAGAGAAATTATGTGAAATCCTTAGCTGAAAAACACATTTTCTGAATAAATTGCCAAGTCACAATAAACATGCAATTCACATGAAATTTAACACTCAATGCCTAACAATTTTGCTATGTTGAAACAGTAACCTACCATCCATTGGCAGTGAAAATAGAATAAAAGGATCAAAGTTCTGACAAAAATTCTCTCTTCCCTTGCTATTTAAATATTTTGGACTCAAGATGTAGAAATCTGCACATCTTATCATTAAGTTAATGACTCTACAGATGCAGCATGTAACTGACCATGATTTCAGTCTCAAAATAGTTTGAGTGTATCTGCATTAGAGGCACAAGCGTCCAAATACTTTCTCAACTGCCAGAAATGTATACTCTTTTAGCATGTAGCGACTACAAAGGCTTGACACCAAACCCCCCTGAATAGTCCCTATTTAGGGGGTGTTTGGTGTTAAGGCTTGGCAGTCACTCTATGTCTTTCATATTGTTGGGAATGGGAGACAGAATTTTCTCTATACCAGTGTCATTCAAAATGACAAAGTTATAGGGCAAATCCTAGCACAACCTGATGGGAGGATCAGGGTGTTTTCATCTATTCGCTGCATAAGTGTTAGTATATTTCTATCCAAAATTTTCTGCCTGCCTATAAGTTAACATAACTGAAAATAAATTTTGGATTTTAGGTTAAAAACTGCAACACTATTTGAACGATTTTGATTTTGAATTTTTAAAACCTAACTCATCTATCAACAATAATTCATTTATGCAGTAATTTTCCATTCATAAGTTACTAAGCCTTAATGAATGAATAGTGTTAATAACACTCAGCTTATCTTTCACTAAAATGACCTTACACTAAATGACATTTCTCCTACATACCCAAAACTAACCACAATTCACCATAATAACACCTTTTACTGATGCCTGCCAAACACAGATGAAATATATTCACAGCATAATCCTTCAAACATTTTATACAACCCATTGTTTTGCAGAAACAAGCAACAGTTACCTTTATCCTTTCTTCACATATCAACATTGAATATAAAAATTTACCCACAAATACATCATCAATTATAAAATATAAAACACTTATCCAATTGAAATGCACAAAGTTTGCACGGTATGTAAGGCCGAATTGCTAAACACCCAAAACTCCAAAGTTATACAAAATATATTGCAATGGAGTAATTCTTATTACCCTGTGACATCCAGTTAGCACCTCATTAGGTGGAAGAGCATGGCATTACATTTCTGCAATGTAACGCCATGGCTGCAATACTTAATGTACGGTAGTAAAGGTACATTATGTAATCATAGACCCAAAAAATTGAGTCAAATAGTCAAGTTGAAAGAGATGTTTCGTTGAGCAACCTCATAAATAATATAGTTAGTCCAGCACTAGAATAAAGATGCCACCAAACAACTACTTATGCCATGTGAGTTTTTTTACCAGGAAAAAAATGGTAGAGTGGAATCTCGTACTCTAAGCATGACCCATTCCACAACCTTTCCTTGAAAATGAGACACTTATTTAGTGAATAATTTTTTCCATATAAAGTAATGTAAAATACGATAATGCATTCCATGCCAAAAGAAAATAAATTTTGTGCACGGTTTATTCAAAGAAAATTATATAGAAATTATTTAGGATTGTGGTTCACATTCACCTTTTATTCTATCGTAGAATGTGAATTCAAAATGTAGAAAACAAAAAATAATCTAAATGATTAGTATTTGTGATACACATTTCATTTTTACAAATAACCAGTAAGAGATTTGTTTTTACTGACTCATAAAATTTTTTTGAAAATGTGACATAGCATTATCTTTAAGTAAATATTTAACACACAGAGCCAGTCTTATTAGGGTGATGACTCTCAATAAATGAGGAAAGAGAGAATTATAGTCTTCATATCCTCCTCTATCGTGGAATGCACTAACCTGGAATACAAATTAGATTTGTAGAAAAAACAAATTGAAATAATTAGTTTATTATTTATGATATATGCCTAGTTCTTGTTTACTAGAAAAATGTCAAGATAAATTTGTTTTTGCCGACTATTCAAAATGCTCCAAAATGCAACAGCAAACAGCGTTATCATCGCATAAATTCAGAGTACGGGTAACAACTGCCATGTTAGGGTGATGCTTCTTAATGTATGATGCAACAGTTTTCCACGCTTTAAGCATTTCTCTTATTGCTCCAAGTTGCTTTGCTGTTATCTTCTCACCCTCAGACAAACTCTCCTTCACAACTTCTTCCTGTGAAACACAATCCAACTCCATAAGCTCTTTGGTAGTCAGCTCCTGGCTGTGATCCTCCACAAACTCATTGATATCATTGTTATCCACCTCCAGTCCCAGGGACTTGGACAAAGACAAATCTCATTTACTACAGTCTCTATATCTGCAGTCTCAAATTCCTTAAAGTCAATTCCATCAATGCTCTCTGGCTAAAGCTTCTTCCAAGCAGAAGTGAGAGTTCTCTTCGTAAATCCTTCTCCCATGCCTTTTCTATCATCTTAAGGCAGTCAATAATGTTGAAATAATATTTTGAAACTCTCTCAGATTGAGACTAATCTTTTAGTCACCTTATAACAATGCTCAAAGGGTGCATTACTGTAGAGCTTCTTAAAGTTAGAAATAACCTGCTGGTCCGTAGGCTAGGTAATGGAGTGGTGTTGGGAGGAAGAAACTGGATTTCGATGAAATTCAATTCCTCAAGGAGGCCATCTTGTAGGCCAGGAGAATGAGCAGGAGCATTGTCCATAACAAGCAAGCGTTCTCAAGCAAATACTTTTTCACAGGACACACTTCATTGATCCAGTCAGTTGAAAGGCCACACGCCACCCAAGCCTTGTTGTAGGACCTCCACATCACATTCGGTCTTTGTTTCTGAACTTTGAACTTCTTCAAGGTTTGTGAAGCTTCTGAATGGTAAAAAAGCAGGGTTTATTTTTAAATTGCCACTTGCATTTGTACAAAATAACAGCATGAGACAGTCTTTAATTGGCTTGTGGCCAGATGATACATTCTCCTCTGGCATTATATAGGCTTGCTTTGGCATATTTTTTCAGAAGAGACCTATCTGGTCACAAATAAAAACCTGTTGCCCAAGGTAATCCTCAGAATCTACAAGCTTCTTTGAGTCGCCGATAAAGTTCTTTGCTACCTTAGAGTCGAAGCTCATTGCTTCACCACGATTCAAAACACTATGAATGCCAATGCTTCTCTTAAACTTCCTGAACCATCACGGCTTCCCTTAACTACTTCTTTTTCGTCCACTGATGATCCTGGCATTTCCATAACAAGGTCAGTAAAAATCACTTTTGCCTTCTCACAAATGATGTTCTCATTAATGGTTAATAGCCTTGCAGTTGTTTGTTGTTTAAACATATGAGAAGCAACATTTCAATATCATTCAGAATACTACCTTGATCAAAAGGTTCCCGGAATTTATTCAGAAAATTAAAAATACAAGTTTATTCATCTAAATCTATATTGTCCCCTTCAAAGTAATCCCCATCGACTGCAACACACTTATGCCAGCGCTTGATCCAATCCTCGAAACATTTTTTATATTCGGTTTTCGGTATGTCCATCAGTGCTTCCTGCGATTTTTCCATTACTTCCTCTCGGCTGCTAAAACGCGTTCCCCGTAATGGTTTTTTAACTCGATTGAACAGAAAGAAGTCACAGGGAGCCAAATCAGGTGAATTCGGTGGCTGTTGGATGGTATTTGTTGCATTTTTCGTCAAAAAATTACGAATAATGATAGCACTGTGCGACGGTCTCGACGCACTGTGCGACGATTTCTGGTCTCTTTCGGCGAATTGCTTCACGCAAACGTCTCATAACGCCCAAATAATACTCTTTGTTTACTGTCTGGCCTTCTGGCAAAAATTCATGATGCACTACACCGTTGTAATCCATGAAAACCGTCAGCATTGCCTTCTTTTTTGACTGAAAACGACGTGGTTTTTTTGGTCTCGGCTCATTTGGTGAACGCCATTCACTTGCCTGATGTCTGGATTGCGTGTCGTACTCATAAACCCGCGTCTCGTCTCCAGTAATGATCCTTTTGATGAATGTGGGATCGGATTCAGCCTCGCAAATCATGTCTTTTGCGACGTCAACACGGTCTCTTTTTTGCATGAAATTGAGGTTTTTTGGCACCAACTTCGCTGCTACACGACGGAAACCCAAATCATTAACCACAATGTCTTGGGCGGATCCATAGGCAATGTTCAAGTCCTCCGCTATTTCTCTGATGGTTAATTTGCGGTTATTGACCAACATTTCTTTTACTTTATCAATTTTTTCACCGACTTTCGATGTCGATGGTCTGCCACTGCGTTCATCATCTTCGATTGACTCACGACCACTTCTGAACCGCTCGTGCCACTGGTAAACGACAGTTTTTTTTAGAGAATCGTTGCTGAAACACTTTTCCAACATTTCCAACGTCCGTGCGCCACTAAATCCGTTTTTTACGCAAAATTTAATACAAGTTCGTTGTTGCAAATTTAAATCCATTTCTGCAATTGTAAAAAATCGCCAACACACACAGAGATAGATGTACTCTTGGCTACGTAACTTTTGCAAATGTCAAGTTATGGCACTAAGATTTAAAGGGAATATCAACAACAGAAGTACCAATTTAACAAAAAAAACAGAACTCAAATCGGAACGATGGGAGTGCCACACGGTGGTTATTCCGGGAACTTTTTGATCAAGGTAGTATGTAACTGTTGCTTAGATATTCTTATCACTCCCTTTGCATCTGTCGCCTTAATTTTTTCTTGTTCTTGAGGATAGTACAAATCGTTGATGTCGACCGATTGTACATACGTATATGATAGATTTGCAACGCTGACACCTCGTTCTCGCTTTTCAATAATTTCACTTTTCTTTCCTAAGGTTATTTTTATTCTTTTTTGATAGTCTCCAGGTGACTTTTTCTTTGGGGACTTTTTAAAACTTCATAAAATATTATTACACTGTACACAAAAAGTCACAAATAACATGTCAGAGCACAAGTTTGGACAAATGTGCAACCACTAGAGACACTATGATCCCAGTGGAACATGTGCTAAACACAAAGCTGGTGCAATTACTTTGGGAATCCCCTTCTTCTCGTCACTTGTTATGCGAAATGTTGCTTGCTAAGCAAGTTATTCTTGGGCACAATATTTTTGCATGTAATGCAAATTAATTGCTATCTGAGGTGTTCTTTAAGCAAGGTTTCACTGTACAGGGATTTCTTACATTAATAATTTAATTATAGAAGTATGATGGAAGACACGGGGTGAAAATATAGAAAGTTTACAAAGGAAGGGCGACATTGGTGCACTGTGCAGAAAGGTAAAAGCACTGCCAAACAGTGAACATGGAAAATCTGCTAACCCTATCAATGATAAAACAGAAAAACTATTAAGTTAAACAGAAAATTCAAGAGAGATGGAAGGAATGCATAGAGAAACTATATGGTTTAGACAAAGGCTGTGCAAGCTTAGACATAGAAAGAGAATATAATGTAGATGAGGATTACTTTAGGTCCAGGCATTCTTGATAGCAAGATAGAAAGGACTTTGGGGATTGAAACCAGATGAGGCCGTGGGGGTAGATAACATCCCCACACAACTGCTCTAGGGTTAAGAAAAATGATTTAAGAAAGAAATTGCCCGGATTATGATTATTTATCATAGCATATGTTATACTGCTTTGAAATAATTATTCTTAGTTATTCAAAATTCAGTCCCTTATGCTACTGATGTTATACATCACTTTGAAATATGTGACACTTCGGTTATTGAAAAGGAGAGAAAGAGCATTTTAAAGTTGGCAATGGAGAAAAGAAACTACTGGTGGCGGATTCACCCAGCAAACGTATTTTATCCACACAATGAGAAGGCATTAAACAAGGTAAACAGAACCAGGTTAAGTAAGGACTTGAGGGAATGAACAGTGACTGAACAGTTACAGAATGCTATGAAATTGATGCATTAAAACGGACAAAGAATGGGATTGTTAACTCAGATGTAAATCTCAATTAAATTCATAATTTTAGTAGGTGGACCCAAAAAATAATATTTATTGATAAAATAATTTTTCTTCCGTCATAGTTCACTCATAGTTAGCAAATGAAAATTTGCAAAAGTTACTACCCACTTGAATGCCTCTGTTGAAAGACACCTATGAGATATTTGTCAGTGTATAAATGAGTACTGAAATAAACTATTGTGTAAACTTCTAATTAGACCAAAGCTATAAGAATGTGTCTTCTTACCCTGCCTGTTAAAGGCTCAGCAATGCTGTCACTGCCTTGTCCTGGAATGGTGGCCGGCAGAAACTCTTCAGAATATGGCACAGTCGTTGAGGATTGAATCCCATGGGATAATTGTGACCCCTTGCTCCCCTCCTGCCCATTGTTAGCATCTTTTTGGAATTGGAGGGCTTCCTCCAGGGGTATTGATGAGGGAGGATGGACATGAACCAAAGGAATTCTGGGTGCTAACAGGACATTAGGGGCTACCATGTGGCTATTATTTGGGTTATGCCATTGCCTATACTGTGCAATGGCTCCCTGTGGGTTAATTGAAAAACGTGGTGGATTGTTGTGCAAAAATATTTGCGGACTGGGTACACTTGAAGCAGTCGAAGTGGCTGAGGCTGGATGAGAAAGTGGTGGAGGCACCACTGATGCACCAGGATTTCGAGATTGCCCCGTTGGTGAAGATGCCCTCTGAGGAGACTTTGGCTGAGGAGACATCCTCAACCACTGATCATGAAAATACTGCCTCTCATATGGATTTGATGGTGTTAGACTGTTTAATCTCATAAGTTCTGCCAAGGAAAAAGAAAAACATACATATACATATCCTTAAAAAAATTAGCATATGCTCACACAGAGATCATTTTACTGGTATCATCAATTTTATTCAATTTTCATGAACATTAAAATGAGGTTCTCTTGAAGGCTGACTGAAGACATTGTGGAAATGGTTGTTGTAGTCGAGTGCTAGGCACTTGCACTTTAAGATACGTATGTAGTGTTAAACAATGGAATTTTGGCTGGCACTCTTTCTTAACTGTTGGAAACAAATTTCCCCAGATTTCCATGGGGACTCCTGAAATCCCATTTTATTTCCAGGTTCATCAACTCTCTGATTTACAAGCTTGTCAGGTACCATGATTAGATGCTCAAAAATGGATGCTAAGGTTTGAAAACTGCCTACAAATTTATACGTAGCCATTAGGTAAATTTATCAAATTTAATCATTGGGGAAAGGCTAAAATACAATGATTGATAAGAATAACAAAATATTAGGTTGGGGAAGAAGAAATCCATTATTTTATTGGTAGATGGCTGAAGTGATCGATATCCCATAAAGTATCGATCAAACAATTTCAAGTTTATGCTCGTTGTCAAGGTGACATTTGACACCAAAAAAAATCCTTTGCTCACGAAAAGTGAAGAATCAGGCGTGATATTGTGGAATCGAGACATAATGGAAACTTTGTTGCAATTTTCCACAGTTAAAGTTTAACTGTGGAAAATTGCAACAAAGTTTTCATTAAATCCTTTGCTGTTTTTTGTTTGTTCCATTCAGTTGTGATTTACAGGGTGTTAACAATGGAAGTCAACAAAGAGAAAATTCAGTACATTTTACAGTTTTTATTTGATAAAGGCGAAAATGTAAGCAAGGCCGCTGAAACTGTGAATGGTGTTTATGGTGCCGACACTGTTACAGCTAATTACGTGCAATTTTGGTTTCGTCGATTCCGTTCAGGCATTATTGATGCTAAAGATGCACCTCCCACAGGCAGGCCCGTCGTCTAAAATGTCGATAAAATCACAGAAATAATCAAAGTTGACAATCAATGCAAGCGTGGTGGAGCAGCTCAAACGGTGGCCAAACCAGGACTAACGGCCAGGAAGGTTCTACTGTATATTTGGTGGGACTCCAAAGGAATTATTTATTATGAGTTGCTTCCGTTTGGCCAAACACTAAATTCAGATCTCTACAGTCAACATCTAGCCCGTTTGAAGCTAGCGATTGACCAGAACCGGCCAGCGTTGGCCAACAGGAGAGGTGTTGTGTTTCATCAGGCCAACGCAAGCCCACACACGTCTGTAGTGACTCGCCAGAAGCTCCAGGAGCTTGGTTGGGAGGTTTGAATGCATCCGCTATGTAGTCCTGATCTGGCACCAAGCGATTACCACCTCTTTCTCGCATTGCAAAACTTCCTGAGTGATAAGAAATTGCGATCAAGAGAAGATTGTGAAAATAGATTACTATAGTTTTTCGTCAATAAGGACCATGACTTCTATGAGAGAGGTATTATGAAGCTACCTTTAAAATGGCAACAAATTATACAACAAAACGGTGCATCTTTGATCTAAATCGGACAATCCAAAACATCTTAAATAAATAAAAAGAGACATTTCAGGCGTGATATGGTAGAATATCATGATTAATTAAAATTGGCAATTTTAATTAATCTTAAATAAAGTTTTGGATTTAATGCAAAAATAATGGATTTATTTTTCCCTAACCTAATATATGAGAAAATGTATTACAACTTGGCAAAGCTTCACAGTATTAACATGAGATATGTTTCAACGCTTCAGCATCATCTCCATATGTCATAATGAAAGGTCATTTAATACTCCAGCATTGAAACATGTTAGGTGTAAATGAAGGAAGCCTAACTTGGCTGATTCCACTAGCATTTTTATTTTTCACGATCATGGTTCCATTTCAATGATGATCATCAGATCATCATTGAAATATACTTGGCACTAGAATATAACCAATGAAATTGTTCTCAAACTTAATGTCTTTCGACACTTAAGATGGAATGCAACCAAGACAAGAGCTTACTGGTAAACATATTCATCAAATTTTGCATTACAGTTTGGCTCATGAAATAGGTCAAACGGGTATCAAAGATAGCCAAGATCATGACACATTTTCAGCTGGGATGGGAATATTGAATCTTTGAACCCATCAAATATTTCAACTCAGTTGAAATCCTCAAATCACCAGAATTTCACCTCTTATCCAAATCCTTGAAAATCTAAAAAATTCTCACTCTCTACTGATGATATAAAGTTGCTGCTTTCATTTTGACTTTACAATATGACAATAGTAATACATTTTTGGGAAAAGAGTAATTCCCTCCCTTATAGTTACAAAGTGAAACAAACCAATATCGAGAGGGTAGATTCCTTTAAATACTTGGGTGTAACAATTACTCACGATCTGTCCTGGGGAAAACACATACGAGAAATATGCGGTCGTGCTAATAAAAAATTGGGATTTGTGAAAAGAGTGCTAGGTAAATGCGACGAAAAGGTGAAAGAACGATGTTTCCTTGCCTTGGTCAGGCCCCACCTAGAGTATGCTGCCAGTATATGGGATCCTCATAACATAAATTTGGTTTCAGAATTAGATCGAGTTCAGCGGAGGGGGGCTAGATTTGTCAAAAATTGTTATGACCAACTCAGCAGCGTATCCACTTTGCTAGACAATTTAGGTTGGGATTCTCTTACACAGCGGCGTTTCCAATATAGATTAAACTTATTAAAAACATTTAAAGATGGGCCCTTTTCCGATGACATCAAGGATATAATACGAACCCCAACGTATTACGGTCGAAGGGATCACGAATATAAGACTAGAGAGATAGACTGCAAGACTGACAGGTTTAAAATGTCATTTTTTCCAAGAACGATAAGGGACCAGAATGCTCGTAGTCGAAATTCCCCAGGACTTAGTTCATTACAATAAGTATTAACGTACAGGTTAGGGACTTCGCGAGGATGTGTATACATGTGTGTATGTATGTATGTATATATATGTATGTGTGTATATATATATTTTTTCCCTACAGGTTCCCCCCACCTTTCCTCACCTAACTCCCAACCCCCTCAACCCTTACCCTTCCCCAGACATGCCAACTCTCCCGATTTAAGCGGGAGACTCCCGATTTTTCCTTCTTACGTTCTTGATGAACTGTTCAAATTGTGTACTTAGCTTAACATGTTAATAAAGTGTGACATTCATTAAAAATTGGCAAAGTGTCATAAAGGGATTAAGGTGCCATGCAAATATTGTGGTAATTAAAAGTGATTACTTTGTGATACACTTCTAAAAATCTCCCGATTTTTCATTTTTGAAAGTTGGCATGTCTGCTTCCCTTATGGTGCTACACCCCCTGCCACACACCTTTTTGGTGGCTCGCAGGGTACTTATGTAGATGTAGATGTAGATGTAGTGACCATAATTAATAGGTGGGGTAGGAATCAAAACTGAGTAAGAGCAAACAAGCCGTGATAGAGCAACAAAGCATACCATGAAAAAGCAAGAAAATCTGGCCATGGAGATGCAGTTAGAAGAAACTAGTGTGGACTTACAATCTGTTGCTTTTAATGTTTTTGCACACTGTTGGCATGTAAATAACTGGAACCTTTTCAATATTTGAAAATTTCAATCATATCTCATAGCAATGGAAAATACTGCAACCTTGTTCAGGGAAATATGAAACTATTTCACCATACCAGCTGTGCACTCCAGTTTTGATGTAAGTTTATAAGGTTTAAATACTACATGGTAGGAAACCTTCTTCAGCCTCTTCTAGTAATAAGGTGTGAAGAATGGTCTTGTGACAGCACTTTATTTCTGGTACCCATCAGTGGAGAGCAATAAAGTATACACTGTTGTGACTCTCTTTGATCCTAGGTTGAAAGGAATGGGTCTTTCAGAGTGCTAAGCTTTTGCTTCAAGCCATAACTCAACTGATTCAGGAGGTTTTAAGCCTGAGTGTAACATACCCCGGTGGAAAGAGTAGGCTGGTAAGTAGGCTTGCTAGAACAATTTATACTTTTTCAATGCTTCTTTATTTGAAATGCTTCGGTGTGCATGAAATAATAACATTCTCTCATAGTTCTCATCATAGGCTCAATCAGATTTCAAGATCACACACTCAGGAAATGGGATATAGTCATTTTATAGCCACATTATGACTTATAAAATACGTAGTCTTGGTATTTATCTTGAGAAAGAAATGAAAAGCCACTTGGGGGATGGGTTCTTCCTCTGCATGAGAATATTTTGCAGCTCTGGAATAAAGTGCCATAAAAGTTACCTGTCCTTCCAAAACTGACAAGGAAACACCATTCCAAAATATCTGCAACAGTCCATCCAGCACATCTGGTTTTTGTGATGGGAAGGGGAATCACCCTAACCCTAAGTGTGTTGAAATACTAGCTTTTTAAAGAAAAACTTAAAACAATAAATATGTTTTGGATTTACTTTCAGTGTGTGTCATTACATTCTGTGGGAAAAATTCATTTTTGGATTTAAAATAAGTTTCAAGGAACTTCATATTCAAACTTGAGATTTGGATTTAAGGAAAACAGGATTCGGCCCATCTATAATTTTACTACATCTACATAATATGTTACAAGCTGTCGCAAGGACATGTGGCAGGGGATGGTAGGTCACCAGCCATTCTACATGTATTCTGTCTATTTCCTCACGTACCTGGCACCCCACAGTCCACCAAAAACCACTTGGAAAGGGGCAACCAAATACCAATCGTCTACATCTACATTGTACCCCGTAAGCAGCTGCAAAGCCATGTTGCGGGGATGGGGGGTGTTAGGTCGGCACCCACAAAAGAGAAATGCAAAACCAACATCTTCATGCAAGCCCACACCAATTGAGGTGTATATATTTATGCGAAAACCTTCTCAACCGACACCCATGCAAATAAATGTACCATCAACCAACATACCCATGCACAAACAAATTTAGCAAAAATCTATCCAATAATGTGGAAAGTAGAATGAAAATGCAAGAAGAGGAAACTCTACTACATGGATATGCAACTTGTAGCCCCCAGCTCCTAAGTCCCAAGTAGGGAATGTGACCCACTGCAGCAGGCAGGTAGCCCCCCAACCGAGAGAGACGAGGGATGGAAGGAGAAACTTGAAAACAAACATAGTGGGGTAAGCAAGACTGTAACGAGCACCAAGTACATTAATGGCATTCCCATGCGGTCATGCAGGAAGGGTTTTGACAGCAAAACACATGAGGTTAGTGAAATTACATGCAATTGAGTAGAACTAATTATTCCCTAGACGCTGAGGGTGGCAAGTGGAATTTTTGCTATCTATAACTCTACAGTTGCTCTCCCACATTACAATCTGAATTTATTTAGTGTTACTACATCCTAGACATTTTTTCTTAATTGTTACTAAAATTGCCAACTTCCATACTTTTTCAAGGTACTAGACTTATTCCTAATGGCTTGCCTTGTACAAAGATAAAGAAATATGAAATCTGCTTAACCCAACATCGGTTCTTCACTGTGTATCAACTGCTTGATAAGAGGATTTTTGGAGACAAACATTTAGGAAATTCTGATTAACATCTGAAGTACTGCACTCACTTTGAGCTCGACGAGCAACCTCCCTCTTGGCAGCAATGCCATCCAGCTCCTGCAAAACTAGAACCATCTCCGGGCGTTCCCCTGGTCTCCTCTTCACACACAACTTCCCAAGCCTCAGGAGATCGACAAAGATGGAATTCCCAAAGCTGTACTCTGGATTGGGACTGGCAGCAATGCCACCTTCAGCTCCAACCCAATCAGTCCCTGTGCCCTCCAGCCTTCTGTCTATCAGAGACATTTCTGTGCCCTCCTCAATACAGAATTCCACATAGTCCTTCTGCAAAATCAGATTATTCATATGTCGCTTTGTCGGTGATTTTTATATTGAACTTATCTTTAAAAACCTTTAACTCATTATTTAAGAATTTAACACATTTTGTTGGAACCCTGGCCAAACTTTCTGTAAGAAATTAAAAATGTGCATTAGGTGCAGAAAAAAGACCTCTCTGTGCTCTCTTTACAGTGCAAAACTCTCTTTGAATGCACCAAAGGCATGTATTACTTTACTGAGTACAGTTGGCAGTAATTTTAGGAACACATGTAAAAAAACCTCTAAAATCGGCTATGAGAGTCCAGTTTTCCAAAAAAATTCCACAAGTGGTTTTGGTTTCTAAATTTGAGCAAAATGTTGAAGCAAGCGGTAACTACGGCCGTATGAATATCATGGGAAGAATCATTGCAGATTGATTCATCCCATAATATTTAAGCAAAATACTTAAATACAGAATGTATAAGTTTTCATAAATTCTCACGTACAATAAGGGTATCCACTATCCACCCAACTGTCCTCGAGTTTTCCTGAGTGCTCCACATCCTGATATAAGTTTGTTTCCCTTCTTTCATAAATAACGCTTCAGCCAGAATTAAAGGCCAGGCTGATTAAAAATGATTTTTCAGGCAGGTGTGAGCTGATTAACCTCTTAATTCTAAAGTTCCAAAAAATTCCAATTCAATGCCCAAATTGGCATTTTGAAGATTTCTTTACCCTTAGAACATTAAGGACTTACTCATTTTCTGCATTTAGTTATTAATAACATCACAAAATATTTTCATGTAACAATGTGTTATGTTATTTTTATGATGTAATAAATTTTAATACCAAAAACTTTCTTGCTCTTCCTTCATCATATGCTCGGAGTCCAGTGGCCAGTTCAAACAGAACCTACATCATAAAAAAAAGAAAATAATTTTATATTGAAGGTAGAAAACTTTTACTATGCAAACAAAAACATGAATTAACACATTTCTTTTTCCCCAAATAAAACAGAGGCTAATGTATGGACATTCCTTATGAAATGATTAAATGATATATTTACTCAATTACTTATTCATGACGGTGATCCAAAAAGTTCTCGGCCTGATGATGAAAATGACAATGTTTTCAAAAAAGTTTTATTTTTCAACATAATAGCCTTAATATAAACACCTTTCATCTAGTGGTGTTCCAGTGCCTGTAACATATCTCTGTAGTGTTCTTCCAGAAGTGCTGCAAAGTGCTCATCTACAGCTGCAATTGCTTCTTGGTTGGATGAAAAGCGTTTACCAGCGGGAAAACTGATGATTTTTTGGATGAGGTGCAAATAAGTAAGAGGTCTAAGGGACTCAAATCCAGGGAATAGGGTGGATGTTCCAGCACTTCACAGTACAAGTCCCTCAATTTTCACATCGCCAAGGCACTTTCATGGGCAGCTGCATTATTCTGAATATTTAGTTATTTCATGAACTTTTCCATCCAGTTTCGTTATAAGTACAGAATAGTACTCCCCAGTTATTGTTTTATGTTTTTCAAAATGGTGGATTAACAGAATTCCTTTAGCATCCCAAAATATCAATGCTATGACCTTTCCCTCCGATGGTACCATCTTCGCCTTCTTTGGAGCTGAGGAACTGGCCTCTATCCACTGCATTGATTGTTGTTTTGATTCTAGCGGATTACGCCAAATCCACGTTTCATCCACTGTCACATACTGGCATAGAAAATCATTTTCATAACCCTACAAGTATTAGCAGTTTCACGCACCTTTACATTGTGATCTTACCAAATTATATTGTGCACTCTTTCTAGGATTTCCAGTAGAGTTGCACTTTTTGGACATCCTTCAAATGGATCCTCTTGGAGGCTTTCATGGCCACATTTTAACATACCTATCCATTTCTTCGTGGTAGAAATTGAAGGAGAATGATCACACATTTTCAGTCCTTGAATGAATAGTCAGCATTAAACCTTCTTTTACGAAGAATTTTATCACTGCATGATACTTGATTTTTTCTATTTCTAACAAGACACACATCACAACTGATTCAAACAACTGCCTACGGCAAACTGCTGGATGGAATGGCTTGCAATTTCATTTAGCGGCTACTCACAGTTGTGCCGACATGAGAGAATAAAATTCATACAAGTAGTGATTCAATCCATGAACAAGGCCGAGAACTTTTCAGAGCACCCTCATATATAACTCTAGGACTATTATGCACATAGAAGAGAGAATGTAGGGGAAGGTAGGAGAGTCAGAGGATGGAATAACCACCACTGTAAGGATGGAACTAAATGAATCTTTTTCCAAACAAAATAACTTGACAACAATGCTCAAATGGTGATTGGAGTGACTGTGAATTTGTAATACTGAGTACAGATACCCAGCCAGTTGTATTGAACAAAAAGTTATCACAAAATATGAAGTAACCCTCCATTCCTATGATTTCCAATGGTAAACAATTTTGTTACTACAGTATAGGCCAAACCATATTTTTTATATCACCCTTGACTGTGTTACCTTTTGCTCCATGGTGTTACCATGCTCCATAGCATATAAGACAGTATTGAGACTGCATCACATATAAAAAATTTGACTACCCAAAATTCATGGCATTAATTTTACAATTGATAAGAGAGTCAAATGTTTCAAGGATTCATGATACCATTGCAGGAGAAAGGGACGAAAGAAACCACATTTCTGCAGTAAACAGTATCCTCTCATTTGAAAGGCTGTCTTATAGACAG
Source organism: Hetaerina titia (assembly GCA_037158775.1). Taxonomy (NCBI): domain Eukaryota; kingdom Metazoa; phylum Arthropoda; class Insecta; order Odonata; family Calopterygidae; genus Hetaerina; species Hetaerina titia. The sequence continues at coordinate 39,607 of CM073773.1, forward strand.
TTCATATAAAACCTTAGCTTTCTATCACATCTCTATCTGATTTGTACAAAAATCTCTGCAGATGAGAGCATCAAACATCTCAATGATGCTCTCTCATTCCACTGCAAGAGCAAAGGACCTACTCTGCTGAGAAAAAATGGGAAAACTTTATACACTATTCCAAGCAGTTATGAAAATTTCCATTTGAAATAACTCCTCTATCATGCACAGTGCATACTGTTTCCATGATTATTGTTAAGATAAATGAAATTGGCAGAATTAACATGGCAGTCTATGAAAATGTATATAAATTCAAAATTTAGACTGATGTAAAAAAATCATATCATAATGTGAACTAAGGGTAACCAAATAGAATAAAATGTAAAACAGGAATTATTCCATTATTATATATGTTCATGGCCAATGAAATAAGTCAGTGGGAGCAGCGCTAGAACTTTTGGGAAAACTTTGAATGTCACTCACAGTGACATTAGCAATCAAAGTGTTAATACCTAAGGCCTTAGGATAACCATTAATTTAACATAGAGTGAAGGTAGATGATTTTTGTACGATTTACTAATCCTCTGTTCTTTAAGGCTAGCTTGCCTGTAAGTCTTAAGGAATGAGGGACATTTCCATTTACCATAAATTTTCTTCCTTAGGTAAATACTTGAAATGTATTATAATGAATGTAAAAGAATGGAAAGAAATACAACCCAACAGATATACAACAAGGGAACATGCTGAAGTATTTCAGAAAATGCTTAAACAAGGGTTTCACAGACTTACTATTACATGAAAGATTGGATTCTGAAACTATATATTATTTTTCAAATGAAAAATGGTTTCATTTTAACAAAATATATACTTTAAATGGACAGAGATAGCTTTTACATCAAAATTAGATAAACACCAGTCAATGTTACTTACAATGCCGAAACTATAAGTATCCACTTTGGAAGAGATTTGTTTAGATCTTAAAAACTCATCTGGGAGGTAAGGTCTTGTGCCATGTACTTTGCTCACTTTGATGTGAGTGTACTGGTTGTTGGGACCCTCACGAGCTAGACCAAAATCACCAATTCGTGCTTCAAAATTTTGATCAAGTAATATATTGGCACTAAAATAGAAAAAAGAAATAAATTACTGCACTGCAACATATAGAATGGTGTGGTGCTGTAAAAGACAAGAGATCTTCCATGGATGCCTGGTGCTGATCTATGATGCAATAAAATAATTTAATTGGTGTAGCAGTCTACTTCAGGTCTGAATTGATCCTTTGGCTTGAAAAACAGACTGTAATGCCAATGAAACTGTAGTGCATCACCACACATTGACATGGAAAAAAATCCTCTAAGACTTGGATTTAAAAGAATTTGAACTTTAAATCATTACACAATGGTAATAGCTATTTGTACAGGCCATGCCCATAATTGGCAGCAAGTAATCACGGCACAAAATGTCTTCAGTAGATTTTAACTAATGCACACTATTGGTAAAATTAGGAAACGAAATTGGGCCAATCAAGGATGTGCACTCCATTCAAAATCTTCTGCCTCATACCACAAAGCACCACCATTTTAACCACTCCAAAGTCCAAATTGTCGAAATATGTTCCAAATCATAGAGCATGTGAAATTTCCAATTCAGGAATAGGGAGCCAGTCAATTTCCCAGGGTCATTGTGGTTTTCTCACTGAGTTCTGGTATTCAGAAATTCACACCACCTGAAAGTTTAGCAGGGGTGTTCAGAAACATCTACCTGAATTGAACCAGGAATAATGGGTCCATTAGCCAAATACTCCACACTTAGTTTAGAAAAATACTGGACCAACTGCTTTTATTGCCAAAGTTCATGCAATTAATCATTATAAAGCTTTTACTTTGATTAAACAGCACTATGATGCATAAAAGGAGGCAATATTGCACAAAAAAAGAAAAACTTGCATCACATTCCATTAGGTCCATGCAAATACTCAAGATGTTTACCAAATTTCATACAAATGGTAATTTGTATGAAATTTGGTAAACATCTTGAGTATTTGAGTATCCTTACTCAACATCCCTGTCATCAATTCCTTCCTCCTTGTGAAAGCCTCTTTGCCCAGCACAATTCTTCTCCTTATTACTTTGACCATGTTGGTCCAAAACACTTCCGAGATACGTAAACCTGCTCTATTTTTTCCCCTCCTATTTTAATTTAGCCTTTTTCTTTCTGGAAAATCACATAACCTTTGCTTTATTAATATTGACTCTCATTCCATATCTATTGCACTGAACCTCCAATTAACTCAGCAATGTTTGCAACCCCTTGACTGACTAAAGCTTGATCATCAGCAAACCTGATTTTACGAATTCCCCTCCGACTTTCATTCCGACCTCCAGTTCTTCCCATGCCTCTTTAATCACTTCCTCCACACATACGTTGATCAGTATCGGTGATAATGGGCAACCCTGCCTTACACCTCTTCCTAACACTGCCCACCCGACCTCACCATTCCCCACTCGCACCCGAGCAGTCTGAGACCTGTACAGGTTGTGGAATAGCCTCCTGTCCCTCCAATCCATTCCTATTTTCTGCAACACATGAATTAGTTTTTCCCAATTCACTCTATCAAACGCTTTTTCGAAATCTACGAAATAGGCAAATACGTCCTGATCGTATTCTATATTCCTCTTGATTAGTGATCTCATTACTGCAATGGCATCACGCACACCTCTCTCCTTCCTAAACACAAGCTGATCATCCCCTAATTAATCATTTTCCCTACTCTCTATCCTTTTGTTGATGATCCTGAGAATAACTTTAGCTGTGTGGGATATCAAACTTATTGTTCTGTAGTCCTCACATGATGTAGCCTTTACCTTTTTTGGAATAGGAACTAACACTGTCTCACAAAGTATTCTGGCCACATTCCTTCCTCATAGATACTACGAATCAATCCATACAGGGTCTTCATCCCACATTTTCCTAAACATTTCAATAGTTTCACAGGAATATTGTCTACCCCCATGGCCTTATTTGGTTTCATCTCCCTAAATGCCCTAAAGACATATTATGCACTTTAAAGCTACTTCGGAAAACATCTCTCTAATCACAAAACAGCAATGAACTGACTTTATTAAGTTATTATTGAAAAATGTGTTTGAACATAAAAATCATCAATGTTTACTTCCAGTTCTATTGAACTCATTTCTTGACATATGCTTCAATCAGTGACCAAGGTAAAATATATATTCTTAAATACCAATTACATGAGGCAATATCTCATTAAAACTACTTAATTTGCAAAATACTATTTAGTTCTGATACATTCATGACTGGGTGAGGGTTTTTCAAGGCATTTACACAATTAAAAATAAATGATTTACTATTAGGTTTGCTTATGCTCAAACTATAATCTTGATGCTTCTAGGGTGGGAACATTCAAGTGACTTTTAATCATATAACAGTTCAGTTATACACCAAGTGCCCATTGTCTCAAATGAGTGTGCATACATAAGACTGCAAATTAATGGAACAACCTCTCGCAAGGTGATGAGGATTTATGACTAGAAAGTCGGACAACAATTTGTCTGAAGCATAAAGTTTGAACCACAATACACCAAAAACTGTTAGGAGATACAAATTGACATTTCTTAAGTTCTCCATAAATTCTTTGTGTGCAGAAACATCTTCTGGTCTTCAATCTGAAGATTGATTGACTGCAGCTCTCCATTCTTCTTCTCTACGTTAGCTCTGCTCCCCTACACCCCTTTTCATTTGGTCAATGTATTTGTTCCAGGGCCTTCCTTGTTGTTGGATCTTTCCATCTATTTTCCCTTCTATTAATTCTTCACAAATAAATTGTTTCAAGGTGTGTCCAATTCATCTGGTTCTTCTTTTCCTTGACTTGCTCTATTCCTTTTCTTTTTATGTGTATAATTCTTCATTTCTCAACGTATTCACCTCCAGCTCAAAGATTTGAAGGCTTCTATTTTCCTCAGGTATATAATTTAAGCCATCAAAAAAGTGTAGGTAAATACATGATGAATTGCGCATTAATATAAGTAAATGCAAAAATTCTTATATTAAATATAATCATAATGCCATGGTACTGAACTATGCGGAGAAAAAAATCATATAACAATGAACATTTACTTCACCCATTGGATGTTTTCCCAATTGGTCTTCATTGCTTGCTTACATTTTACTGCAAAAACTGCAAAATAAAACCTAATAGACTAAAAGCTTCATCTACTCTACATAAAAGAGCACTATTATCCCTGGAACATTGATTGAATTTAACAATAATCCAAGCAGTACTTTCAACTAATACCCTCCCTTCCATTATTAAAGATACTTACCATTTCCTGGGGCCCTTGAACTCAACTACCCTTCCCCAGGATATACAGATCACCATGGCCACCAATGACATCATCTCCTTATACCCTTTGATGCCACACGCCAAAAGCCTCTCCACCCTCCACCAACTCTTTTCAAAATAACTGACCCTGCACAATCCTAGTGCAGACTCTTATTAATCTTTCTCATTTCATCCACACCCACAAGTTCTTCACCTTAAATAACCAATTCCATGTCTAAATTAAAGGCTAAGCCATGGGAAGCACATTTAGTCCATCCATTTAGCTATCTTGAAGAATGATTCCTCTCCAATTACCCCTTGAAACCACTCATCTAACTCATCTGAGTCATGGACAACATTTTCATTTTCTGGTCAGAGGGAGCAAAATCCATTAACTCCTTTATCTCTGCCTTCAACCACCCCTCTCTTTCCTTCACCTCTAGCATATACTTTATAAAACAACTTTTCTTCATTTGAATTTCTCCTTCAATAACAACAAAGTTAATTCTTCCATTCATATCAAACCTACAAAATGTAGGATATGAACATAAAACCTGCCTTCTACAATAATAGGAACCTAAGGAGCTTGCTACCTACAGTCAAAGACCCCATAAAACCAACTCTCCGGAGCGGGGTTTACCATTTGCAATGTGGCGACTGTGACGCTAAATACATCGGTCAGACAGGCAGGAGCATAATGGTTCGAGCGGAAGAACACCGGAGGGATTTCATGAAGAACACTGGGATGTCCCAATTCGCAACCCACCTCTTGAAGGAAGGCCACCGTGCGGATTTCACCCCCACATTACTGCACGGAGTGAAGAAAGGAACGCAGCTGGACATCCGTGAGCAGTTAGAAATTCTAAAAATGGTTAAGAAGAAGGAAAGGATAACTAATGACCACCTTTTCCCTTTCCACTCACCCCTCCTGGACATTCCTATTCTACACCCGAAAACCCCATGACACAGACCCACGCTCTTCCCTCCCTCTTCCCCCCCCTCTTACACCTCTTCCCCCCCCCCCCTTTTTTACACCCTCCCATCCGTTACCCCTACCCGACCGAGTATATAACTCAAACAAAATGTACATTGTATCACTAGTCCTGAGGATGTTACAGTGTAAACGAAACTAGTCGACAAATAAAGTTTTATTCCCGTAGAAAGCAAAGATAATATTTAATTTCTTAAGTCTACAAAATGTAGTTTGGGGTAGCAGTCCAATATAACTCCTTGAATATTTTTGTTATCAAACTATTCTAATGGTAATGGAATTACAAGTTAATTACAACATCTTAGATTCAAATCTTACATCAAGAATTAAAGTAATGCCATTAAGTTTGCATAGTATAAGAATGATTTGATGGTGTAGGCAAGAGACCAGAACTACCCTTGTCTATGTCTTCAGTCATGTGATTACTCATTTCTAGTTTACCATCCCTCAACTTATCCAAATTTTCATGATGAACATGAAATCATTTTTCTTTCAGGCACTTGGATTCTAATAAATAGCTTTCCAAGTACTGTCCCTTCTTGCTCAGTATCCCTTTAAAATTACAGAGGTAGGTCCTGCTGTTGTTTCCGGTACTGATGGGGTCTGCTCTTACTATGGCCAATGGCAAACATGACCCAATCTTGTAATGCCAAGGATTATCATTCTCATTGGGAATTGCCAATTGCCATATCAAATTTCTAACTTTTCTCCCTTTTCCTGTTTTTTCCTCAATTTGATGAAATTGAGTAAATCCAGACATTTTCCTGATTCCCCCAATTGATTGATGACACTTTTCTTAAAGCAAGTGGAATTTACTGGATACTTTCCTCATGCCACCCCTGGTATCTGAGAAAACCCTGATGCTGAAAAAATCATGCATCCTGGGTGAAGTGGAGGATGTTCAAGGCCAGTTGGGTCAGAAGTGAGGCCCTCCGCTAAGCACCCAAACGTTCACCCCACTGAGCTACTCCATCCACTAAGCATGTTTTTTTGCTTGCCTTGTGTTAATGAAGTGGAATGGCATTAAGATCTAGATCACTTAGGAGCAATACACTATATCTACTAGACCAATATGATCTTTAGCACATTACTAGCACCTTTTACTACAATCGGGCTTGGATATGGTGTTCCTGAAGTGACTTGAAGATGAGCAAACCTTGAGCTGGTTGCAGGTGCAACTTGGAGGAAATCAACTATTGTACATGTGGTGAACTATGAGGAAGAAAAAACCCTTTACCAACATGGGATAATTATTCACCATCACTCTACTCTGAGGTGACATTAATGGCTCAAATTTATTACGATTCATTTACTGAAGGGATGATATGCACTGGGAGGTGAGATAATTAGGTTATGATTCCTCCCCCACTTTTATGACTGAAATTGAGAAAATATAACATATGAAAGATTTATGAAAGATTATTCACTTAAATAACAATGCAGTAAAATTTCAAGAAACTGCGGGAGATGCCCGTAGTAACTTTTAACAGAGTCATTCGCTAATATGCATTTCAATGCAACAATTTCAGAGTGTAAAAATCATTTGCCTTGACCGGGATTCAAACCCAGATCCCTTGATGTCCGCAATTGTTGCATTGAAATGCATGTTAGCGGATGACTCCGTTTAAAGTTACTGTTGCAGCCTCTCCCACAGTTTCTTCAAATTTGTCCAAGGTATAAACAGCCTAAGTGTTTCAAATTGGCTTTAACCTCGTGGACTGTGGTGCGTTGTGCACGACTACGAATGCCTGTGCCATTGTATGTATGGTATTTCATCACAACATCTTGTTCCTTTAAAAAGCCCAAAAATTTCAGAGTTTAAGAGGATGCCGTGATAGCTTAACTGGCTAAAGCACTTGGCTGGACATCGAGGGATCCAGGTTCGAATTCCAGTCAAGGCAAATGATTTTTACACTCTGAAATTGTGGCATTGAAACAATTCAGTAAATGAACTGAGAAAATATAATGCTAGCCACTGAAAGATTAAAACTACTTAAATAAAAATAAAATCTATATAAAACCACCCAGCACATGCCTGTGTTCCTTATTGTGCCATGGAAGGATTAGGTGAGGTGATTTCTATTGCCTTCCTTGACAGTGTTTTTAACATGAGCAATCAAACTTTAAATAGCAACCCCACTAAGGTCACAGATGCCTTTGCAGCCACCTATCTGAGGAACATCGGCAAGAGATGTTGGTACCGAGGAGGATGGGAAAGTGAAATGGACAGAAAGGAATAAGAAAGTTGTACGCATGATTATGTTTGTGAAAATATAGGTTCTCCAGAGGGAGAGTCGGTACATTTTTGTGGTTGTAAGTAGTATGGCAGTTGCAAGTTAATGACCAACTGTACCCCTTATGTTGTATGTGATTTTACTTTTAAAATGCATATCAAGGGTTAAACCACTTCACAAGGGATTAATTATAATTTTACGCTTTATTACAGGGACAATTATATCTTCAACCTAGATCACATGAAGGGATCAATGCAGTATCATTATCTGAAGTGACTTGATCCAAATGACGAAGAAAATCACAATCAGTAAATTTCAGCTAAAATAGAAGAAAAGAAAATAAAATCTTAAATTAATTTACAGATGTTCAGGGATTCAAAATTTCACAACAGGGGTTGAGGAAAGGGAATTTGAAAGAGAAAAAGAATCAGATGAACCAGATTCATTACCCCTGGGAGCAAGGAAGAGGGGAGAACTTTTTTTAAGGAGAATCTGACACAAATTAGAAGAGTCAATTAAGATTTCTCAGTTTAAATTTATCATGATTTTTCAAAGATATACATTTATATCCTCCCCCTCTAAATCTTGAAGGCTCAAGAAAAATCCAATTGAGCTACAAAATGGAAATAATCGATAATTGAATTCAACACAAAGCTATGGAAAGTTTAAAAAAATATTTCCACAGACACATTGATCTTCTAAGATCTTGGCTTTAATAAATAAGATTGAATGTGATAACACAAGTATGAAGAACTCAGTTGACCTGGACAACTACAAGAATGCTGCTTCAATGTGCAAAGATGATGAGATACATACATTAATTTCTTTACCTTCTTGCAGATTACATTAAACATTGAAACTCCACTAGTTAACAAAAAATGCTACATTATTTATTCATATCAAGCTCAAGTGAAGAAAACACAAGTCATTTTTTCTTCTAAAACCATATTATCTATTTTCCAGTAAAATAAAAGTAATATCCAAAACTGAGGTTTCACGGCTAATTTTTTTCAAAGTTTTTCCCTTTTCCAATTTTCAAGGATTCAAGATGGCTGGTTACCGTGTAACTTTAAAATTCTGTTTGTTCAAAGTTAAGTCAAGCTGAACTTGGCATTTTCTAACGAGGTGAACAATTCTTCACTTCTTCATTTGTATTATCTACTTCCTTTCATTCCATTCCACATGTCTATTTCTATCTCCTTTATATATTTGCAGTTTACTGCAAGAAATGATTAGTATTAAATGCTAAATGCACAGAGTTGCTACTAACCTTTTGATGTCACCATGGATGAGGGGTTTCTCTTTGATAGTGTGAAGAAACTGAAGCCCCCGAGCTGTTCCCCTTGCTATGTTGTGCCTTTGCAACCACGGCAAAGGAGAAGTACCATTCTGTTTGAATAATAAAGTTACACATCACTTAGAAGTATGCATGTTTAAAAAACATCATAGCAAGACACATTAAATACCATGTAAAACACATGGAAAAATGCTAAGCTATCGTATCTAGATGAGACATACACATTTCCCGACCCATAAGACTCACTTTTTTTACTCCAAAATATGCTCTAAAATCAGCCTGCAGTTAATAGGCAGGGGGCACATTGGTATAACTTCAACCTTTAAGCAAAAGCCTATTCACTGGAAAAATACTAACTAATGAGAATTTTTGTCCAAATTGGGCATAAATATGGTTGCCTTTATAACAAATTTCAATAATGTCACTGTTCTGAGTCAATAGTAAAAAACCGAGTTTTCATGAAAAGTGAATAACAACTTAGTAAGTTCTACTGCTTTTTATTTTAAAAAAATGACCGGCTTCATCGAATACTCAACATCATCAGGTATTCTATACAGGACTTCATGACATTAATATATGCATGGATTTGGTGGGAGGTCTTCTTTGCCAAATACTTGGGGGAAGAAGGACATACGAGCGATTTTTAACCCCCAAAGCCCTCCATAATGGAATCAAGGGCTGAAGAATGGACGTCTAAGAACTGGAGATAAGTAAAAAATGTTGGAAATACATTCCTGGTTAATGATTATGTGTTTCCCATACATTCCCCTCTCCTTGATGTCCCTTACACCGAGTAATTTTTTCCCAAATGTCTTGTCCTCTTTTCACCTCTCCCCTACCAAGCACCACCACCAACCTCATGTAGAGAGTCAACTCAACCATTTAGGGCTGCCTCTCTACACTTCATCAAAACCCTCTCCCACTCCCCTCCCCCTCCTTCCTTGGTTGGCCACTATCCTCCCTTTCTCCCAAGTTCTCTCCCCCCCTCCACACAACACCTCCCATTCACCCAAAACCCCCTCCCACCACATCCATGCATATATAAATGCCATAAAGTCCTGTATATTGTACCTGATAAAAACAACTATTCGCCGAAACCTGTAGTTGTTTTCATAAAAATCAGTAGAACTTACTAAGTTGTTATTATTCACTTTTCATCATGAAGTTTCATCAAGTTGAGCTGAAAACCATAGAATTCAACAGTTTTAATATCCATATTAAGATAGTTAGTAATTTTCCACAGACTTTATTTCACAATACAATGCGTTTCACCTACTTAATAACACCCTTCTCCGAGAAGTCAGTGAAACGCTCCCCTCTCCCCACATCCCCTCATTGTCCCTTCATCCCGTTCCCACGCTAATTGCCTCTCAAAAAATATTATCTATCTTTTGTCGTGCAAACAATGCACCTCATTCTACATAGGTGAATGCATTACCCCCTTATCCATCCGAATGAACAATCACCGCTACTCATGTAATTCTGCTTCACTCTCTTCTCTTCCTATCCCTTTACATGCAAGTTCACACAACCTATCATTTGACGAATGCTTTTCCCTAACAGTTCTAGAATCCCTACCCGATTCAGCCACCAACATAGAGGTGAGAACTCGCGAATCTACATACATCCTATATTTCTGATCCTTTAAAATTCCCACCCTTAACCCCCATCTTTAATTTCTTTCCCAAGAGTCCCTAAACCTTCCAACCCCCCTCCCCTTCCCAGGCACTCTTCCCTCAAAGCCTCTCAGTCTGACCTGAAGAAGGCCACGGAGTAGGCCGAAAGCTTAAATCATCTACAGTGTGAGTGTCCTTTTACGTGTTATCTGTTTTATTCTGTGTTCTATTGTGCCATCCAAAAGTTATATTGCTCTCGTGAGTACTTCCGCATCATCGATATATATATTCTGATGACGACGGCCGTGCCGTCGAAACGTAAATATCTACTGTAAGTGTCCTTCTTTTATGTTTCTGTGTGGGTAATATTTATTATCTTAGTGTTTGTGTGTTTGTGCGTCGCCGGAGAGCGTCATTTTCAAGATTATTTATATATTATTATTATTAGATAATTTACCGGTTAAGGTAGGTTTTGGGATGGACACAACTATCAAATAAATATTTTGTAACTCCAAACAAAACCAAATCCAGCAACCTAAACTACATCAGGTCCCTCTTCATCTCTGTGTACTTCTTTCCTCCCTTCATCCCATCCAACATCCCTATCCTGTTCCTACCCTTTCCTCACTTGCCCAACATTCTCCCCTCTATTACCTTCTTCAACATTCCACTACCGCTCAATACGCCTTTCATCCATTTTTCCTGCCTCCATAGGATTTCTCTCAACAAACCCCTCTCCTCACCCACCATCTCCAGTACTTCCTCATTTGTTTTCCTTTCGGTCCATTTCACCTTCTCCATTCTTCTCCACACCCACATTTCAAAAGCCTCCAATCTACTTCTATCCTCCTGCTTCAGTGACCACGTTTCCGCACCGTACATAGCTACACTCCACATCAGAGTTTTTACGAGTCTTGTCTTAACATCTCTACTCAACGTCCCCGTCATCAACTCACTCCTCCTTGAGAAAGCCTCCTTGCCTAGCGCAATTCTTCTCCTTACGTCCCTACCACTTTGACCGTATTGGTCCAAAACACTTCCGAGATATGTAAACTGCTCTACCTGCTCTACTTTTTCCCCGCCTATTTTAATATTTAGCTTAGCCTTTTTCTTTCTGGAAAATCGCATAACCTTTGTTTTATTAATATTGATTCTCATCCCATATTTATCGCACTGAACCTCCAATTCACTCAACAATGCTTGCAACCCCTTGGTTGACTGAGCAACTAATGCTTGGTCATCAGCAAACCTAACCGATTTTACGAATTCCCCTCCGACTTTCATTCCTACCTCTAGTTCTTCCCATGCCTCTTTAATCATTTCCTCCACATATACGTTGAACAGCACCGGTGACAATGGGCAACCCTGCCTTACACCTCTTCCTAACACCGCCCATCCGGACTCTCCGTTCCCCACTCGTACCTGAGCAGTCTGAGACATGTACAGGTTGCGGATCAGTCTCCTGTCCCTCCAATCCATTCCTATTCTCTGCAATACACGCATTAATTTTTCCCAATGCACTCTATCGAATGCTTTTTCGAAATCTGCAAAACAGGCAAAAACGTCCTGATTGTATACTATATTCCTCTCGAGTAGTGATCTCATTACTGCAATGGTATCACGCGTACCTCTTCCTTTCCTAAACCCAAACTGATCATCCCCTAAGTATTCATTTGCCTTACTCTCTATCCTTTTGTTGATGATCCTGAGAATAACTTTAGCTGCATGGGATATCAAACTTATTGTTCTGTAATCCTCACATGATGTAGCCTTTGCCTTTTTTGGAATAGGAACTAACACTGATCTCAAAAAATCTTCCGGCCGGATTCCTTCCTCATAGATACTGCGAATCAGTCCATATTGGGCCTTCTTCCCACATTTTCCTAAACATTTCAACAGTTCTACAGGAATGTTGTCCACCCCCACGACCTTATTTGGTTTCATCTCCTATAATGACCTTTCTACTTCATCGTCGAGTATGCCTGGACCTAAGCTATCTTCTTCTACGTCATGTTCCTTTTCAATGTCTAACCTTGTCGGCCTAAGTTCTTTACCATGCAGTGTTTCTATATATTCCTTCCATCTCTCTTGGATTTTTCCTGGTTCAACTATTATCTTACCCCACTTATCTTTAACTGTTGGCACAGATCTTGCATCATCTCCTGGGCAATGAATCGGAGCACTGTGTGATATATAAGATTGCAGATTTCAGTGTAAAGTACATTTTCTCGATAGCTCAAGTGGGCAGAGCATCTGCCCGGCAAGTGGAAAGATCCGGTGTTCAAGTGCCGGTCGAGGAAGATATTTTTGCATTTGTGATCTGCTCAAATCCGCATTCCTCACCTCTCTTGTGTTCGTCCTTTATTTGTGTTCCTTTCCCATTTCCTTATCTCTATTTCTATGTGAATGAATATTTGTTCGCCGTATGGCGGGATTTATATATATATATATATATATATTTCTATGTGATTTATATATATATATATATATATATATATATATATATATATATATATATATATATATTTCTATGTGATTTATATATATATCTCTATTTCTATGTGGCTCTGCTTTAATCTCTATGAGTAAAATTCTATCAGTTGCTTGCTCTATGTTGACTACGCTTCTTCCTACCCCTTTATTTAATATTATGGCAACCCCTCGTTGGCTCTCATCCCTGCTGCTGTATATCACTCTATAATTGTCACTCCAGTAATCCCCGCTATCCTTCCATCTCACCTCGCAGAGATTTAAAACATCTATATTACCTCTTTCCATGTCTCGCTTAATATTTTCTAATTTGCCTGTCCTTAACATTGTCCTGACGCTGCATGTTCCTATTCTAACTATTTTCGTCTTCTTCTGTGTCTTCTGTCATGCTGCTGTTATTTCTCCCCATTATTATTACTTAATAATAATGTATATAAATATACCCAGATTCTCTCCTTCACAAAAAAATCCTAAAACATTCCTACACCCCCAATCCTCCCTCAACCACAGACTCCCACCCTCTCTCAATGTGTACCACCATCTTCCCTGGTTCTAGCATCCCTTCACCCATCCGTTAACCCTATAAAATTAAAAACGATGGAAATGACTGTGCAAAGCTTATCAACATCCAGGTCTCAAAGTCATTCACTAATTATAGAGGGTTGAAGTGGATAGGTGAGATTTGTTTCATGCGGGATAGTAAGATATTTTGTTTGTCAGCATACATTGTGTTCTTCTTGGGCCTGGGTTTTGACTTGTTGAGTCCTGATGATGACTTTGTAAGTTGACACCTGGGCCGTAGATGTTGCAATGTCTGCGGATTGATTGTTTGTTTTCTGTGCCGCTTGGGAATTATTCCCACATCCTCCCACTCATTCCTATTCCATCTCCGCTACCCTCTAGCGCCCCTTCTCCCTTTCCCCTTCCACAACCATTTCTTTCACCCATCACCCGTTCTCCCCCGTCCCCTTCTCTCTTTCTCTCACATACCTTTCACGAGTCAGTCCTAACTAATCTTCCGAGGAAGACGGAGCTCAAAAGGAACGCAACTGTGGTAATCAACAAAGAGGACTACCGGAGCAAAATTACGAAACTTCTCCAAGACGGGATGTATAAGAAACTCAAGACCGACCTGACAGCAAAAATAGAGCAAAACACCAGAGCTCTAATAAAGAAATCCCTCATTCCGATGGAAGAAGAACGTGGACTATTTTCTTCGGCCCCTAAACCACTGAGATTATACGGACTGCCAAAAATACATAAGGAGGGGATACCACTCCAACCTATAGTCAGCCAGATCGATCCTCCAACATACGGACTGGCGAAATACCTGGCCCAATCTCTATAGTTCTACGTTATAAAAACATCGTCATTCGTAAAAAACTCTGGGCATTTCATCGACATCTTGAAAAAGATCACAATTGACAGCAATGAATTATTGGTGAGCTTCGATGTAGTTTCACTGTTAAATAACATCCCGATAAAGGAATCGGTGGAGATCGTCAGAGGCCTTACCTCCAACGGCATTCCTGAAGACTTCCCCACACTGGTGGAGCATTGCCTCACGAATGCTTACTGTTTGTGGAACGAAGAATTCTACGAGCAGACAGAGGGTGCAGCCATGGGTTCGCCGCTGTCTCCGGTAGTGGCTAACCTGCTCATGGAGCATTTTGCAGGAAAGATCCTTAACCAGTACGAGAAAAAACCTAGGATGTGGTTAAGATATGTGGATGATACTTTCGTCATCTGGCAGCACGGCGCAGCAGAACTTCAGAAATTTCTTCAATTTCTCAACTCACAACATCATTCTACATACAAACAACAACAAATTTACGATGGAAGTAGAAAAGGACAACCAACTACCTTTCCTGGACGTGTTAGTCAAAAAGAAGAGTGGTGGGAAGCTGGGACATGCTGTCTACAGAAAGAAGATGCACACCGACCGTTATCTAAATGCAACCTCTCACCACCATCCGCTCCAGAAGACATCTTTGGTGGACACACTAGTTCACAGAGCGTATGAAATCTCTGATACTGATTCTTTGCCGACGGAAAAGAAACATCTCCTGAAAGCACTACAACAAAACGGCTATCGGAACGATATGGTCCTAAAAAGGACCGCCAGGGAAGAAAGGCGAAGACGAGATTCTGACAAGTCAATCAAGCAGATGGAACCGGACCCAAAGGCATACGCGACTATCGCCTTCGTATCGGGAACATCCGAGAAGATAGCCAGAATACTTAAAAAACACGACGTGGTGACAAGATTCAACTGCACCAAGAAAATAGCGGACGCGCTCCCTGGACCGAAGGACAAAATCCCAAAAGACCTATACGAAGGGGTCTATCAAGTACCGTGTTCATGTGGGAAAGCCTACATCGGGGAAACCTGCCGGCCTATGAAAGTTCGGATGAAAGAACACCTCCAGGCAACAACGAATAAACAGTTTCACCTGTCGGCAATCTCCGAACATAAATGGAGTGAACCCGGCCACGACATTTTATTCCATGACGCTACAATCATAACTAAGGAAAGTAGATATTACCCATGCCTAATTAGAGAAGCTATTGAGATCGCAAAAAATCCGGCGAATTTCAATAGAGATGAAGGCTACCATCCCCACAACCCGTGGAAGAGAGTCCTTCGGAAAAGGACCAATCAGAGAGCAGCACCTGGACGGGACAACCTATATAAGGACGGCCAAAATCCAAGTCCGTCATCTTCGACCTGAAGACACCGGATGCAACTTTGGCGAAACTGTTGTCGGCTTCAAACAACAACGCGGTGAAAACCCGAATATGCAGAATTCTTCAAGCCAGTGCCGCGAAAATCTACGCAGCCAAATAATCTTTGTTAAGAAATATTGCAGGAAACCTGGGTTACCCTACATCCCAATCAAATTTAATTTATTAAAAATTCATCAACGTACTAAACCTTGAGAAAGCTATAATATATTACTACATAAATCAAATATTTGAATAATATTATCACTTAACCAACAAAGAGTCATTCAACCGATTTAAATGTGTATTTACGTAAAAGGAAAATAGACAGCTGTATGTGGCCAAATTAAATTATCATTTCCCATACATAAAATATATGAAAGGGCATGAAATAACCATGTATGCTGAAATTCACCATACCCATTAAAATACTTGCCCCTTTCCTTGGATTATCAAATATGGGCAGTATTCTCATGATGAGGAAACACCAGACATGGAAATAATACATTAAATATTATAAATTGATACATGATTATGTACCCATATAATGATAAAATAGTGTGGGATGGATGCAAAAGGTGATGGGAAAGAGATTGATCCAAACATTACTGGGCAAGAAAACTGTAGATGGGAAGGGAAATTGAACGGGTGAGAGAAAGAGAATAGTTTGAAAGCTCACAGGATTTACTGAATCTCTATTCAGTTATAAGATGCCAAACAATACGATCATAGAATACTAAAACATTACTGTGAGAATATTATGATATTAAAAATTGTGACCAGTTAAAGAAAATTCTTCCCTTGATATACAAAAACAAATAATCTTACTCTGCAAAGAAGTCGATCCTCAAGAGATCCATTAGGCATGAACTGGTAGAGAAGACAAGGCTCATCTCCATCTAAGCTGTACCCATATAAAGGTAGAATGTTGTCATGCCGGTATGAATTTAAAAATTTCATTTCTCTAAGCGACTGTTGCATTTGTGCCTGGTGGCTTGATGCAGTTTCCCCTCCTCTCTTCACAGATATTGAACATGTAAAATAACAAGATTTAAAGAAATCTAACACACAATTTTATAAAAAAATAAGCCAGGTATGCATTTCCACACGTGAAATAAATACACAATATTTACTCTTCTTTTGACATGGATTCTTTTATATTAATATATTTTCATATATAAATTAGTTAATAAGAATTAAAATACATGCATAAATTATAAAGAGTGATTACTTTTATGTTTTATGATGCTTTTAAGATAATATGTTCATTAAAGGTAGTTGAAACTCAACAGCTATTATGTTCTAAGTACAAACATAGCATGTGAACTTCCTCTTAGTTTGCCCTTAATTATTGCTTCCTTTATTTCTCTGTACCTTCTACTACTGGCCAACTACAAACCCTATTATTCCCTTTGTCCTCTATCTCACTTCCCTTACATTCTTACTTAAGTCATTCCCTTCAACATCCCACTATTCCTCAATATTTCCCTCATCCAATTTGTCTGCCTTCTTCATTCATTTCTTTCAAAATATTTCCCACATGTGAACTGATCCTCCTGCTCTAGTTTATTCTCTACAAAATTAATATTTGATGCACATTTTCTACTTCCCAAGAATCTCATTACTATCACTTTCTTGCGGTTAGCCTTCATCCTACATCTCTCCAATTCCTCACTTTAAGTCATAAAAAAATAACTGCAACCCCTTGGCTGTACGTCAAACTATTGCTTGATTACCTGAAAACCTATCTTCAAATACTTTTATCAATTATGCCTAACAATTTAAAATATTTGAAGCAAATATATACATTTTGATTATTATCTATAAATCTTTCTACAAATGTTCTCATCACTGCAATGGCATTACATGGTCCCTGTTCATTTCTATTTCCAACTGACATTAGTCACTATTAATTATTCTTGAAACAATGTTAGCTGCATGTAAAGTTTAACTTTATCATCTTATACTCTTTGCATACTGTCAGTTTACTCTTATCAGGATGGGGATCAAAATCGATCTCATGAAATCTTTTGACCTGACTCCTTCCTAATATACACTATTTTTAGGTCCAAATAATCTCATCTTTCAAATTTTCCCTAAACTCTTTTAGTAAGTCTGGGGTAATATTACACAGGCCTACAAAAAAAAATTTTTTTTTGGTGCCAGGAATCTTTGTGCTGATTTTAACTATATTTGTAGAGCTGAATCCAAATATGAAATCCATTTTTATTTAAAAGCTTTACTTTTTTAGATAAGGCACATCTTACGATTAGTTGTTTTAATATTTGTTATATTCCAGAAAATAATTTTCAAAGTTGAATAAATCTATAAGTATACTAATTTATAACCACTCTGCGGTGTTCCTTTTATTTTCAATAAACTGTCAATAAGTTTGATGTATATTTCTATATTGTAGGACAATGAGATTAAAAAACAAAAATCGTTTATATCGACTTCGGTAAAAGATGGCAAAATTAGTTCATAAGGTTAGATGGCATCCACGTTTTCTGTTCTCTTGACAGCCATTTTTGTTTCATTAGTTGCCCTTGGCTATTCGGAGCAGGTGGACGGACTTTACTTCAAAGTGAAACTTTTTGTAAAACATCATCTAAAAATGAGCTCAAGTCGAAGATGCTGTGTTAATGATCCTGATGTGTTTTGTTACATTTGTGGGGAATATATGGTAAAAGAAAATAGGAAAAATATTACAGACTTTGTGAAACGTGCATACTTGGGATATTTTGGTGTTAAGCTTGGTGACCAAGATAAAACATGGGCACCACATTTTGTATGTAAAACATGTACTGAACATCTGCGGCAATGGACAACAGGACAAAGGAAAAGTCTAAAATTTGGTGTGCCAATGGTGTGGAGAGAACCTGTGAACCATATTGATGACTGTATTTTTGCATAGTAAATGTTTCGGGAATTAATCGAAAAAATCGCCACAAGTGGACACATCCAGATTTGCCTTCAGCTAGACGCCCGGTACCCCATTCAGAAGAAATACTGATCCCAATATTTCAGACGTTACCAGATATATCTAAGGAAGAATTTGAGTTATTTGAAAACATTTCTCATTCTATTGACGATAGTGACAGTGACTACGAGGGGGTATCAACAATTCCTCAACTATTTAATCAAGATGAACTAAGTGATCTTGCTAGAGAACTGAACTTATCTGAAACTGAACTGAACTGAAAAAATTAGTTGGATGTCACTTGTTGAGGTCATAAAAAATTTTCTAGGAAATCATAAAAGTGAAAATTATATTGAGCTGGTAAACATTATGCTCAGTAACTTCTAATCACTTGGATGTAATATGAGCACAAAAGTTCACTACCTACACAGCCACTTAGACAATTTTCTTGGAAATTTAGGAGACACAAGTGAAGAGCAAGGTGAAAGATTTCACTAGGATATAAAAACAATGGAAGCTCGCTACCAAGGAAGATGGGATAACCATATGATGGCAGATTACTGCTGGTGCTTAAAACAAGACTGTTTGAACAAAGTGCACTCAAGAAAATCGCGCAAAAGAAGCTTCCGATGTGTTGAGTGATGTTTTTATGTATTTTTTCTTTTCAATTTGTTGTATTACAGTAAAAAGTTTTAGTATTTGTGCTCAATTGTATTGTAAAATTCTGTTGTGTTTGTGGGTGATTTAACAGCCCTAGAAATAAATCAAGTCTTTATATTTAGTGAGTTTTATTATTAATATAATATTCCCATATCATCATGTAGAAGATTTTTTTACGTAAGTAACAACATATCTATATCTTGAAAACTATAGCTGATAGGAAAAAACTAGTGTCATAATTGGATTCAGCACCCCAATTGTTCTTTAAATCAGCATTAAAAGCTCCGGCACCAAAACCACTGTTGGCCTGTGTTATCTATCCCTACTGCCCCATTTAAATTTATTTCCCTTAGCACTATTTCTACCTCACATTCTGGTATTCCAAGACCCAACCTAACCTCCTCATCAATGCCACTTTCCATTGTAAGCTGGCTGGTCTGATGGGAGCAGAAAGTCACAATGAACATTGTTGTACTTTGCATTGGACTTTACTACGTTACTTTTTGACTTCATATCATGTCACCAATCTCTGCAATTTTTTGTCAAAAATTTGAAGCAGATCAAACTTATGCATGGGAATGGTGAGTAATCTTTATCCAGAAATTATGAAAAATGAGAAAGAAAAACCATCTTTGGGATATATATTGACATGTAAAATCTGAAGAACTGACTCTGAGATTGTCTTTTCCCTTTTAGACAAAAAATTCAAATTTGTACAAAATTCTAAGCATGAGCAACTTGCATTAATCTTGAGGAAATATTTTCAATCTATCAAAAACTCAAACATGCTTCTAGTAGAATTTATTCCATTTAAAGAAATTATAAAACAAAACAGAAGAAGAATAAGCATTGAAGACCTCTAAGTATTCACTCTTTGGATTGAACAATTTAAAGTTCAGAATTACAATGTATAGAAAGCTGCCTGAGATACTACCAGCAAAGCAAACCTTGAAAAAGTTCATCACTTAGTGTAAATATGTGGATGAATATACATTTGAAAGTTAGTTTTACTAAAGACTACACATTTTTCTTCTATCCTACAGCAACACCAGGATTTAGCCTTTAAAGAACCAATTTGCTCCTTGGAATGCACAGCCATAGCACTAGCCTTTAAAATAAATATTTGCTTCTATTTTAGCAAATTACAATTCCTGATTAAAATTTTTAAATTTTCCATCATTTCCTTTGGCACCTACAAAAGAACAAAAGCATCGTTCAACTTAATATATTTAGCAACCTGAAGTCACAATTCGCAATTACAGTATATGCACCTAATTAATGGATTAAACTCTGCGGAAAGCATAGAATAGTTTTAAGAAATTGACTACTGAAAACTATCAAATAGTAATAAAAATAATTTTAAGAAATTGACGACTGAAAATTATCAAATAAGTCTATCAGCATACGTCCAACTATACCAAGGAAAAATACATTTAAATTAAAAGAGTATAATTAATTATTTCATCAATGACCGAAATGAATTCTAAATACTGGTTCATTTTATGAGTTGCTGGAATGTTACCACTTCACATTCACTTTTTTTATCATTAGCATTAGACCCTGGAACTACACACCAATCCTCTCAAGCCCTAACTAACAAGACACAAAAATCATTAAACACCATGCCACATTATTTAACTCTGAATACTTTCTATTTGCCATAATTCCATCCAAAATTCCTATTCTTTTCCTCCATCTACTTCATTTTCCCAGCATGTCTGGCCTGTGCAATAAATAGATGACCCGGTTCCATTTTTGCAGCCATGGCACAAACTATAGCCCCACCCACAAGCAGCACTAGTTGCCTGAGACCCAATGAGCTGTCTATGCTTGGATCGTCGAGCTGTGAGTATGGTGCCGGTTATGTTAGTTTATGTTGTCCTTGTTTTTACTATTTGCCAAAAATGGAAATTGACCATCCAATTGACCAATTGAAGATCACAGAGCAACGAATCATCATCAAGTTTTTTGGTGATGTGCGGTAAAAGTTATCAAGAAATTACTGAAATGTTGACAGCTGTTCACAGTGATAATGCTCTGAAGAAAACATCCGTTTTCAAGTGGATTAAGCATTTTAAAGATGGCCACCAAGACACCGTTGATGATGCAAGGCCAGGATGACCTTCAATCACCTGTGCTGACAACAACATTGATCATGCACGGTCCATTTTCCTTACGGATCGTCGAAAATCTGCCCGAATGATAGCTGATGAACTGAATTTAGAAGATCAACAGCACACACTATTTTAACCAAACATGATGGATGGATCCTTCACCATGACAATGCACATGCACATTTAGCATTGATTGTTTGACAGTACTGGCAAAAAATTCAATCACTATTCTTGATCATCATCCTTATTCACCATATCTCGCCCCCTGTGACTTTTTCCTATTCCCAAAATGCAAAAATGTGATGAGAGGACATCACTAGAAAGATATGTCACAATAAAGCAAGAAACCACGAGAAAACTAAAAAGCCTCACTGCCAGAGGACTTCCAAGAGTGCTTTACACAGCAGGAAAGAAGATGGAATAAGTGCATAGCAATGAATGGAGAGTACTTTGAAGGAGGGGACAAAATCGATGCAGAATAAATTTTGCAAAGTAAATTTTTTATGAGCTCAGTTCTTATATTTATTGGACAGACCTTGTATTTCCCCTGCTTTCAGCGTCCCACTGCCTTTGGTACTTCTTGCATCCACATCCCCTGCCTTCTTTGAATTTCTTCCAACTATCTTCTCTCTTCCCCTACCATTCCAAGAAATTCATTTGTATATAATTATGCTTGTCATTATCCCCCTCCATTTCCTTATCACTAATTCTCTTCCCAACCTGTCACACTGATTGTGCAATGCACTAAGTAATTATTGTAACTCTTTGGCTGGCTGGCTAAGTAATGCTTAATCATCCAAATATCTGACTGACTTGAAGGAGTTCCCAACCTAATGTGCTTTGGTAGGGTGGAGGAACACTTCACAAATTCACCCTAGCATTCACTCTAGCCTCTAGCCCTTCCCGTGCTTGGCTTACCATTATATGTATATAAATATATGGAAAAGAATTGGTGATACTGGGACATCACTGTCTTACTCCCACGCCTAGCACTTCTCATTCTGACTCTCCATTAGAAACTATCCACACCTGCAAAGTTCAAAACATGTGCAGGTTTTTGAGAAGGTGGTATGGTATCCCTCTAGTACACCATATTCTGCAAAATTTTGATTAATTTTGAACACTTTACCGTTGAATGCCAACTTCAAATCTATAAAGAATACAAATACATCCTGGTTGTACTCATATTCCTTTCTATTAGTGACCAAATTACTGCTATGGCATCATATGCATTACGTGAACCAAGTAATCAGATATTGGGGCTGTATTTAGAAAAAACTATATATTATTACTTCAAGATATTTAAAATAATCATCTCTCGGAGTCAAGGGAGGATGCCCTCAATGTTTGAAGGAATAACATCAGCAACTACATTGATTTTTGTTTTCATCACATAGCTTTGTGAAATCAGCAACACTTTAGGCTTCTTTCCATTCCACTTGCACTCACCAACTCAATTCTTTTGACTGCTACATGAGTATTCTTCCAGGTTCCTTTGAAGACTGTGCCAAATCCACCTTTCCCCAAAACAGTGACTTTATCCCAGCCATTCGTGGCTAAGAGAAGTTCCTTATAAGCAATGTGTGGAATTGAACCATAACTTTCTGCCACAGATGATGCACCAGTACCTTCTGAAAATCACTCAAGGGATATATTAATAACTAAGCTGCTCACCTAATATTAATACAAGCTAAATACAAATATATACACATTAACAATGAACATAGTGCTAAAAAATTAGTCGAACCAGAACATATGAGGATTTGGTAGGAACATAATTGAAATGTCCAAAATAACAACAATGAGAATATAAATAAAAACAAACAGCCTAGTCATGTATTCTTAAAAAGTCTAGAAACACCATGCATAGTCATCAAAGACTATGAACTCCTTGACAGCATTCCACCATGCATTTTTCAATAGCATGATCTCTCTGCACATAAGTAAAGTTGGTCTCTTTGAAAACTGAACAACATGAAAAGCTTTACAATCCCTAAATGAAACTTTAACAATTTTCTAACACTACTTATTTACACTTTACAGAGAGTTCAAAAAGGTTGTGATTGGAAATTATAGAGGCTCGAGCTTACATCTAAATAAATACCCTGCGAGCCACCAAAAAAGGTTTGTGGCAGGGGGTGTAGCACCATGAGGGAAGGGTAAGGGATGAGGGGGTTGGGATTATCAAATAGGTGAGGAAAGGTGAGGGAACCTGTAAGAAAAAAAAATATTTTCACATACATACATGCATGCATTCCCTGTGCCGGTTATGGTTTCCCAGGAAGATCTGGTACCCGAAAAATCAATTAGCTTGGGTGGAGCTGCAGGTGCCCAAAGTGCCTTGCCCGGGAATCGAACCCGGTACCCTCCAGTCAGTAGTCCAATGCTTTACCCACTAGACCACCACAACCCGCACACACAAACATGTATACATAGATATCCTCGTGCAGTCCCTAACCTGTATGTTAATACTTATTGTAATGAACTAAGTCCTGGGGAATTTCGACTACAAAAATTCTGGTCCCTTATCGTTCTTGGAAAAAATGACATTTAAACCTGTCAGTCTTGCAGTCTATCTCTCTAATCTTATATTCGTGATCCCTTCAACCGTAATACGTTGAGGTTCGTATTATATCCTTGATGTCATCGGAAAAGGGCCAATCTTTAAATGTTATTAATAAGTTTAATCTATATTGTAAACGTCACTGTGTAAGAGAATCCCATACTAAATTGTCTAGCAAAGTGGATATGCTGCTGCTTTGGTCATAACAATGTTTGACAAATCTAGCCCCCCTCCGCTGAACTCGATCTAATTCCGAAATCAAATTTATATTTTGAGGATCCCATATACTGGCAGCATACTCTAGGTGGGGCCTGACCAAGGCAAGGAAACATCGTTCTTTCACTTTTTCATCACATTTACCTAGCACTCTTTTCACAAATCCCAATTTTTTATTAGCCCGACCGCATATTTCTCGTATGTGTTTTCCCCAGGACAGATCGTGAGTAATTGTTACACCCATTATTTAAAGGAATCTACCCTCGCGATTTTGGTTTGTTTTACTTTGTAACTATAAGGGAGGGAATTACTCTTTTCCCAAAAATGTATTACTACGCATTTTTTTAAATTTAATTCCAATTGCCATGTATCGCACCAACTTTGAATTTCAACTAGGTCGTTGGCTAACACGACTCTGTCTTCGTGACTTCGAATGGCCCCATAAATTACTGCTTCATCGGTGAAAAGACGGAGCTTGCTATTAACTACGGTACTGATGTCATTTATGTAAATAAGAAATAGGAGGGGGCCCCTGACACTTCCTTGTCGTACACCCGATGTGACCTTGACAGCCGGATGATACACCGTCCAGGATGACTGTTTGGACACGATCACTTAAAAATTGTTTAATCCAGTTAATAATACTTTCGTGTATTCCATAATTTTCCAATTTCGCCAGTAATTTGCAATGAGGGACTTTATCGAAAGCTTTTTTAAAATCTAAGAATATCGCATCAACTGGAATATTACTTTCACCGGAGTTCAATACATCATGTAAAAAAAGTGCGAGCCGAGTTTCGCAGGATCTACCCTTACGGAAGCCGTGTTGGTTATTAATCAATAAATCTTGGCTATCGAGGTGCCTCATTATGGAACTAACAATCATGTGTTCAAGAATCTTACAGGAAATGGAAGTCAGCGATATTGGCCTATAATTACTGGGGTCCTCCCTGTCTCTGTTTTTAAATATGGGTGTTACCGAAGCTGCCTTCCAGCCGTTTGGCACGCTTTCTTCTGCTAATGATTTTTTAAATATTATATCAAGATAAGGGACAATTTCAGCCGACAGTTCTTTGTACACGCGCACCGGTATCTCATCAGGTCCCGGAGATTTGTTGGGGTCTATGTTTTTAAGGAGCAATTCTATTCCGCGGGTTGAAAAATTGATTGCTTGCATTGACTGCTGAAATGTTTTCGGAAGGTTCTTGGGTATATTCTGTGAGCATCATGTTGAAAACACTCTGGAAGAATGAGTTTCAATTGTCGGCTTTTTCTAAACTACTCGTTACTTTATCCCCCTTTTCATAATTCAATGAGTTTACGGTGGACTTTTTTCCCTGCACTTCCCTGACGTAGGACCAAAACATCTTTGGGTTATTGTTCAAATGTCCACCTAATTTTTTCCTTTTGAATTCCGCTAGCGCCTTCCAAAAGGCCTTCTTGGCAGTGGACCTAGATGCTTTGTAGTTCTGTATGGTTTCATTGATTTTATCAGGGGAGGAATCTTTAACTGCGTTTTTCATTCTGGCATGGCACACCCTTTGCCGCCTAAGAGATTTCCGTACTTCAGAGTTGTACCATTGGGGTTCCTTATTCTCTTTTATATATTTACTAGGTATAAATCTCTGTATTGCTGAACGTGATATCATAAGAAAATTATTCCAAGTATCCTCGACACTACTAGTTTTGCTTAATTCGTCAAATATAAAAAAGAGCGTTTTAAATCACATTGTAAGCTATCATAATCAGCTTTATTGAACAAATAAACCTTTCTCTTAGGTTTGTTAACTTTATCTACGCTTAGAGAAAATTTAGCGTTTACAGCCCTGTGATCACTGATTCCGTCAACAACTTCTATATTTAAGACCTTTTCGGGTATATTTGTGGCTAATAGATCAAGAATGTTCTTTCCCCTTGTTGGTGAAGTGACTAATTGATGTAGGGAATTCGAGGTGAACACAAATAAGAGGGACTCTCATAGATCCTTGTCTTTACCTCAATTTATAAAACTGTACGAATCCCAATCTATTGTGGGAATATTGAAAATTAGGCTATGCTCACTGTTGTGGGATGTAAAGTTTTGTATCTGTCTTTCTAGGTCTGGTATTGAGTTAATGCTAACGTGGGGTGGTCTATAATATGCACAGATATATATTCTTTTCGATCTGGGTGTTTTCACTGAGCACCATACACTTTCTATACAAGTGTACCTTTAATATTATTTGCCTTTGAAAAAATATGGTTCAGATGTACTTTCTCTAGTCAACAATCTAAAGTGGAAATTCACTCATTGGTAACAGATCCAGGCACTAATCCAATTGTTATCCCTTTGTACACAGGCACCAAAGGGCAAAAATCATCTCTAACACTCAGACATTCACCAAACAAAAGCACATATGAGCACTTCTGAGGGGTACAGAGTACTAGAGAAAATCCTAAGTTTGCAAATGTATACAGAACTACATTGCTCAGGGATCATGGTTCAACGCCAAACTCCTTCAAAGTACACTTGTCGAGGACATGCATTAATCATGCCCTTGTGCAATGCATCCGCCGAACAAGGGGTGCCTTGCGCACCCTCTCATTTGTGGGAATAAGATACCGGGCATGGCTCCGCAGGGGCAGGACTAATTCCCGTTATCAGAACCGCTAGGGCCAGTGACATAGGCCGGGAAGGCCCTTCTCCCCGAGAAGGACGTCTGACGGCACCCATCAAAGGACCAGGGCCCCTCCTAGGAGTGGGTATGACTGCTAGGGTCAGTGACGTAGGCCAGGAAGACCCTACTTCCTGGGTATGGCATCTGGCGGCACTCGGCAGAGGACGAGGGTCTTTCCCAGGAGCGGGTATAAACTCAGCTGCCAGCAAGGCCTCACCTGGTTGGGTCACGCTTGCTGAGACCACGTCTAGCACGAGGCTTGTTATGCTCGCCGTGACTTTGGCCAGATGAGTGGACCACCCCCGCCATCCGCCCTCGAGAGACGAGGTCTCCGCCGGGGCAACGTTCGCAGCACCTGCATTTCTCATTCCCTTGTCTTCCCCTCCGGTCCTGCCCAGTGCCATGGCTGACGAATGGGGATATGTTTGCCGTTCCCATGTCCGCCACCGTTCCGCTGACGCCTAGTGCCATCTTCCAAAGAGGGTTTGCATCCCGGTGCCTGGCTCTCTCTCTTTCTCTCCCATCGTAGAACGCAAGTCATGTTTATTGTACACAATGTGCCTTGTTTTGGGGAAAATATATCCACTATGTTCCTGGGTATTTTGGCCTAATTAATTTCTCACTATCCAATGTCTCGACACTCATTATGTCACCAAGACCCTGCTGCAACACACTATATAGGGCTAAAATATACTCATTCATAACTTCCTTTGGTTCACGTCCACTTTATACATTTTCCATGCACAGATCATTTTCCTGTCTTGATTCTAGATTAGTATAATTGTTCCCAATATTGATGTGAATTTGTAAACATGGGTATTTTTAGGATTCCAGACCCTTGTATATAAGTCAAAGGACACACTCAGTATTATTGGACATCCAAATTTATAGTAGAAAGAAAAAATAGAGAACCAGTTGTATCATACTTAGTAAAGTTTTCATTTTTGGGTAGTGCCCCTGTTATACCTTACTGGCATGCAGAGTGTATAGATTAAAAGGGGAAACAGAAATATTTACAACATAGCCTCAAAAGTACTTTCTACAGTCACAGCTTTGATTAAACAAATATCAAATAACAGATTAATCCTAGAACGGGAATGCTAGGTGAAAAAACACCCCAGACTGGTTTAAATCTCGTGGCAAAAAGAAACGGCTTACATTTACGACCCCCTTCTTGGTCAATTTCCCCAGACCCTTCAAACTTTTAGCCAAAACTATTTAGCTCCCTTAATTTTTTATCAAAAGACGAAAAAAATGAGACCTCATGGAACCCTCAAAGTCATACTGGGCCCAAGAGTAAACAGACAAAATTCTGTGTATTCAGTACAAATTTCCAATGTAAAATTTGGAAATGGGGGGTGTTTTCCCACCCCGCAATCCCCGAATAGGTAAAAAAAATAGCAATTCCTTTTTAGGGTTAAGCTATGAAATTTTAACAAAAAATCCTAGTTACTTGATATATTTTCCTTGTTTGTTTGAATAAGCTGGAAAAAGTACAGGAGCCATACTCGATATATACATTTATATCAGGGTCAAGTAAACATATCAGAATATATGACATTTACCATGGAAGCATAAATTGAAAAAGGGACACACCCTGCAACTTTGAAAACTTCCAGCATTTCAACCAATGCCTTTGGTTTTCTCTGGACTAAAGAAATTTGTGAAATATTATTCTGGTAGTGTGGTTAAGAAGCAGAAAGTTTTAATAGACAACTTTTGCATGATGTGCAATTGGCTGACTGATACTTAAAAAATGGCCTAAAATAAAATCTAGCATATCATACATAAGCAATTATAAAACAAGCTAATTAACCACAGCTCAAAACTTAGCTATGCGTAGTTTTGCAGATCTCAAACTTGATTTCCAATTTGCTGCAGGAACTTCATATTGAGAGTCAAAATAATCATGCTATGTAGTGTCTGCAAGTGTCATGCAAGTGCCACACACAAGTGGGATTGCATCTTTCTTAGGCCAAGCAACTCCCATGATCAATCTGATTCTCATCTTGTACAAATGTAAATCCTATAGATTGTGAAATTCGCACACCCTGTTAAGGGGACCATTGCTGCTTGCTGTTTTCTCCCTCCCTGTGCTGCCTGCCCTTTTCCAGGAAGGTACAGGCACATGAAAAAAATAATGCAGCTTGAGTGAGGCTGGGGGCATCCAGATTCAATCTGATTTGAACAAGTGTCCTTCAGTCAGTAACTAGGTCAGCTAACTAGGCTACCACATTCCCTTTTCTCTGGATTAAAAAAAAATAAAATATATACAATTGTGCTTTACCAGACGCTTTGGTTCTACTGGTGCTTCTGTGAGACTCAGGAAATGGAATGTTGCTTTCTTTCTCCTCAGGTGGGCCTCGGATGCCAGATGGTTGAACCTGTGGCGTCCCTGACCTCACATTTGTGTTTTCTTCATTTGAAGGAGGTTGAGCAGCAAATGGTCCTCTAAAAATATTAATCAATTTGTATGATGAACATATGTCTAAAATAATGAAAATTTATTACTTAAATTGTGATATCTTTCACATTCACAGAGATAACACACAAGATTAAGCTTAAAAAGAGACACTTGTGAAACCACAAAATCATCAACCATAAACACAGTAATCAACCCGAAGGTCAGTTTAGTAGGTGATGGTAGTGCTCACTCATGTCCCAAGCCTGACAGCGTGTGAATATTCACACATCAGGGTAGGGGGACCAGTTCCTTTCCCTGTGCCGGTTATGGTTTCCCAAGAAGATCTGGTACCCGAAAAATCAACTAGCTTGGGTAGAGCTGCAGGTGCCCAAAGTGAAGCCCGGGAATCGAACCCGGGACTCTCCAGTCTGTAGTCCAATGCTCTACCCACTAGACCACGGCGACCCACCAAAATCATCAATACATATAAAAAGATGGAGGGGAAGGAAGAGAAAATGAGAGTGAACGCAAGAAAGTAAATTATTTGGGCAAAACTGAGTCCATGGTTGACACTAGTATTCATGGCAATTAGAAGAAAACTGTGACAGCAACAGAAGCCAGATGGGCAATGTTGGTAACTCAAACACAGAAGTTAAAAAATGGTACTTAAAAATATTTATCCCTCTCATGGACTACAACCTTGTCGTGGTGGAAGGGCTTGTGTGTTCCGATGACCCCTAGAGCTGTGCTGGCAGGAGTAATAATAATTACTCCCGGAAGGGTCACCCATGCCAGATAGGTCGAAGGTTAGGAGCCAGACGAAAGGTAGTCCACGCAGCGTCTGTTCCTCAGTGAGGCGGCTGCAAAGGTGTCTGACCCCAGTGGGGCCGCCATTAAGTTATGGTGTCATGTTAAAAACACTATTGAGGAAGGCAACGGGAAACCACCTCAATTATGATTCCCAAACACAATGATGGACACAAAAGAGAAATTGAGCCCCGGCAAATGCGGGACTCGGCCCAAGAGGCCATGTGTTGTGCCATGCAGCAGGAGAGGCAAGGCTTCCGCGGTCGTCATCCCACGAAACCCTTGCAGGGAAGAAATAACTGCAGAAGGACAGAAGACTCAGAAGAAGACGAAAGTAGTTAGAATAGGAACCTGGAACATCAGGACAATGTTGAGGAGAGGCAAATTAGAAAATATTAAGCGAGAGATGGAAAGAGGTAATATAGATGTTTTAGGTCTAGGCGAAGTGAGATGGAAAGATAGCGGGGATTACTGGAGTGACAATTATAGAGTGATATACAGTGGCAGGGACGAGAGCCAACAAGGGGTGGCCGTAATTTTAAATAAAGGGGTAGGAAGAAGCGTAGTCAACATAGAGCAAGCAACAGATAGAATTTTACTCGTAGAGATTAAAGCAGAGCCGACGAACTTGGTCATTGTTCAGGTATACATGCCACCGAGCAACCACAAGGAGGAAGAAGTCAATAGGATGTACGATGAGTTAGAGGATATCATCGCGACTGTTACTGCAGGGAAGCATTTGATAGTGATGGGGGATTGGAATGCGACGGTAGGCGAAGGGAGAGATGGGAATGAGGTGGGGGACTATGGGTTAGGCACGAGGAATGAACGCGGGGAGAAAGAAATTGAATTCGGCACGAGACAGGGGTTAGTCATCACCAACACATGGTTTAGACACCACAAAAGGCGTAGGTATACATGGAAAATGCCAGGTGACTCAGAAAGGTAACAGTTAGATTATATTATGGTTAGGCACAGGTTTAGGAACAGTGTGATAAATTCGCACAGTTTCCCAGGAGCGGATGCGGACTCTGACCACAATTTAGTTGTTATGAAATGTAGCGTTCGTTTCAAGAAGTTAAGGCAAGGGCGGCGGGTTCGGAAATGGAATTTAGAAGCATCAAATGGATTAACGAGAAAGGAGTATCAGCAGGCTGTAGAGAAAATGATCGATGACGGTAAAGAACTGAGTACTATCGAAGAAAAATGGGAATGTAAAAGAAAGGGATATAGGAAGCCGCTAAAGACACTATAGGAACCATTAACGGGAAAAGGATAAGGAAACCATGGGCAACGGATGAGATGATTGCAAAGATGGATGAGAGAAGAAGATGGAAAAATGTAAACACAGAGTTAGGTAAAATGAAGTACAAAGAGTTAAACAATAAATTGAGAAGGGCCACAAATAAAGCAAAAGAAGAATGGTGGAAAACGCAATGTGAGGATATGGAAAGTTTACAGAAGAAGGGTGAAATTGATGCTCTATACAGCAAGGTTAAGTTGTTATCGGGAAGTAAGAAGGCAAGATCTGTGCTAACAGTTAAAGATAAGTGGGGTAAGATAATAGTTGAACCAGGAAAAATCCAAGAGAGATGGAAGGAATATATAGAAACACTGTATGGCAAAGAACTTAGGCCAACAAGGTTAGACATAGAAAAGGAACATGACGTAGAAGAAGATAGCTTAGGTCCAGGCATACTCGACGATGAAATAGAAAGGGCATTAAAGGAGATGAAAGCAAATAAGGTCGTGGGGGTGGACAACATTCCTGTAGAACTGTTGAAATGGTTAGGAAAAGGTGAGAAGAAAGCCATATATGGACTGATTTGTAGTATCTATGAGGAAGGAATCTGGCCGGAAGATTTTGTGAGATCGGTGTTAGTTCCTATTCCAAAAAAGACAAAGTCTACATCATGTGAGGATTACAGAACAATAAGTTTGATATATCACGCAGCTAAAGTTATTCTCAGGATCATCAACAAAAGGATAGAGAGTAAGGCAAATGAATACTTAGGGGATGATCAGTTTGGGTTTAGGAAGGGAAGAGGTACGCATGATGCCATTGCAGTAATGAGATCACTAATTGAGAGGAATATAGAATACAATCAGGACGTTTTTGCCTGTTTTGTAGATTTCGAAAAAGCATTTGATAGAGTGAATTGGGAAAAATTAATGCGTGTATTGCAGAAAATAGGAATGGATTGGAGGGACAGGAGACTGATCCGCAACCTGTACATGTCTCAGACTGCTCAGGTGCGAGTGGGGCACGGAGAGTCCGGATGGGCAGTGTTAGGAAGAGGTGTAAGGCAGGGTTGCCCATTGTCACCGGTGCTGTTCAACGTATATGTAGAGGAAATGATTAAAGAGGCATGGGAAGAACTGGAGGTAGGAATGAAAGTCGGAGGGGAATTGGTAAAATCGGTTAGGTTTGCTGATGACCAAGCATTAGTTGCTCAGTCAGCCAAGGGGTTGCAAGCATTGCTGAGTGAATTGGAGGTTCAGTGCGATGGATATGGGATGAGAATCAATATTAATAAAACAAAGGTTATACGATTTTCCAGAAAGAAAAAGGCTATGCTAAATATTAAAATAGGCAGGGAAAAAACAGAGCAGGTAGAGCAGTTTACATATCTCGGAAGTGTTTTGGACCAATACGGTCAAAGTGATAGGGACGTTAGGAGAAGAATTGCGCTAGGTAAGGAGGCTTTCTAAAGGAGGAGGGAGTTGATGACGGGGACGTTGAGTAGGGATGTTAAGACAAGACTCGTAAAAACTCTGATATGGAGCGGAAACATGGTCACTGAAGCAGGAGGATAGACGTAGATTGGAGGCTTTTGAAATGTGGGTGTGGAGAAGAATGGAGAAGGTGAAATGGACTGAAAGGAAAACAAATGAGGAAGTACTAGAGATGGTGGGTGAGGAGAGGGGTTTATTGAGAGAAATCCTATGGAGGCAGGAAAAATGGATGAAAGGCATGTTGAGCGGTAGTGGAACGTTGAAGAAGGTAATAGAGGGGAGAATGTTGGGCAGGGCAGCAAGGAAAGGGCAGGAACAGGATAGGGATGTTGGATGGGATGAAGGGTGGAAAGAAGTACACAGAGATGAAGAGGGACCTGATGTAGTTTAGGTTGCTGGATTGGGTTTTGTTTGGAGTTACAAAATACTTATTTGATAGTTGTGTCCACCCAAAAACCTACCCTAACCGGTAGATTACCTAAATAAATAATAAGAACAATATTTAGCTGTTACCTTCAAATTACTTTGCAATGATGAGTGGAGCTTTTTAAGTTCAGGAATGAATTTCAGCAATTGAGATATGCATTACAAGAAGTTATTTTGTCTAGTTGTCAAAGAGTGACTGGTATGGCATATAAATGAAACATTCTAAAAAGTAATGCCACTTAATTATAATTGTACAAAATGTTTGTAATGTCTAATATGTAACTGATGAATTATGTTGAACAAATATATACATAGAAAAAGTTACAAAATATTTGAGTATAATAAGTAGAGTACAACCTATTGTAGTAGCCATAAATATGAAGTACTTTTATCCTCAACCAGCCACTTTTCCTGCATTTCTATATAAACACTTAATTTCCCCTCTTTTAGAAGCAACCTACAGTGTCCAACCGTTGATCCTTATGCAGCTGATGTATCCTTCAAAAGCATGATTCGGAATATGTTAATATATTCATGCATCCTCTTCTATTCTTAAAGTGGCACTTTCTATGGAGTGCCACATGAGTGACCTTCACTACAGACCATTACCACTTCCTTAACAGACAAATGACCACTTGCTTTCCTGAAAGTGGCCATACCTCTGTGGCCAGTGACCAGGGTTGTTTCATTCATACTGCCAACCATAAAAATCCATTCCCGTGAATAAAGCAGCAGGGAACCTGGACTTTTTCTGAATCTAATAATGTCCCACAGCTACCTACCACACAGGAAGGCCCTAACATGGTAACCATCGTTCAAAATCAAAAGGAAAGGTTTCTGAAATGCAGCATGAGTGCCAAAATCTTATCCTTGATAATTGCATATTTTTCTTTGCACATAATCGTCTTGGTAACACAGCAAAAAATAAGAAATTATACGAGGCCATTGCAACATTTCAGCTAAAATTGTTGCAATGAAATGTATGTTAGCGGATGACTCCGTTAAAAGGTACTGTGGCGTAATCTCCCACAGTTTCTTGAAATTATATGAGACCTTTATTTATTATTTATTTAACAAAGCAGCCAAAAATGGCACAAAGGCTTTTACATTGGCTGACATATAACATACATTAAGAAAAAGAACAAATAAAAGCAATAAACAATATTGAAAAGTTAACAATAAGGTCAAGAACAGATATAAGAATGCAGAAGAGCACATATGCAACCAGAAAGAGCTAAGTTACTATGATATGGCGTTTAAGGAAGGAGGTGAAAGCATTGAGGAAGGAAGAGAGGTCCAGGGAAGGATACTGGATGCTCAGGGAATCAAATGTAGTGGGAAGTCGATGGAAAAGGGAACGTTGAGAGATGGAAATTTGGAATCTGCAACTGACTCAAGTTATCGAGGGGGAACACAAACAGGAGGAAGAAGGTCGTTGGTACGGAGAGTTCCGTTTCAGATGCTGTGTAAGAATTTCATATCACATAGCAATGGACGGCGGGGGAGAGGGAAAATACCAAGGGATGAGAGAGTAAAGTCCCGGGTTGTATTTTTGAGGGAAGGGATGCGATAACAGAAATTGGCAATAAAGAAGTCGGGTGAATTCTTCTCGGGTCTTCCACTGGGTTAATGTCTCCATAGCTTCCGACGTTTCGATTCCCGACTCGGTCATCATCTTCAGGGCTTCTGAGTGCCGTTGAGCGCCTGAGCGCCAAAAAGTGTCCAGTATATATACCCGCCTTCACAGCTCAGGTGTCATCTGATTGGTCCGCCGACCCACCATCATCAGGGCGCCTCGTGATTGGTCGAGCGTTCTGCCTTGTTTCCCTGATGCATTTCAGAATAGGTTTCCAGGTGTTGCTCAGATGAAAACCTAAATCCCTATTGAAATTTTTCTTTTGAAAGAGGATCTCGATGGCCTCCTTTACCAGCTGATCCCAGTAGCCACGTGAGTGGTAAAGTAATTTCGCCTTGTCCCAGTTGATGGCATGGTCTCGGCCGACGCTGTGTTCGGCGATGGCTGATTTTTCCAGCTGTGCCAGTCTCAGGTGTCTTTTATGTTCCTTCATGTATGTTTACCAAATTCCGTGTGAGTGCGGTGAGGTCTATGTTAGAGAAACAGGCCACACAATTGAAACCCACATGAAGGAACATAAAAGACACCTGAGATTGGCACAGCTGGAAAAATCAGCCATCCCCGAACACAGCGCCGTCTGAGACCACGCCATCAACTGGGACAAGGCGAAATTACTTTACCACTCACGTGGCTACTGGGATCGGCTGGTAAAGGAGGCCATCGAGATCCTCCTTCAAAAGAAAAATTTCAATAGGGATTCAGGTTTTCATCTGAGCAACACCTGGAAACCTATAAAAAGAGAAGTTTCAGGTGTGATATGATGGAATATCATGATTAATTAAAATTGGCAACTTTCCACAAAAATAAAATTTTTATTAATACGACCGGTTTCAATGTAACTACATCATCTTCTGGTAACAGTCATTTCTCGTTGTCTACTTTATATGCTGAAAAACAAGTAAGGGGAGGGTAGTGGCAAATGGGGGAAAGAGGGAGGGGAGAAGGAACGTGGGCAACGTGGGTGACAATGAGATGGGAGAAAGGGTGCGGGTGAGGAGAAGGGGAGAAAAATTAACACAGTCCAGAAACGGACGGAAGGAAGGGGGAAGAAAGGAGGGGATGCAAAGCTTCCCGCCTTCTTCGGGATAACATGGTCAGAGGGTGCACAGGGGGATGGGGGGGAAATTCCAAGAGTTAAGGACAGGGGATCACTGGTCACACGTGCGTCGAGGGAAGGTGATGGAGAGGAGGGGGGAGGGTGAAGATGAAAATTGGACTTCGTTGGTGAGGTCCAAGTGCTTCTGATGTAAGATTTCCAGCCGTTCCATGGCATCTAATTTCTTTCCTTTGGTCAGGTTGTGAAGCACTTTAAAATTGAAATTACAAAAATGGTTGAAATCAAGATGATGTTTGGCAAAAATAGAATTGGTAAGACCTGTGATGAAACCTTTCCTATGTTCACTGATGCGAGTCAAAAAACTCCTACCTGTCTGGCAAATGTACGTAGCTCCACGCTCACACTGAATTTTGTATACACCACTTTGGTTATTGCAATGTATGGGGTCTTTATTTGAGCATAAGGCTTTGAACAGATTATTGGGGGCATAAAATGAAATGCAGAATCGATCTTTGGGAAACCTGCTGGCGATTTTATATGACACGGAGTTATGGAATGGGAGTTTGCACCACTTACACTCTGAAGCAGTGGTGACTGCGAGGGAATAAAGCAATAAAGAAATTAAGACGTCTAAAGAATTCTGCATATTCGGGTTTTCACCACGTTGTTGTTTGAAGCCGACAACGCGGTGAAAACCCGAATATGCAGAATTCTTCAAGCCACTGCCGCGAAAATCTACGCAGCCAAAATTAAGAGGTCTGTTGAGTAACTCTAAAGTAGTTGGGGAGGCGGTCAACCGCAGCATTGGTTAACAGCATTCTAAAACTGGGAGGACACAACCATAAAACACCGTCCTAAGGGCAAGAGAACCACGAACATCACTGAGGCGGTAAAGTAGGTCTACTCTTGCCATCGCTCTCTTGACAATCCTTTGAACATGCTTGCGAATGGTGAGCTTCGCGTCAAAAATTACACCGAAAATCGCAGTAAGAATCGACAGATGGGATAGGGCTGTTCGAAAGAGTGTATGAATAAAACAGTTTCTGGCGTAACTTGGTGGAAAATCTTCATACTGACTTTTAATAATCAAACCACTTTACTTTTCCACATAAACTTTTTAATTTTTACAACCCAGGTTTCATTATAGCATAACATCATCAGGTAAAAATACAAGTCAAGTAGGGTATATATACATATCTCTGGGCGGAGGGGAAGAGGAGGGAGGAAAGAAAGGATTGGTTGAGCTATGAAGAGGGGGGCTAAAAGTCTATGGTATGAGGCGGAGAAGGAGGGTTGATAATATTGACAAATTAGCAATAATTGGATAATTAGATTAGATAAAAACCAATTAGATAATTAACAGGCTGGAAGGATATGGTCAATACAATGTTGCAAAAAGCCCACCTGACATCAGATTAGTTGACAACGTGGTCTTTCGTGTGGCATAACATGTTGTTTAAATTAGTTTTATTGTAAAAGGCCGGTCTCACTTTTTCCTTTGGGAGAATTCTTTGTACTTTTAACGACAAGTGACCAAGAAAAGGGAATCTCCGCCACTTTGGCTAGTTTTCTGTATATGTGGGTGAACTGTATATGGATAACTTTCCTAAACGGGATACTTTCTTACGGTAAAGGATATCAATTCAATCTTCTCTATACCCATTGTTCACTGCAATTTGTTTAATCTTTAGTTCTTTAAGAGTGTTTTCTTTGGACAAGGGGATAGAAAATACTCTGTGTATCATGGCGTGAAAGGCCGATAATTTTCATATTTTCATAAATAAATAAATTAAATTATTTCGCTCAAAACATGTTATGCCACACGAAAGACCACGTTGAACCACTACACAAAAGTGGAGTATACAAACTCCCCTGCAAAGATTGCAACCAGATATACATAGGCCAGACGGGGAGGAGATTTGAAACAAGAATAAAGGAACACCGAGCTTGTTTTAAAAATAACATCTCCGCATCACTATTCGCCAAGCACTTGAGAGATTATGGCCACACCAGCTATTTCACTCCCGAATTTTTACACTTTGAGAAGAAAGGGTACCGTCTTGATGCGCAGGAGCAGTTGGAAATCCTTCAACACACGAATTACGAGGAAGATGTTTTGACCAACGATTTTCTTTACCCTTCACATTCCCCGTTATTGTTTTTTCCCTCACCCCCTGCCAGCTCACCTGAAACCAAGTGAGACTTTTTCAACAATGTAGCGACTCCTCCAACCCGCTACTGAGTCACCTAACTAATTACTAAGTGCCGTTCTCCCAGTTCATAATAATCATTTCCCTAATCCTCTGCCAACTAATCTGATGTCAGGTGGGCTTTTTGCAACATTGTATTGACCATATCCTTCCAGCCTGTTAATTATCTAATTGGTTTTTATCTAATCTAATTATCCAATTATTGCTAATTTGTCAATATTATCAACCCTCCTTCTCCACCTCAAACCATAGACTTTTAGCCCCCCCTCTTCATAGCTCAACCAATCCTTTCTTTCCTCCCTCCTCTTCCCCTCCACCCAGAGATATGTATATATACGGTGCTTGACTTGTAACAATGCCAGCCCAGTCAATTTTACCTGAGCTGCTGAAGACCGACCTGAGATTCTGACACCTCACCTCTGGTCTTAACCTTTTTTACCTCTTGGGAGTACTTCAACTCACCCTGATTGCGGAACGGCTCTATTGGGTAGTGGGTGGCCCTTTTAGGACCACACACATTATACTCACACTTGGGCAAGTCTGAGTCATTCTCAGCCGTAGCTCTGGTGGGGGGAGGCTGAGTACCTCCTTCTCACTTGCCAGAGGCGATCGTGCTGTGTCCTCATAGGTCGTCTCGTCTGATTACCTCTGGCAGGGAGCTAGTCTCCCCTTGCACTCCATTGGGACCCGGGCGGGTCCACTTCTTAGGGCGCTAGGGCGGGAAGGTAACCGAGGCTCGGACCTGCTGTGCCCGCTTGCGGATCGGCAGGGGTGTCCTCGGTGTTCCCCATCAACCCCCCCCCCCCTTAGGTCAGACTCAGATAGCCCAAACACACTCACTCTTAACATTATACTCACAAACGCTACCAATAAGATGTCTCTTCTTATTCAGATGGCTATGCTGTTATAGCCTGCCGTTATAGCCGCCGTGTTCCCCTTAGGCAGGGGAATCCTTACCATGGAGCCCCAAGCCTCCAATCCAGATCCTGCCCCTACAGTAACGAAAGACATGCCCACTGATTCCACGGAGAAGTCCTCTGAAATAGCCTCCAATCCAGATCCTGCCCCTACAGTAACGAAAGATATGCCCACTGATTCCACGGAGAAGTCCTCTGAAAACACCGCTGGTTCATCAAATCTAAAATTGCTGATGAACCTCATACCGAAACCACAGCCATGTGCCAAAAAAACTATCATAACATTGGATGAATGGCAACTTAACGACCCACGAATTCAATCCTTTTTAGCAATAATTAAGGGAGCAAAGGTAACTACTTCGACAGAACCTTCGTCCTATGAATTAAGACCTGAACGCGTACCTCTAAACCCTTCCTGTTACTCCAGTTCGCCAGCCCAATCGTCAAAAAGCGCTGTGAATAACACTCCTCCAATTACCACTCAAGGCCTTAACCCGCCTGCTACCTACCTAACCCAAACTTCTACAAACAAGCGCTCTGCTCCTGCTGAGGAGCCCTGCCAAACTGTCTCTACCAAACGAAAGGCCAAAAACCAACCAGCCCAACAGACCTCTCCAATTCCTACAACTAACCGCTTTACTTGCCTCTCCCCTACCCTCATGGATGACCAAAGTAAGGAAACCCCTGGCCAAGATGCAGATGTTGAAGCTCAGCCCACTCCACCTCCTAAAACCCGTATCCCTCCTATTTTTCTCCGCGACATCACCAACTGGCAAATGAAATACAATGAAATCCGGCAAGTCTGCACGATCCCTCCTGTGGCCAACCTCATCCGTAATGAGATTAGAGTTCAATGCCAAACCATTGCCGACTTTAGAGCTGTCACAAAAAGGCTCACCTCCAAAAACTACGCCTATTACACATACCAACTCCAAGCCGATAAAAAGCCTCATTTTGTTCTACGAGGAATACCTGCAAACACACCTAAAGAAGCCATAGAAGAAGCTCTGGCGGATATCGGTTTTCCTGCGGAGAGTGTCTCTCAGCTGCGCTCCACCAGGCCAAACAATTATCAGAGAGCAGAAAGGGAAGCAATCCGGAGTGCCAACCCTAATGCGGAGCTCCCACGTATTGATCCCCACCCACTACCGCTCTACCAAGTGCGACTCCAGGACTCCTCCCGTTCTAAAGACTTTTTAGAACTAAAATCTGTACTTCACCTCAAGACCTCCGTAGAACCGTACAGACCTCCACCTGGACCCCCACAGTGTCTGAGTTGCCAACGCTATGGACACACCTACAAAACGTGCGGCCTCCCTCCTCGGTGTGTTAAATGCGCTGGCAACCACCATTACAGAGAATGCCAGAAACCCAAAACCTCTCCAGCCAAATGCGTCAACTGTGGTGGACCACACACCGCAAACTATCGAGGATGTATTGTTCACCGTGAACTTCTCCTCAAATTACGCAACAAAAGAGAAGCCTTGAAGCTACAGCCCACTAGCAAACCCCCGCAACAACCGGACTTAAATATTAATTCGCAATCGTTTCCCCCTCTCCAAAACCCTTGGCACAACCATCAAACCGAAACCGTTGAGACCCCTCAGTCATCGTTCAACCTTCCCCCAGCCTCCGATCAACACCATCCGCCAGCCTCCGAGCAACATCTTTTGCCAATAAACGACCAATCATCAACCACAAATATAAGAACTGCTCTATTGAGCATAATCACGAAGCTTCTCTCTCCTTCCGACAATAAAACCCTTATTAGCATCATCACCAATGACCTTATACCAGCCCTTCTGCAGCTCATTAATGGCGCCTAATTCACAAATAACCACCCATGTGCTTAAAGTTCTACAATGGAACATAAACGGCATTAATAATAAAAAACATGAGCTAAACCTCCTAATAACCAATCATAATCCAGACATCATCCTCCTTCAAGAAACCAGACTCAAGAACAACCGAACTTTCAACTGTCCAAATTACCGTGTGATCAGAAAAGATAGAGCAAATGGTGCTGGAGGAGGGGTTATGGTCCTATCCAAAACTAGCCTGCTCTCCACGGAACTACAACCCCCATCCACCCAAAAACTGGAACTTGCTGGAATAGCAATAAAAGGAGCTACTGGGACCCTACATATCTGGTCAGCCTACTTCCCACCTTCAACCCCAAAGTCAGACTCTCCCGACTTATCAGTACTCTCATCCCTACTGCACCAAAAGCTTATAATAGGTGGCGACTTGAATGCCAAGCATGCTGCCTGGGGTTGCAAAACCACCACCACACGAGGGCGTGCCCTTCGTAAGCTTCTATTCACCAAAAATCTTGCTATTCACTCACCACCTTTCCCCACCCACTTTCATCACCACCCCCTTTCCTCCGATATCCTGGATGTAGTTCTTTCATCCGCAAATATATCATTTCAAATCATTAACCTTGACAACTCTGCCTCCGACCACTGCCCCATATTTTACTGTGTTCCTACCCTTTCCTACCTACAACCAGAACCCATAAGAAGAATTAACTGGAAACATTTTAAAGAAAACTGCTTGGCCATCAATCTCGTTGCTCCTATCACTAATACTCCAGACAACATAGAAAAAGCATCTCAAGATTTCACAAGCACCCTAACCAACGTCATCCATCGTTCCTGCTACCCTCCTTCTCTGGTCTCCATCGCAGGTCCCACGCTACCTCAGAATATTCTGTGCCTAATTTCGCTCAGAAACAAGGCCAGAACCCTATGGCAATGCACTCATCTCCGCCAAGATAAAAACCGCTTCTGTGCACTCCGAAACCTGGTAACATCCCAAATTAGAACACATAGAGAAAAAACTTGGCATGACAAAATAAGCTCACTCTCACATGAGGACCACTCGGTATGGATCCTAGCCCGCAGCTTACGCAGGAGAAAGCTACCCACCCCGCCAATACTACATAATGGGAGAGCACTATACGATGACAGCGACAAAGCAAATGCCTTTGCCGACTCCCTTGAATGCATTTTTAAAAATGATAAAACGTCATTGTTGGACTCAGAAGCCTCGAACAGCGTTTCTAACCTTTCCCTTTGTCCCCTTCCCCCATTCCCGGAAATCACACCTCAAGAACTTTTTTCTATAATCTCCCACTCCAAAACCAAGTCATCACCCGGCCCCGATCAAATCTCCTAAAATCACCTCAAAAAGCTTCCTAAATCTTTCATCCAACACCTACTTTCCATCCTTAATGCCTGCCTTACCCAATCGTACTTCCCAAAGGCGTGGAAAACGGCCAAAATTATCCTCTTTCCAAAACCTGATAAAAACCCTTCTGATATCCTTAACTACAGACCCATTAGCCTGCTCCCCTGCATGGGAAAACTCCTAGAAAAATGTATTTTAAACAGGCTGCAAGAAGAAATCTCGGCCTTAGACCTGATCAGACCTGAGCAAACTGGTTTCCGTCATCACCATTCCACGACCCAGCAAATTACAAGATTGGTTGAACAGATCACTTTCGGCTTCAACATTCACAACCACACCCAAGTAGCCTTCCTTGATCTCCAAAGAGCCTTTGACAAGGTCTGGCACGCTGGCCTGATACATAAACTGCTCAAAACTGATATATCAATGTATCTAACTAAGATCATCCACTCTTTTCTTACTAACCGCACGTTCTTTGTAGCTGTTAACAATGCTAGATCAACTACCCGATCCATCACAGCAGGCGTCCCTCAAGGAGCCATTCTATCACCCGTTCTTTTAAACTTTTTCACTAACGATCTCCCCTCACACCCAAAAACTGAAAGCTACCTCTATGCGGATGACACCGCTATAGCATCAACTTCCTTCGACCCAAATCATGCTGCAGAAAATATCCAAGAACACTTAGACAGCATAGACAACTGGATGAGCGAGTGGAAAAACCTTAAACCCAACAAAATGCATCAACGTCAATTACGCCAGAAAATGGAAGAAACCTAACAACACCCCCATTTACTACGGCAAGGAAAACATCCCCCAGGCATCATCTGCCAAATTTCTTGGTGTACAACTGGACCAGAAACTCACTTGGCAAGCACACACCCAATATGCACTTAACAAGGCCAACGCGGCCTTTTTCTCGATCTATCCTCTCATAAAGCGCACGAGTCCCCTCCGTCTTCTTACTAAGGTACTTCTGTTCAAATCCATGATATGACCTATCTTAACCTACGGTTATCCAGCCTGGGGATCAGTAGCTGCAAAAAACCTGAACTGACATGCTTTCAAAATAAAATCTTGCGAACTCTTACTAACGCCCCTTGGTTCGTCCGAAACTCAGACATTCTCAAGGACCTCAAAATACCAAACCTACCAACCTATCTAAGAGACCTAGCCCTGTCATTTCAGCAAGCAATAGGAAATACTGGTAACCCTCTCATCGAACCTTTATGAGACTATTCTGATAATTCCCATTTTAAATACAAACGTGCAAAAACAAGTCTAAATGAATCCTAATAATCACCAAAGAGTATACTCGTTAGCTTAATTTCGCCCTTAAGCCACTTATATCACACAACCGTTTATCAGCATAGCTGGGTATCGGTGTAAAATGCGCCAAACGGCGCAGTGCTTAAGCATCAGTCAGTCATTTTTACCTGATGATGTTATGCTATAACGAAACCTGGGTTGTAAAAATTAAAACGTTTATGTGGAAAAGTAAAGTGGTTTGATTATTAAATGTCAGAGTGTATGAAGGTGAAAGTGCTTTAAAGAGAAGGTAATAATAGCTGCTTTGGAGGGATTAATGCATAACTGCCAATCGGAGCACCAATCAGTGATGGAATTAAGAGCAGATTGTAGGGGAATGGCATCAGATAAGCAATTGATCTGTTTGAAAATTTTGCAATCGCCTGCAAAAACAAATATTGCATACAGCATTTTCAATAAAGTCATCTAAGTAATTATAATGCAACAATTTCAGAGAGTAAAAATCATTCACCTTGACCGGGATTCGAACCCGGATCCCTCGATATCCGGCCGAGTGCTTAAACCAATTAAGCTACCGAGACGTCCTCTTACACTCTGAAATTTTGGGGGCTTTAAAGGAACAAGGCGAATGATTTTTACTCTCTGAAATTGTTGCATTATAATGCACAAATAGCGGGTGACTCCGTTAAAGTTACTGTTACAGTTTCTTGAAATTTGTCTAAGGTATGAACAGCCGAAGTGTTTGAATTTGGCTTTATTAACATCGTGGACTGTGGCGCGTCGCGCACGACTACGAATGCCTGTGACATTGTATGTACGGTATTTCATCATAACATATTGTTCCTTTAAAGCCCCCAAAATTTCAGAGTGTAAGAGGACGTCTCGGTAGCTTAATTGGTTAAAGCACTCGGCCGGATATCGAGGGATCCGGGTTCGAATCCCGGTCAAGGCGAATGATTTTTACTCTCTGAAATTGTTGCATTATAATGCACAAATATC
Organism: Hetaerina titia; assembly: GCA_037158775.1. Classification (NCBI taxonomy): domain Eukaryota; kingdom Metazoa; phylum Arthropoda; class Insecta; order Odonata; family Calopterygidae; genus Hetaerina; species Hetaerina titia. The sequence goes on from CM073773.1 coordinate 84,066, forward strand.
AGGTGACTCCATTAAAGTTACTGTTACAGTTTCTTGAAATTCATCTAAGTAAAGTGAAAAGAGGAGAGGGCCAAGGACACCGCCCTGAGGTACCCCGGACGGTATAGAAAGAAGACTGGAGGAAATGCCATCAATAAGAACACACTGTTGTCGAGAGCTGAGGAAGCTGAGGATTAAAGAAAGGAAAAGGTCATATCTTGTGCTGATGTTTGAGTTTATGGCCCAGTAGAGACTGGTTAATGGAGTTAAATGCTTTCAAGAAGTCAATATAGCAAGCATCCAACTGTGAGTTAAGCTCAAAAGAACTTGTGATATGGTTGTGGGGAACCAAAGGAACCAAATTTGATTTTTCCAGAGCGCAGTAGTGAGCTGTCTCCTACTGAGCTGCCCCAGGATCACTACTGTGTGGGGGAAAATTTCAAGGTCAGACACTTTTTTGACAGGCCTCATATGTGGATCAGGTCCAATTGCTTCCAAGAATTCCAAATGATTTCGTTTTGCTATGAGAAATTTTGAAGAAGTAAACTCAATTACATTAGCAATTGCTTGCATGGGTCTTTCACAATGCTTCTTTTGCCCAATTTGTTTTTCATCTCAGTTTATCATTTATTTCCCTTTCGTTCTTCTATTTAATTCTGTGTTTACATTCTTCCATTTTCTTCCATTATCTAAATGCCCAATCATCTTGTCTGTAATCCATGATTTTATTGTCCTTTTCCTATTTATTGTTCATTAATTTCTAATTGATCATATACCCTGATGACTTCTTCCATCCCATGATTGTTTGGTGGCATTTAGAACTAAAACAATGACCAGTTTGCTGGTTCTTATGTTTTCACGGCATGTATCAGTAGAATTTCGCTCCATTTTTTGGGTCCTCACTGCATCCATTGACATAGTTATTATACCACATCAATGTACGAGTAAAGACCCATAAAATGGAGAAAAATGACCTTATCAACTGTATTCACTCATCTTCCCACCTCTTGGTTCAATATTATTACCACTCCTCACTGGCTTCCTTCCCTCCAATGTATATTATTCTAAAACAATTGCTCTAGTTATCCCTGCTATTCTTTCATCTTATCTCACACAGTTCTAAAATTTCTACATTCCTTCTCTACATCTCCTGCTTTATATATTCTAGTTTTCCTGTTCTCAATATTGTCATAATATTCCTTTCAGTCAGAATAGTCCTATTCCAAAACCAGTTAGAACAGCCTAGTCCAACCTGTTCAGTCATCATCCATTCTGCTGCTGTCTCTTGGGGTTTGCAAGAATTTTATGAGGTGATGACTTTGGAAACTGTGCCTCTCCTACTGGCAGGAATGACGTATGGCCAATTCAGCCAATTCCTGTAGTTTCCATAACTCATACTCAAATCTGTGCCCATCATTGTAGCATAGGATAAATAATTGAGGTGGTTTCTTGTTGTCTTTCTCAATAGTGTTTTTAATGCAACACCTCTCAAGTGGTTGCCTCACTGGGGCCAGATGCCTTTTGCAGCCAACTCAATAAAGAACCTGCAGAGACAATTCTCATTGCTCTTGCTAGCACAGCACTAGGGGTCATCAAAACTCAAAATTCCTTCTGTTACATCAACAATGCAGTCCATGGGGGGGGGGGGGTCAAGCATAAAAATCAGAATAAAAGCGTCTAATTTATATTAACATCTAGTTATACAACACAAAATATCTAGTATTACAAGGTTTTTGGGTTGCAGTAGTCTAGGGGGTAGAGCATTGGACTACTGACTGGAGGGTCCCCAGTTCGATTCCCGGGCAAGGCAGAGTGCCTTGCCCTTGCACCTGCAGCTCCATCCAAGCTATGTGTTATTTGGGTACCAGACCGGCACAGGGAAAGGAACTGGCTCCCCTACCCTGATGTGTAAATTTCACATGCCGTCAGGCTTAGTACTGGGTGAATTCTACTATCACCTACCAAACCGACCTTCGGTTTGATTACTGTGTTAATGGTTTATACAATAGTGTATAGTAAATTATCAAAGTGAAATGAGTCACTGGTATTAAGCAAGTGAATAGCATTATCATCCAGTATAAAACCAACTGAAGAATGTAATTTTTATGCATAGAAATAAATGCAACAGATGATGAAAATTGGGGGGAAAGAGATAAAGAGAGAAACATCCTCCACCAAAAGAGAAATTCTCTACAAATCCCCCAATAAACTTTAATGAGGGACTGCAGAATCTCTGCCAGATGAGGTTTGTTTGAAAAGATTTTAATAAGACATTTGCAGAGAGAACCTTTGACAAATAATAAAAATGCATAAATTTATTGGAATTTTGCTTATATAGGAAACAACACATGCATCTAAAACAAACCAATATGAAGAATTCATTATGTTTATAATTAAATCAAATAATTCAATAATTTAACTACATATTATTATAATAAATGGTTCATCCCATGGCTACTTCTACCTCAAAATCCTACATCTCTCTTAACCTTCATTTATCAGTCACCTTCATAAACAGCCATTTTCCCTTTCAGTTCATAGTTGCTGCTTAAGACAGGCTTTACTGAATTAATCATACAAAACCTAGACTTGCAATAATATGCGGTACTCCTGCTCAATAAGTCAAGTCAAAAAAGTCAAATCAATACTAGTGTAAAATGCAAAGTAAAGGCATTTACTGTGGTAAAAACCTATTCCACAATAGGTATATATACAATAAATTAGCAAAATACTTCAGATTAAGTAATTAATTTTTAAATTAGCATTTCAAAACCAAGAATGCTGCAAAAACAGTCATCTTCCATGCAACCGGATAATCTGATAACTGTAATTAACAAACTTAAAGTTTTATTTATGATCCAGTTTAATTCCCCTCTTGACTACTAACTTGTTCATATTTAATCTAATAAACATTTAAGTACTTTTGTATTTGCTAGCACACCGCACTGTACTATCCAGCTACCCAAATTTACTCGTCTCACGCCTGCACTCTGAATGAAAGCCAATAAATTGGTTTCACATGACGAAGTGGATAACAAAGTATTTTATTTAAAAGAATAATTGTACGCTTTGAAAAATGGCATAAAAAAGATTCGGCTAGTCAATTTTATAAAGAGATTAAGCACGAACTTCAAGTTAGAAGGAGTGGTGCAGAAAATATTGGAAAAGTGTCATTGTAGGAAGCCACATGTGGTCCAGCGTGAAACCTCTTTAGAATTCGGACTATCGTTTATTAATTATCTCCTACTCAGTATAATTTCCAAATAGATCATCATTAAAACAATTCTCTCAGATGAGAAAAATGCGACAATAATAAGAAAAATATTCTGTTGAAATCCGTGTAAATCAATAATAATCTTTAAAAAGGGCAACAAGACTCTCATCGCTTGCAAGAGAAGAGTCGTTTGACTCACCTATCAGTGTTCACAAATTTTTCCTCGGGATGATGGCCGATATGGGATGGTTTCTCGACGACAGCTGCTTTAACCAAAGAATGCGGAGGATCTGGCCTGTTTATATTATGAAGACCAACTTCCATACTCTTTAATTGTGGAATAAGAGTTGACGGAGGAATTTGGACAACTGGTGGTTGAGCTGCCGCACTTGTAGGCCCCGCCACAGGTTGACAAACATTTCGATTGGCACATGAAGGGTCATTTTTCGAGAGGGGGCGTGGACAAGCTGGCTGAGAACTAAATTGTGCTGCTGGAGGGCTCTGAAAAATTCTGGTCAAGTTCTCTTCTCCTTCGTAAATCAAACGGTGATAGTGTGGATCGACTGTAATGCAAAATGTGTACTTAATAACAATTAAATTAATAAAGCAATATAACTAGAGTATTAATTACCGAATGGCTTCAGTGTGAGCATAGATTGATAGTGCTGCATTTTGGAAAGTAAAACAAAAAGTTCTAAAACTGTGTGATTCTGATGTCCCCACATTGTCAGCAGTTCGTCCGTCGGAGACTTCCCACGGATTAGATACAACCGCAAATACTGAATAGTCATGACATCAAAATTCATATATTTTCCTCCTGAAAAAATGAATGCTTAAAATGGTCCTCCTATTTTTACATCTAAATAAAATAAGCTACGAAGGTACTCACCTAACTCCTCCCACTTGTCATTATGATCTAAAATGCGACACAATTCCTTTCGCTCAAAATAAGGTAAATCGTAGATATACTTAACGTTTGCCCTGTTAACACTTGCCATCTTAATACCAAAAAGTTAATTTCTAAGACTTCTGAGGAAAACTGTACATATACACGTAGCAAACAAGTACTTCAAGGAATCCAAACAGTAGAAGAGCAATAACGACATCGGTTGTGAGTAATACTGACGTTCATAATTGACGAAGAATTAAGGTAGTCAGTGATTTCAAATTTCAAGCCGATTTTAATGCCAAGACCATAGCATGAGGAATTCTCAACCAAATGACATGCAAGACGCGTGCCTTTCATCTCCCATTACTGATGGTGAACCAATGGTATATGTATAAACGTTCCCGAAATATTTATTACTTATTATAAATATGTAATCAAACTGAATTAATCATTAAAAAAATTGTAAAACGTAAGCCCTTTAAAATGACATTATTTTTTCTCCCATGATATCCATAGTTTTGTAGAGTATTTCAAACTGTTGAATTTATCATGTTGGTAACAGCACTTTCAAATGTTTTCCGTCCATCTACAAACACGAACCGTACAAATTCGTAAAGGAGTAAGTTGAAAATGCTGGTGAAATTGATTAGGTCTTGGAAGGTAAAACTTTGAGTGAATATTTATGTTGAGTTTGTATTGGTTTATCCCTCCTTTGAACGATTCGTCTCTCTTAATTTTTCTAGCCAAATATTGCCATCAACCATATTCGTAAAAGTAAAATACACATTAGTCACAGGAATGGGCTACCTTTGGTTCCCATTGTCATTGAACAAACTGGGAGGGGGGAAAGAGCATATGATATATACTCTCGACTCTTAAAGGAAAGGATCATTTGCGTCATGGGGCCGGTGAGTTATGCGTATGTCAGTGCAAAGTCTATTATTGGCTGATCCGTTGTTAAATGTCCCAATTCTTTCAGATTTCCGATGACCTTTCCTCATTAGTCGTGGCACAGTTGCTATTTTTACAGTCTGAGAGCAGTAAAAAACCCGTGCATATGTACATTAACAGGTAAGAAAGAGCAATTTTACATTATTGTAAACATTATTGTTGACCAGGGGTCCATGGAATGTGCAACGTCTGAATTTTATATTAATTGAATGAAACTTTCGTATCCTTTGCCAAATCGCATTGAAATGGAACACGCGATTATCATTAGTGATATCGTAAGTGTTACGATCTCATTAATATGTGTCATCAATGATAACCGTAGTGTATCAAACTCACTCAGTGTATCACATTCACCCAGACAATATAAATGTTAATATTTTGCCTTATCCGGAATTGCAATATGATGAAATAGCCTCTCTCATCCATCGTCAGAATGATTTCTTTCAATCCTTGCTGTAGGTTAAATGTATACCCAATAGAAGTCTTATTTTTATGCTGTTGAAAATGGTATGGTGTATTTGATTAATTATTTTCATTGCAGATAATTTCGATATAATAATATCTGATGTTTCCATCATCACTGCTGAACTTCCTTTTGTCTTTGATTTATTATTCTTATTTCATTTTAATGGACTACAACCTTGACATGGTGGAAGGACTTGTGCATTGAGGAGTAATAATAATTGTTCCTGGTAGGGTCCCCCATGTCGAAGGTTAGGAGACAGATGAAAGGTAGGAGTCCATGCAGCGTCTGTTCCTCAGTGAGGCGGCTGCAAAGGTGTCTGACCCCAGTGGTTGTCATCCCACCAAACCCTTGCAGGGGAAAAATTACAGCAGCAGGATAGAAGATGCAGAAGAAGACGAAAGTAGTTAGAATAGGAACATGGAATGTCAGGACAATGTTGAGGACAGGCAAATTAGAGAATACTAAGCAAGAGGTCATATAGATGTTTTAGGTCTATGCGAAGTGAGATGGAATGATATCAGGGATTACTGGAGTGATAATTTTAGAATAATATACAGTGGCAGAGACGAGAGCCAACGAGGTGTTGCCGTAATATTAAATAAAGGGGTAGGAAGAAGCGTAGTCAACATAGAGCAAGCATCGGACAGAATATTACTAGTAGAGATAGAGGAAGAAGTCGATAGGATGTATGATGAGTTAGAGGATACAGCTACATCATACCCCGCAAGCCACCGGAAGGGCGTGTGGATATAATAATACGGTATAATAATTCGATAATCATGTGTGTTCCTGCAGGGAAACATTTGATAGTGATGGGAGATTGGAATACGAAGGTAGGCGAAAGAAGAGATGGTGATGACATGGGGGACTACGGTTTAGGCACGAGGAATGACCGTGGGGAGAAATTTGGTTTCATAGGGGTAGACAAACTACTGAAATGTATAGGAAAATGTGGGAGGGTATGGACTGATTCGTAGTATCTATTTTATTTATTAGGTAATCTACCGGTTAAGGTAGGTTTTTGGATGGACACAACTATCACATAATTAACATGCGACTCAAAACAAAACAATTGAGCAACCTTCTCCAATTCAGGTCCCTCTTCATCTCTGTGTACTTCTTTCCTCCCTTCATCCCATCCAACATCCCTATCCTGTTCCTGCCCTTTCCTCGCTTGCCCGAACATTCTCCCCTCTATTACCCTCTTCAATATTCCACTACCACTCAATACGTCTTTCATCCATTTTTCCTGCCTCCATAGGATTTCTCTCAACAAACCCCTCTCCTCACCCACCACCTCCAGTACTTCCTCATTTGTTTTCCTTTCGGTCCATTTCACCTTCTCCATTCTTCTCCACACCCACATTTCAAAAGCCTCCAATCTACGTCTATCCTCCTGCTTCAGTGACCACGTTTCCGCGCCATAAGCTCCATATCAGAGTTTTTACGAGTCTTGTCTTAACATCCCTACTCAACGTCCCCGTCATCAACTCCCTCCTCCTTGAGAAAGCCTCCTTGCCTAGTGCAATTCTTCTCCTTACGTCCCTACCACTTTGACCGTATTGGTCCAAAACAGTTCCGAGATATGTAAACTTCTCTACCTGCCCTATTCTTTCCCCGCCTATTTTAATATTTAGCGTCTCTAGCGTCGAAGTCTCCATATCTAAGTTTTCGTTACCTTTTCTTAACATCCTTACACAATGTCCCCGTTATTGATTTTCTCCTCCTTTGAAGGCTTGTTGGCAAATTCAATTCTTATTATTTCCCTGACATTTTCTGAACTCCAATTTCAATATGTAATTTATCTTTACTTCTTCTGAAAAATCACTTAGCCTTTGTGCTGTTCAATTGATTCTCATTCCAGACCTATCACACTGACTTTCCAATGCCCTCAGCAACTCCTTGGAGTACTGGCTTACTGAGCTTTAATGATTTCGCAAACACAAGTTGTGTAATGAATTCTCTGCTGACTTTCATTCATAACTCCCAATTTTTTGCATGCCCCTTTAACCCTTGCACTGTGGCTCACTCTCAGGAAATGTACTTGTCGCATGCAGTGAAAAGTGAGGGTATCATGTCTCCATAAGCTTTATTTTTCCTAATTTCAAACTGATATGAAGAACAATAAATTTATCTAGATTCACTGTTTTAATTAACAGAAACGTTTTATTAATTAATATTAGATGTACATTATTTTTAATAATGTTTCAAAGTATGGTAATCTTTGGAGATATCATAGATGCATTCACAGCATTCTCATTTATTGGTCTCTGTCACAATGTAGTCCATCAAGGGCCTATCAAATCATAAATTGTAGAAAAGTTGTAAAAGTAGTCACTTTCACAACTATTATCAGTAATTCCCCAGTTTTCCTTTATACCGGAGGTGGATAAGTTAAAATGGAAAACATGTGTGTAAATATTACTGCTGGACCAAGTACGGGAAGATGAGGGAGTAATTAAGGGGCTCTTGTTATCAGAATCTTTGTCATTGTTAACACTTGCTTCTGAAGAGCTAGCAAAAATATTGCCCATATAGATTTTGCACACTTCATTGGATGCAAATAACCTAATCTACAATATCATTTTTGTAAAACAATTTCTTTTTTGGCCAAAGGGCACATATTCACTGTTCATGATGAGGGTGGAAATCTTGAAATTCGATATTACTCAAGATGAACATCAGCCAATGGCTGTAAGTTTAGGAAAATGAGATTTTCAGAATTCTAGGAAATGCATGGGCTATAATTCAGCAGGTAATGACCCTGATCAAAGGTACATGTACAATGGGCTTAGTATGAGGGACTATAAACTCTCTGACTTCAAAGAAAATGAGATCTTATCTCTAGAAAGTATGGGGAAAAGTATGTCTAACTAATGGGCAGGGAATAACATACTTCTTCCAACAGATAGGAGTGAGTGTGGGGAAAAGTAGTAGTTTGTCCACAGTGCATTAGAGGGAGAATGAAAAGGTACATTCAAAACAGCCTTCTGTATGACCATAGTAAGTACGTTCATAGTGGTGAAACTGTTAACCATGCCCTCCATATATAGGTTGAACAGCACAGGTGATAATGGGCACCCCTGTCTTCCCCTCTTTCTAACACTGCCCATTCAGACTCTCCGTACCCCACACGATCCTTGTATATAGTGAGACATGTACAGTTTTTTGATCATTCTCCTATCCTATTTTCTGTTATATATCCTATAATTCTACCCAATCTACTATCTAACAATTACCATCGGTCCCACCATTACAGCTGTGGAGGTATCAGAACACAAGCCACATCACCACATTTTCATCACGTCAAGGTTGTACTCATAGTCCATTGGGAGGGCCCTAATGTATGTCAATCTATCAACAAAATGATGATGGGATGAACTGTCCTTTCAATCATCCTATACATATTACATTTACCTGATGAAATGTGCTGAAGTGGTAATTTTTCTGTTGTGCATCAATGACAGAACTTCAGCTTAGTTTGATGTAATTTTCTGCTGCCTAAGATGAGCCACCTTGTGTGTCTTTTTTAGTCCAGGTGGAAGTGTGACGGCTGGGCTTGGCATATATGATACCATGCAGTATATCCTCCCACCTATTGCTACTTGGTGCGTTGGTCAAGCCTGTAGCATGGCTAGCCTTCTTCTGGCATCCGGCACACCCTCAATGCGACATTCCCTTCCGAATGCTAGAATCATGATTCATCAACCATCTGGACAGGCTGGAGTGAGTAGCTCACTGATAAAAACATTATTTCTCATCACTGTATACTAAGATAAGGGATGGAATATCAGATGGAGCTTGGTAGGAAGGAAACCTGAGTGTTTTCCCATTCTCAAATTCTCTAATAATACATGTTAATCCAAAAGTGTTTCGACATGTATGAGGATATGCTGAAAAGTTATACCTCTTTATTTTTTCCAGTGATATTCTTAAACATTTTTCAACAAAATAAAAATGGCTGCTGTGGGACTTCATTCTTCAACTCCACAAAGTCCCTTTCCCTTGTCATAACCTTTGTGATCAACAATAAAAAGAGATGTTTCAGGGGTTATATGGTGGATTATCATGATTAATAAAAATTGGCAATTTTCCACAAAATAAATTTTATTAATATGACCTGTTTCGATGTAACTACATCATCTTCAGAAGATGATGTAGTTTCATCGAAACCGGTCGTATTAAAAATAAAAAGATGTTTCAGGCGTTATATGGTGGAATATCATGATTAATAAAAATTGGCAATTTTCCACAAAATAAATTTTATTAATATGACCTGTTTCGATGTAACTACATCATCTTCAGAAGATGATGTAGTTTCATCGAAACCGGTCGTATTAAAAATAAAAAGATGTTTCAGGCGTTATATGGTGGAATATCATGATTAATAAAAATTGGCAATTTTCCACAAAATAAATTTTATTAATACGACCTGTTTTGATGTAATTACATCATCTTCTGAAGATGATGTAGTTTCATCGAAACCGGTCGTATTAAAAATTAAAATAAATATTTTGTAGAAAATGGCCAATTTTTATTAATAAATTTGTGATCAAATATTTTGCAAAAAACCTCAATTTTTGTGATGGTATCGAAATAGAATTGCTTATGTAAACAGAACCACAGCTTCACCTCCCTTATGAATGTGTTATTCAATTCAAAGTGATGTCCTTTGAGATGTTCCTTCAGCTTAATGTAGAGAAAATAGGTTGGGAGGAATGAGGCAGGGCAGGTGATCCCTGACTCAGAGACTGGGGCCCTCAAATTTCCAAAGTTGGTCTTGTGCTGGTGTTAGGCCGAGTATTATCCTGTGGAAGGAGAGGCTTCGTCAAGTGATTTGCAATTGTTGCCTCTACTCATTTTCAAGAAATAGCAATTCTCAGGGACTAGCATGGTGATTCTGCCTGAGGAGGCCATCCACACAATCCCCATATCCTTTGTCAGTTGCAGTGCATAGCCTTTTTTTGTTGTTTATTTGCTCAGCTTGATGGTGGCCTCATTCAGCTCTTCTTAATGGGCATGTGGAGCCCAAAGTCACATAGTACACAGTGATGTCAACATATTCATATCTGTGGTAGAAATTTGAAATGTGTTCAAGATCTGGAAAGTCCAGCTACTAGAATGAAAATTATGGTATATTCCAGCTTATGTTTTCAAAAGATTGAAAAAATTGGAGATTAGTTTTCAGCATACTCTCATATTAAGTGATGTTAACTCCTAAGGAATAAATATAGAAATAATAAGCCATAGGAATTGTGAAATACTTAAAAGTGGCATCACCTATGAATGGTTTAATGAATAACAATGATTTAAATATAAAAATATCCTTTTATCTATATTAAATCTAATTAAAAGGCCTAGTCAAGCATGCTGAGAATAAGAAACTTTCCACCTTGTTTTGTAGCTTATGTCCAGTAGCCTCTGGGCTATTGATCAAGACAAAAAATAACCTTGATTGCTAACCTATTTATTTGATGTTATAGAATATTTTTGAATTAGAGGTAATTCAAGTCATAAAGGAAGAAATAAATGTGGAACATTCCAAAAGTCTTGAGGAATTGACAAATGATGTATGAACTGTGACAATGTCAAGCACACTGAATGAATGTCTAATTTGCTCATCCTTTCTCATTTTTTCCTTCCTCATTTTTCCTTCCTAATTTGCTCATCCTCTCAGAGTTCACTCTGGGTAAATGATTTGGAGTACAAAGGCATTCTACTAACATGCATGTATAGAATTGTTACTGAAGGGGGACAGTAAAGCAACTCACATTCGGCGGTGGGTCTAGTTAATTATGTTTTTTGTGTGAACCGTAATCAAAATATATTAGCCTCTGAGTTTTCAATGTCACATTAATTCACTGCCATTCTGTGATGTTATAAAATGAACTTTAAAGTGTTAATGTTAAATCATATTTAAGAAACACTGCTTTACCTAGGAGCTAACTATTAATTTGCAATGCAAGGAAAAATAGTATCATATTTTCACGTTTCACATGTATCTCATTCAAAATATTTGTGATAGTTAGGGAAATCGGTTGACTCCATATTGGCTGGATTCAAAATGAGAACTGTAGGAAATGGCTAGATTGTTGGACAATTGTTTAAGGCCCTTGTGTTATTTTATATGTTCATTTCCAGTGACCAGCATTAGCTAAGTGAATAATGATTGTTTATCCCCTCATTCTGGTCCCAAAAATTTAATTTATTATCCTAAATTGAATATGATGCAATTAACAAAGACATTATAGTATGCTAGATGAATGCTTATCTCCTCAAATATTTATTAGTGACTGATTTGGCTAACTTTAAATTTTAGGGTCAAGCAACTGATATTCAAATTCAAGCTGAAGAGATTATCAAGTTAAAACGGCAGATAAATGGATTATATGTAAAGCATACTGGAGTATCCCTGGAGAAAATTGGTAAGATGACTGAAATATGTCAGCTATGGTAAATGATTTGTTATAATTATCCATGGTTTAATCTCAATGTCATGAACATGTAGCTCATATTCTGCTCCTTAAGTCTTCATAATTTAAATAATTGTTTCAGAAAATGTAATGGAAAGGGATCATTTTATGTCTCCTGCGGAAGCAAAAGAGTTTGGTTTAATAGACAAGATTTTAGACCATCCACCTAAGCCAGGAGAAATGGCTGATGAGACAGCCAAGGGTTCTGTTGTCACGGGAGAAAGAACTCTTGGGGTGTACACATCTGGAGGAAAATGTTGACGATTAGGGATTGGATGTTCAGAATACTGGCTGCTATGGAAATTAGGCCATTTAGGTTTTGCCAGGTAAAAACAATGTAATAAGTGCTTTCAATTGACTAGATTTAACTTAAAATCTATCTTAAGTGTGTATTACAGAGCATTATTTTGTAACGTTTTTTAACTTTGAAATTAGAGGAAGTGAATATGCATGCATATTATGCACATTTGCTATGTACACCAAGATTATTTACTTGAGTAAGTTATTTAAAAAATTGACTTTGCTTTTTGATTTATTTCAAATTTGGAAGAGGTTGAAGAAGCACTTGTGGCTATGAATGTGTCTTATTCTCTAGGTGGTTGTTAGATTTGTGGAAACATAACTATACAGATCTGTAGATATATGTTCAGTGAGTTCTGGTTCACAACTGGTAAATGTGAACATGACAGGAATGAGGTTAGGGAGTTATCATGAACCTAAGTACCAATGGGAGAGGGAGGGGAGGCAAGCATAGTCATCGAGGAAAACCCTGAAAATTAGTGGAAACCTATTTTTAATACCAGAACTGGAAATTTATTTATTTTCTCAAGTTTGGGTGGGCATGACACAAGTGCTTTACTGCTGCCACTTAGTGAATATTTGTATGTACCATTACCATCAGTCTTGTTAATTGATTTTGGTGATAATTAAAGTCATTCCTGATTTGAGTTCAACACATATTCTGTGGAAAAAGGGAATTTTATATTATTAATTATTTGTTTTCATTTTTCAGAAGATCCTGTTGGGAGTTTTCCATCTGTGTAATCTTATCCATTTTTGGAACTGTTTTATGCCATGAATATTATGAAGAATTTGTTAAGATAATCAAAATTTTTGTCAAAATCATTTGTCAAAAATTTTATAAAAAGTGTTTTTGTAACAATGAGTGTTTTTTTGTTAAAAGATTTTGACTTTTCATTAGCTTTAGTTCAAGCTACAGGTACTTAAGTTCCATCTGCTCTCATGAATAACAATTGCTATTTACTTTAAAATACTACTGTTAGGAGATTAAAAATTATATTTAAAACCTGGAGTATGATATCCTTTTAAAGGAACATGGATATATGACATTTTCTTGTATTTTTAGGGGCTACCATGTACACAACATGAAATTAGCAAAGAATATATTGAAAGTGGAATCAACTTTTGACGTGTGTATCATATAAGTATTATCTTATCTTATCTTTAGATCCTGGCTTCCCAATCTGTTTGACTCATCTAACAATGCAGTAATATGGACAAAATGTAAAAAAGGACGATTTTTTTAATTGCACCCCAAATGACAAATAAGCCATACTGCACTGTCATTGTATGTGCCTGGGAGCAGATGTGAACAAATTGCCATTTGCTCTATTCACTAAAAAGCTTCTTCGAGTTACTACAGGAGACATTTTATTCACTAATTCAGGCAAACAGGTTAAAGCAGTATTATATTCACTAGCTTTATGCAATATAAAAGGGTCAAAATGTTGATTCTTGATGATCCTATACCTTCAACAAATATCAAAAATGTCAAGAGAATTTGTTCCATGCTCTATGGAAAGAATTAGAAGAACTAGTCATGTGCAGAGGATATTTTCATCCAATTTTATGGCTGCAAATTATATGCTACAATTTTTTACTAGTGCACTTTGTCTCTATGATAGAGTGTACTCTATCTTACAGAGCTCACTACAATAGGTTTAGCTCAAAGGTAATAATAGTTCAGTTAATAACTCACTGGTAGCAAGCAATAGCCACAGAATGCTCTACAATCAGGTTGGTATACTTGAAAATACTTGGCGTTTTTCGAACATGCCTCGCAGCAAACAATAGCAGGAGAATTAATAATTCATTGAAAATGTTAATTGGTCAAAATTTATGAATAATTATTTTAAAAATTGGTCCTGTGGATATTCATTGCATAATTACCTAATCATTCAGCTTGCAATCAACTCTTAAAAAAATCCTCACTTTTTTGGGACGCATATTAGCAGTGCATACAATTATAATGTATACAGACATTTTGCATCGTCATGATATCTACATCTAGCTCTCAGGGGAGGTCAGTCTTACAAGATTCCCAAACAATTTTGACTGGTGCAAATGGTCGCTCAGTAATATTTTGTACTTTTGCAGAATTTACTCCAATCTAGTAAAAAAAATGCTGGGACATTAGCTTTAAAGATAATGGGAGTCCTGGCTTAAAATTTAAAGGAAAACTTGAAAATACAAGTATAATTTTTAAATTATTAAGGAGACATACAAAATAAATTATTCTAGGGGTACCTATTCATTAAAACCTAATAACAGAGATGAAGACTTTAATAATTTTCTACTTAATAATTATTACGAGGAAATTGTAATAGTATTCATCTCTGTTATTATAGAACAGTTCCACCACATCACACCTTAATCTGTAATTTACATTAAGACCTACTTGCTTGCCATATAAAATGAGCAATTTAAAAAGACCTTATGAAACCTTTAACCCTATGAAATAATCTTCAACATAATTTCAAATCTTCTCATTTACAACCTGAAAAAGATTGCTGAGAATTATAAATATAAATATTTCTCTTGGAACTCCTCTGGTGGCCCACGTGCCCCTAGGATTCCAAATGAGCAGCTTGCCATCAGGTTTCCCAGAAGTCAAGTCAGTTTCTCTTGACTCTGATTCACTAAAAGATTAACCTAACTCCATGGGCTCCATGAACTTCAAATTTGGCAAGAAGATTCTGTAATTGACAATGTGCTAAGAAAGGTTTTTTCAGTAGTACATAAATGAAGGGCATAATTCATACTTAAATGGCAACTCCCATTATTCCTGTATTGCGATTTCCAGGTAATAGTAAACAGCTCACAATTTTATACATACTTTCATTGTAAATAATGCAGCTTGATAGCAATGAATGTTGGGAAAAGGCATGACAGATGGGAAGTCATTGCTTATGAGAAAATTCAAAGAAATATTTTACTTTTCCTGTTATTTTATTTGCATGAAAAAATAAATCAGGCAATTATTTTTAAACAAATACCTGTTTTCAAAAAGTATCGCAGAAAGAATTAAATTTTTTCCTGCTTGAAAAGCTGTGGGATAAGACATACAAGGTCTATCAGGAAAGATTTTTGTCATCCT
The DNA here is from genome assembly GCA_037158775.1 of Hetaerina titia. NCBI lineage: Eukaryota > Metazoa > Arthropoda > Insecta > Odonata > Calopterygidae > Hetaerina > Hetaerina titia. The sequence goes on from CM073773.1 coordinate 99,435, forward strand.
ATATTTTGAGAAATATAACCTTTCTAGAACAATCAGACCTTAGTCCCTTCGAACTACTGCCCTTTGGACCTCACTCACTTATCCCAGCATCTCTTTTACTTTTCAAAACAATTGGCAAAGTCCTCTTTCAGAATGGTCATAAGCTGCCCCATCTCATTGACTTTTAATCTCATCAATGCCAAGAATTTGTTGCTGCAGCTGCAGGGGACTTCCTCCAAGCCACAAAAATTGACCCAAGTTTTGTAAAAAAGGTCATAACTGGAGATGAGTCTTTGGCTATGACCCTGAAACAAAGCCCGGTCTTCCTAAAAGTCCGTTGACAAGATAAAGGAGAATGTGTAGATGCAACGAGCTGATGGCCATTCCAGAAAAGGACTTTGTTGATTGTTTTGAAACGTAGAAGAGAAGCTGGAATAAGTGTGTTACGTCCCAAGGGAAGTACTTTGAAGGAGACAAAGGTCTCATTGTTTTAGGCAGACTATTTTCTTCAAAATATTATATTAGATAGTCCTTTTATTATTGAATAGGCAATTGATTTTATAGTATAATATATATAAAGCATTATGTAAAAAATTACAAGTCTTTCTGGGAACTTAAAAAATGGTATGCAACCTTGGGTAAATAAGGTGTAAACAAGTTATTAGGAATTGAAGATAAATAGTTTAGCAGCTCTAAAAAATATCTATTGGTAGACCAATCAAATAGAGAAATTCATCCAAAGACAACTAATAGAGCAAATAAATACAGTAAAAAAGAGAAAGGAAGAAATGCATCATGCTATAGCCCAAGAGGATGAGGAGAAGAAAAAAACTGAGTAGGAGAGATGCTGAAGAGTAGAGAACTGTCTACGAAGACAAGAGAACAATGGAGAAAGATACTGAAGGACACAAGTGCCCATGAAAACAGGAAGCCATAAAGGCAGGAAAAGGGTAGGTTGTCACAAAACTTGATTAGAAAAAATCTAACCTTACAATGTACTATTTTGATGCAGTAAAAAGACATTCTGATTATGAGTGTATTGTGCATAATGCTGGGATTTTCCCTTTCATCCAAGATTATTGTCATGTATCACACATTAAGGTTGAAAAAACTTTCTTGATTTAAAGCTATGCTGACACATGGAAAAGAAATGGTCCCAATGAATTTGAGAGAAAAATCTCCTGGTTAAAACCCAAACCAAACCATTCAATCACTCAGATGCAAAATTCAAGAGGGATTCTAATAAAATTCAGTCATATCTATAGCCATAACAATTTTCAATATGTGAATTTCAGGAAATAACATAACTGTTTATAATGCAACCATTTCAGAGAGTAAAAATCATTCGCCTTGACCGGGATGCATTATAATGCACACATAGCGGGTGACTCCGTTAAAGTTACTGTTACAGTTTCTTGAAATAACTGTTTATGTTACTTCCTGGTTCCTGGTTATGTTTATAATTGTTTATAACACAAACAAATATTTACTCTCATAGATAACTTCTGTGATAGATCCAGAAGCAATTAGGCATCTCCTAATGACAGATAAAGTGCTAAATTTAGGGTTTAAATGCAATGAAATATTATGCACACATAATATGAACTGGTAATATTAAACCTTGAAAGCATGTTTGATTTAGTTTTGAATCCATTATGGGGTATTATAACCAACTGTATGGCACTGTATTTAATTCTTTTCCTTCTGCTTTTCTGTAACCGTTAACAATAAGCTGGTCTTTTAAGTAAGGGCATCAAATAAATTATGAAGAAATCTTTTCATCTTAACTCTTTAATACGAATTCTAAGAAGAACAAAGGTACAAAATAAAGTGCCTGTAACATTAATATTTGACTAATGTTCTATTTTCACTAATTATATTATTGCAAATTGACAAATAACATTTTTCATTTCACATCTTCAAAGCCAAAGAGTAATTTTATTAATTACTAAATGCGACAAGTTTTTACTGCAAATAACTATTTACTAAGAGTAAATGTTTACTCATTCAGATTTCAAGATAATAAGGCAAACTACTAGCTGCTGATGGTATGAAATGGATGAAGATATTTTTCTATATATTCTCTGTTTGTTTTTCTCTTGACTTGGCAAATTTCCCTATGACAGCTTGCAGGTTGGTATGCTCCGACCCTGTATGTATGATCGTACCCTGGAAATGTGGTAGAGATGCTAGGAAAACAGCCTGGAATATTGCAATTGAAGGGAATTTATTTGATGATATAAGAGGAAGGGCATATAATATTTATGTGTTTTTGTTGCATATGTTGGCATGCTTAAATTGTGCACTTTACAATGAAATGCTACCCCTAGGTTTTTGGTTCACTTTACACATTTAAAATACCATAAAAAAACCATAAAGACGGCATGTAATCAACCCGAAGGTCAGTTTGGTATGTGGTAGAATTCACCCAGTACTAAGCCCAACGGTGTGTGAATATTCACACATCAGGGTAGGGGGTGCCAGTTCCTTTCCCTGTGCCAGTTATGGTTTCCCAGGAAGATCTGGTACCCAAAAAATCACAAAGTTTGGGTGGAGCTGCAGGTGTCCAGAGGCGTGAACAGATTGAACCTAGGCCCTACAGTCAGTAGTCCAATGCACTACCCCTGTGCTACCGAGACCCAGATTTAAGATACATGTATATATTAATTTATTTCATTCATTTAACAATTTAACCCTTTGAAGACATGTGGCATAAGGGAAAGACATCACCATTATGGAGTATAGGGAAAAGAAAGGAAATGCTAATAATGAGGAAATTTTGGTTATCTTTCTCTCTTTTCCTCTTACATTTCAATCTGACATGGTTGATGTCAAGTAATAACATTTTTTCAGGTAAATGTGACAATTGGAATACTCTCTGTGAGTTAGTAATAAAATAATTAAAAAATAAAACTCATTAAGAAGGCAAATTGCTGTTTATTTCTCAACCTATTTCTATTGCACTGCAGTATGCACCACCACCATCACAAAAATGTTACAAAAATGTGTGCGATAAAAATAAAGAACCATGGCAATTTTAGGTGAATGGCAGGGTTTTGATGTAATAGGGTTAGGATTCTAAGTGACTTTATGAGACACAAAAAAACAATATTTCTCCACATTTGGGAAATGGCCCAAAAGACGAACCTTCCCCATTCACTCATAAATTCACCCCCACCTGGATAAAAAAGGGAAGTGATAATGGAAACTCAGGAGACCATGATGCAGATCTGTTTGATCACACTACTTCAACACGTTTTTGTTTTCTTACTGAAAAAAATACGATTGAGGCAAGACTCAAAAGTTAAAAAAAACAAAGCAGGCGGTAAAACAAACAGCACATTTTTTCTATGTACAAGACCATATTTACACGGAGGCGATGAACTTCTCTCCCTCTCATTATCTCTTTTATTTCTTCTTGAATTAAATCGTCCATCCGGATCAAAGAGTCTCAAACGAACAAAAAAATAAAATATCCACTGTCACGATTAATATTAAAAAAAAAAACGATCCTCACGTGCATCGTCAGTCCACGTTTTTTTATCTTCTCTCTCTCGAAAAAAATTCATCCCTACAAAACATCTTTTTCCTCCATAAATCACCCTATCACAGATTTGCTGGAATGCCACACTCCTTATGTCGTGTAGAAATTGATCCGATTTGTCCTTGTATTCACCGCACAAGACACAGCCAATGAGGGGGGTGGTTCATGTGCTTAGGGGGGGGGGAAATAAGGGGGGGGGGGAGTGGGCGGGGGACGAATTTTATTTTTTATAAAAATATATGTATATATATATATGCATTTATATATAATTTATATTTATATATATATAAATTATATATATATTACACAAAAAAGCAGAAGGGACTCTGTGGAGGGGGCGGCGGGGGGGTATTGTTATGTATGCGTGGGGGGTTGGGGGGGGGAGCAGTCCCCGTGGAGAAATTCCTGCTAAACCCACCTGGTGTCTCTTTTCATAGTGTGGGTGGTTGGGGCTCCGTCATCTCCACATATTTTTCAGTTAATGGTTGAGTTCTCCTCCTCTGGGAGTGGAGGGGGACGTTCGGGGGGCGGGGGAGAAGGAAGCTGCACATCGGTTCGGTGGCGCAGTAATTTGGAAGGGGGAGTGGGGCGAGGGGGTGGCGTAGCATCTCGGCACCCCACCCCTTTCCATCCGTGCTCCTCGCTCCCACGACTTCCCCCCCCATCACCCCCTCCTCGCCGTCCCGCAGCCCCCTTCCCAGCCGTGGGCAATTCCCTCAAAACATTCGCTTTTTCATCTCGCCTCTCACCTTGAGAGAGCATCAGGGGTGGAGATCTTTTTTTCCCTTCCTCACCCTCTTTCCCTCTCCACCAACACTCCTCCCCCTCCCCCTTTTGCTCAATTTTCTACCCCCACCCAGCCAAACACCTCCTCCTCATCTCGTTTCATTTAAAAAACCTGTAAAGCGGTATGCAAAGGAAAAAGGTAGGTAGCTCAGGGAGAGGCGCGAACACACACACATACACACACTCATTCACGCATATAAGTTCGTTTAATCCTCACCTCCTCATTGATACTTTTAATATTATTGTTATGTTTAACCAGAGAAGTAATTGTAATCGGTCGCAGTTATTTACGTGGCGCTCCCGAGCACACTGTGTCGCATGCCACCGGAGGCCTCCTGAGCAGGCTTCTTCCGCCCCTCCCCACGCTCCGCCGCCGCTCCCCACCCTCCACATTCCCCCGTCCCCAGTCTTGTAATGCGTTCTCCTTCATTGGCATTAAGTCTTTTGTTCAGTCCTCAACCACGCCGTTTTCGTAAAAATCACCAAATTATCCTCTACTTTGTTCTTTTTTTTTAATCCTCTTCTGTTCCTCTTCGACTCCAATTTCACCCCCGCAGCTTCTCTTCTCCCGTCGGAGAGAATGGTTATCGGACAATTATTTGGCATATTAAGCCACATTCCGATAGGTATAGGTCACTCCCAGTGTTACGTGTATGGACAGCCGACCATTATGCTAATGAGACTATGTAGCCAGTTTCACCTCCCATTTGATCCCCCCTCCTTCCCTCCCACTTCCGTCCCTCCCAACCAAAATGGTTCTACCCTCGAGCAACCCCCCACCCAAAACTCATCCATTCCAAACCAGCCCTCTCTCCCCGCCCCCACCCACCGACCGACCCAATCGTCGGAGACCTTTGTCTTCTTTATATTGTTTTTCTTCTTTGGTTTTGATCGGATCTTTTAAAGGAATGGGGGCGGGCGAGTAAACAATTATCTGGCATGCAAATGGCGATTCCATCCTCACTTCTCTTCCGCACCCAATCCTCACTCTTCCACACCAACCTATCCCGCAGTGTCGTGGCTACGGATGGCAAAAAAATCATGTCAATACACTAATCATAAAATATCGGCATAAACACATCGAATGGAGTGCTCGTAAATATTAACAATAAAATTCAATTAATGCTCGATTATTAAAAATATGGTTTTTTCATACTATTGCACCGTGTATCTGTGAATGAACAATTTCTGCAAGGATAAAACAAGCCTACGATTGTTAATCAACATAAGGTGTACATGAAAATTCAATAAAACTATCTGCGAGAACCTTAAAAAAATACATTATCCAGCTAGTGAGTGCGTCTCATGTTAATTAAATTATTAATCACGGCATTTGTTTTGACAAAGGACGATTACCGGGTGTACTGTTTCCATCCCATAATGAAAGTGGCTCACAACTAAAACTAAATGTGCATTTATTTTATCGCTAATTCGAACAGCTCACGTTTACGTGATGCATAGAAGCGCACATATCGACAACTTGTCCGGCTCATTAATGTCCGAAATTGAAATCAAAGTCAAAAATAATTTGGTGGCATAGTTACGGAGTGGATCGACAAAAGCAGTGGCATCTCCGTTGCCATCCCTAGCAGGAGCGGGAGGTTGACCCGCTCACGCGCCTCGCACGGCTATTTCCATCTAAGGTGATACGCCTCGCCGGGGGGGGATAGCAGTAAGAAGGGTGGCGCCGGGGAAGGTCGTCGGCAAGGGCGAGTCCAGGAAATTCCCGATGGAGGCAGCGGTGGTACCAGCTTCAGGGGGGGGGAGAGGAAAGCGACCCCCACGTTTCCCTCCCGCCTCCGGAGAAATTGCTTCCCGGAGCGTGGAGTCCTGGAACGGCGGGCAGAATTCTTGTCGCCCAGACAACCCTCGAAGTTCGTACGGTTGGAGAATTTTCGCCAACCCAATTTCAACGAATCAAACCCTCCGGCTCAAGAGGGAGGTTTTAAATGTCTGCTTCTTTCGCAATTCCTAGTAATTCCCTATGCCTCACTCGAAGAAAACCCATGGAGAAGATCCACACTTCCATTAGCCGCGTGGGATATGACGGAAGAGAATTCTTACTGGGAATGCAGAACAATTTCCTTTACCCACAGTAAGGTTTTAGGCACAACACGTTTCAACTTCTTATATTTACTGTGCATAAGACGAGAACGACTAATCCTGGACACCTGTCGTCCGTGTCTGTCTGAATGTCTGAAAAATTAAAGTGGGCAAAACGAAACTCAATGAATGATAGTAACACTTCCTTTATCCTTCAATAAAGATATTTCTTCAATATAATCATTTGAAACATGGTGCTGGAGGAGAATGCTGAAGATTAAATAGACAGACTAAGTGAGGAGCGAGACAGCATATAGAAGAGGAAAGGACCATATGGAGAGCTCTACGGCAAAGAAGAACTAGATGGATTGGACACACATTGAGGCACAATGAATTATTCAGATACATAATAGAAGGAAAAATTGAAGGAAATATCCCGCTAGGAAGGCCAAGTATGTAGGGCAAGTTAAGAAGAATATAAAACAGGAAGCCTATCAGAAGGTGAGGGAATTAACACTAAATAGGGAAGAATAGAGGGTTGGAGTAAACCAATTTTAGGATTGAAATACTGATGATGATTAAGGATATTTCTGCCTTTATGCCATTCACCATTTTACTCGTTTCGATAAACAATAAAAAAAGACGCTTTGTGCTTCGCTTCAATCTTAGTCGCAAATGAAAATACAAGCATGGAAGTGATGATTCGCGTGAAAATAGAAAAACGGGTACTCCCTCTAATTTTGACCTTTCATCATATGCTTATTGTTTCTTTCCCGCATTTTCTCGACATTTCAGTTCCTTTCCATTCCGTCATAGCGATGGAATTGTGGCTCCTCCGGACGTTATCGCGAGAGCCCGCAGAATGGGAAGATTTAAATTTTGGCGATTCCCGATTGCTGAGATCACCTCCTAGGAAGTGGAGTTTTCGTGAGGAGAGGAGTGGTGGCGGATGTGCGGGGTCCGGGCAGGGGGAGGGTGAGCGGGGGTACGCACACCGACCTCCCCCTCAACCAGCTCTTGCTCGATTCCACCCTAAGCATCCCGGTGCACGAAAAAGGGCGGGAGGCGCTGGACCGGGCAGCGGCGACGAAATGGAAGGAGGAAACCGTTTTTAAATTCCAGAAACGTTGGTCATTCCTCTTAGCCCGACACTGGTGTCTTCACGAAACAATCGGATTTAGCATCCCCTTCTTCGCTCCCCCACCCCTCTCCCCTCCCCTTCTGCCTTCCCCGACAAAACCCCCGCACGGGCCTTCTCAATCCTTTCGAAATACATTTCTATGTAAACTTAAGACCCACTTTTAAATCACTCCGGAAAAGCTCCTCTCTTGCCCTAATATTGTCCCGCTCTCATCCTATTATTTTCCTCCATTACCCGCGACACGCTTTCCTCATCGCATCTTTTCATTCCCACCGATACTGCGATGGGATGCCCCACATATTTGGCCCCCTCTGCTGAAGTGGGCCCGGCGCGAGTGGACCCCTCGCCGGAGCCGGGAGGAGTTGAGGAGCCGGGGGCGCTCCTCGGGGTCGCTCTCTCGTCCCCTCGGGAAAGAGCGGATCGAGGTGGTTTGGAGCGGACGGTGAGTCGAGACGGGAGAACTACGTTCTGCTTTTCACGAGATGGAAAGGATTCGGATGCGTTGGAACGTTGGGGGGTGGTGATCCTACCGAAGAACAAGCAAGGAAACCATGAGCAGTCACATTCCATGCAATCACGGAAGAATAAGGAAGCTGGTACAAATGAGCAATCGGCCATGCTTGGCTGACAAGGTGCTGTTACTTATTGAAACAGTTGGTGAGCTGTGGGATCTCAACGATCATGAGCGATTGAAAGAAATTATTTAAATTAGTGTTTGGTACTAATCGCACTCAGTATACTAATATTACCGTCCAAATACGTTTGTCTTAAGATTTTATAACTTTTCCTCAGAGTTCTTTGACTACATATGTGAATGTATAACCATGTACATAATATTTTTAAATTTATATAAATATATATATATATATATATATATATATATATATATATATATATATATATATATTTCGCGGTGGTCTAGCGTAGAGCGTTGGACTGCTGACCGGAGGGTCCCGGGTTCGATTCCCGGGCAAGGCACTTCGGGCACCTGCAGCTCCACCCAAGCTTGTTGATTTTTCGAGTACCAGATCTTCCTGGGAAACCATAACCGGCACAGGAAAAGGAACTGGCCCCCCTACCCTGATGTGTGAATATTCACACGCTGTCGGGCTTGGGACATGGGTGAGCTCTACCATCACCTACTAAACCGACCTTCGGGTTGATTACTGTGTTTATGGTTATATATATTTCTATATATTTCACACATAGAAATAGATATAAGGAAAGGGGATAGGAAAACACATAAAAGACGAACACAGGAAAGGTGGGGAAGGTGGATTTGAGCAGATCAGAAGTGTAAAAATATCTCTCCTGTGTTCTTCCTTTATGTGTGTTCCTATCCTCCTTTCCTTATATCTACATTCATGTGAATAGAAATATATATATATATATATATATATATATTTACATATATATAGAAATATAATAACTCTATTATAACATATAACTCCAATGTCTCCATTATAACAAATAACTCCATATATAACAATATCTCCATTTCAACAGCTGCCACCTATCGCACACAAAATGATCCATCCCCTTCTCACCCTCAGTCCGTGGCCTCCGTCTCTGCAACAACACCCCCTCCAAACATAAATACATGGACCAGCTACATGTCTCTCTCAGAGAATGTGGGTACCCTGAAAAACTCCTGAACACGAAAATTCTCAAACCGTCAACCCAATACACTCCTTTCCCCAAACCAAACCGCCCAAAATGCCATAACCTTATCACCACTTTCTTCCCCGGAACCCACAAAATCAAACATATAATCCGTGAACACTTCCCAATTATTAACAACAGTCAATCCGCATCACTTTTATTCCCACTTGTCCCTCCGTTTCGTTTAAACGCCCGTCAAATTTGCGAGACATCTTCAAGTCGACTGAACCACCTGCAAGAACCCCTGTCTCTTCCCCGCCACTGTCCGCATCATGCAAACGCCCACGCTGCAAATGCTGCCATCTCCTAAGACCCTCCACGTCCCTCATTACCAACTCCCAGCCCAAAGCCACTTGCACCTCAAAAAACATTATATATCGCCTCTCCTGTAACTTCTGCCCTGCCTTCTACGTGGGTGAATGCACGACCACCCTTTCCCTCCGAATGAATATCCACCGCTATTCCACCAAATCTCCCACCTTCCTTAATTATCCCTTCCCTACTCACACTGCTTCCCACAACCAGTCTTTTGATGACTGCTTCTCCGTTTCGGTGATTGAAACCCTTCCCAATTCCGCTAGCAGCATAGAGGTGAGAACCCGCGGGATGGCGAATATCTGGGTGGTGCAGTCTTTTAAGCCCCCCCGGGATGAGCCAAGACCACTGATTTCATTCAATGCTGCCTACCTTTCTCCTCCCCCACCTTGTCCGCTTCCTATTGGTCCCTTACCTCTCCTCCCCTCACCTTTCTCCTGCACATGTCAACTCCGCTCTTCCCCGAAATTATCAAGATATAACGTGTGAGTGTTCCTTTTATGTATTCTCATGTTGTATGTTGCTGTCTATGTTTTTTATTTAACTCTTCCGTGTTACTTCGAAGAAATCATCTATGGATATATATATATATATATATATATATATATATATATATATATATATATATATATATCAGAATAAAACAGATAACACGTAAAAGGACACCCACACTGTAGATGATTTAAGCTTTCGGCCTACTCCGAGGCCTTCTTCAGGTCAGACTGAGAGGTTTTGAGGGAAGAGTGCCTGGGGAGGGGAGGGGGGTTGGAAGGTTTAGGGACTGTTGGGAAATAAATTAAAGATGGCGGTTAAGGGTGGGAATTTTAAAGGATCGGAAATATAGGATGTATGCGGATTCGCGAGTTCTCACCTCTATGTTGGTTGCTGAATCGGGTAGGGATTCTAGAACTGTTAAGGAAAAGCATTCGTCAAATGATAGGCTGTGTGAACTTGCGTGTAAAGGGATAGGAAGAGAAGAGAGTGAAGCAGAATTACATGAGTAGCGGTGATATATATATACATATATATATATACATATATATATATATATATATATATATATATACATATATATATATATACATATATATATATACATATATATATATACATATATATATATATACATATATATATATATATATATATGCATACGTATACGCATTATACATACACACACACATATATATACACACACGCACACTCCAGAGATTGAAATGTACCCCTCGATATAATTCGACCACTCTCCGCACTCTCCTTGGCCCCACAGGGGAAGGGAGGTGGGGGGGTTCTTTATAAGGTCATTTTAAGTCTCACGCCTGAAGGCGCATGCGGGTGGGGAGCGGAGCGCGACATGTCCGCTACCAACGCTTCTCATCCCGAAAAATGCCCCTCCGTTGTGGGGTACGAAATCAGTTGTAGGCGGGCAACACCCTCGCCGTGCTCGGAAGCGACGGCCACGGCCGATAATCAAAACGGAGCGTGGACAATACAAATTAATCATTTTACCTGAAGAATCGACCATTTCCAAAAAATCAAACCTAAAAAATATCACTACACTGATATCGATGCGCGAACCAGAGAGCGCAAATTCTATTTGACCATTGAATACAATCATGTCCTTTTTGGGCCTAGTTGAAGACAATTTTGAAGATAATATAATGTGTAATTTTTGCTTCGGTTAAGCTTTCAAATTTTCGATAAATCTAGGCGAATGGGCGTTGGTCATTTTGTTTGAAACGGAAGGGGCTTTGGAATGTACTCTATAAAAATTTGTTATTCGCAAATTATTTTCCGCCGACTGGATGATTTTCCGTACAATAAGATGGACACGGGGACACCTAACTTGTTCCCTCATAAAGACATCGTCTGGAGTTAATAGTAGCGGCCGAATCACGTCACGCCCACACCCATCAAAATCTCACGGACCGGCAAACTGATCCCCTCGGCTTCCACCCACGGGAATCCCGCCCCGACTGATGAGTGGACCCACCTTCCCTCGCCACGCTCCCCTCCCATACCTTCCCACGCGACAAACGCGTCCCTCGACCGCGTCCGTCTTGGTGACATCTCCCTTTCCCACTCTTTCGGACTACGCCGAGCGAGGGAGGGGGCGGGACGTGAGAACTCGCTCGGTGTTTTCGGCGGTGGAGCGGGGGAGGGGGGGGAGGTTACTTCTGCTCAAGATGGTTGTACCGATGTTAGTCGGCTCGGATGTGCACGTTGCGAAGCGCGAATAATTTATTTTTTTTATTATCACCAGTTTTGACCAATTTAAATGAATATTTATGGATCTAATTACCGGTAAGACTTGTTAAACGTTCGCTTAATCGAGGAATTAAAACGATGGCACGCCGTCACTTAGCGTTTCTGTTTTGGCCTAAATTTCATGACGGAGACTTCGGCATGTGTTAGATTTGTCTCTTTAAATGTCAGAACGCTCCCATTAAGTTCCAAACCTCTTGAATGATTTGTTGAAATTTGTTTCTCGAATCTTGGCGAATGAGGTACTTCGGCGAGTGAAAAATCTGTACGTTCAAACGTTGGTTAGATGGGTTTAATGTCTGATATTATTCTCAGTTTTTTCCCAGAGTGATTCGTTGGGAAAAAGAAACCGAGACGGATTGTCAGCCCTCATCCGTTTCCCTCCCCCAGCCAAGACTTCCCCCGCCCCCTCACAATGCCTTTCTGTGGAAAAAATATGTTAGGAGCGACGCACACCGCTCGGCTCACCATCAATGATGGACCACCGAGAGAGCGCCGGGATTTTTCCGGGAAATGATTAAACCCTTTTTATCGCCCCTGTCGCCTCGATTAATCCTCCCCGAATTTTGCAGAACTTTTGTTTCGTTTGCAGATTTCCTCCCACATCTTCCGGCGTGACGCCCGTCTGGCCAACCTATCCTTGTCACCGAATTCGACCGCCCACCGAGTTTGACCTTTCACCTCCCGCTCCCCCCAACCCCCTTCTCAGGTTAGAACGAAGGCGCTACGGAGAATACCATTCGGGCCCGAAATCTTCGTGCCGATTCCCTCCTCTTCTCGACTGGAGGTGGCGGGCGAGCGATCAAAGACTCGACTCAGTCATTAAAGCAAATGATGACCACTGTCTGCTCACAAATAAATCACAGGGATTCAACCAGGCATTAACTTAACACTCAAATTAATCTCAAGGTTTTTAACTTCATTTGGATGAAGTAAATAAAATGATTTCACGCGGGAGAATTTTATTTGGATTTTAATTATCAAAGAAGAGAATATTTATGATGTGAAGAGTTTACGAGAAATGGGCCGAAGTATGTTTTTATTCAAAGGGGGAAATAACGCAGGAAAAGCAGGATAAGAATTGACAAGCGATATGTATTGACTAAATAGCTGCGACTAACGATGGTTTATCAAATGTCTTCTTCTTTGGTGGTTTTCAAATCCGACTGATTAATTCCGGCCGACCGGTGATTTTCCTTTCGAAATGGTTCTCCCCAGGGGATTGAACATAACTTAGTGGTAAGTGAGCTAGCGGCGCGCCGCGCGCTCAAGTCTCCGCCAAAATTTAACCCTGGCCATGCGCTCGCCGTGGATATACGCCTCTCCCCTCTCACTCCTTATTAAATTTCCACCTCCGCTTCATCCTCCCGCGAATCGCCGCCCCACACCCCTGTCGCCCGGCCGGCAGCTCCGATCGGAGTGGCCGCAACTGGATCCTTGCCAAGACGGGAGGGGGGAGAGTTAGTTGGTGGCGGCAGTCACTTGTCCGTGTGGGACAACTGGTTTGTCCCCCTTTTGCCCACACTCTACCCCGCCCCCCTCTCCGCCGCCGCCCCCCAGCTGCCCAATCCGACTCGCCCCCTACCTCCGCCGCACCCCCGCGCCCAAGCACACAGGACCGCAAACCCCTTCCTGCACCCCAAGGGCGACCCCTTTCCCGTTTTATTCTTCCTCACTTCCAAGTCCTCGTTGTGCCCATTCGATGTTTTGTGCCACTACATTTGATTCTCCATAGCAATTTGATATTTGTGAATTTCTTGAGTGTATGTTAACATTGTCATACCTTACTCTCTCAATATTATATTCATCATTAGCAATTGTTAATTTGAACGCCTGTTATTGATTGTTGGTCATACACTGTAATAACTAGGCTGCGAGGCAGTTATCGATCAATGGAAATACCGCTTGGTGCCGCAACTCAAACGGTGTTAATAGTGAAAAGTCGACTTCCTTACAGTGGATCGTCTTATTAGCTTTGATTATTATTATTTTATTCTACGAAATAATATAAAATAAAAGTCTATGATGTTGTAATATTCCTACATGAACAACGTCCAAGATAAGTAACGGACAAACATTTCCCTATGATGTGTATTTAATTGATTTGTCGAGGATATTTGAATTTGAAAGTCCGAAGACGAAATAACTCGTGGAAATATTCACGTTAATGATCTATCGCCAAAATAAAATAACCAATCTCCTTACGGATTCTCTCCTCCGCTGCCCTCCCCCCAATTCCTCAACCTTTCGGCTCTCCGCAAACTCTCGTTTCCACATCTAGTAGTGGGAGGGAGGGCGGGAGGGAGCGAGGTTCCCAGCCTCTCACCATTCCCCTTGGACCCTTCCCCGAGAGACGGAGAGGACCCAATGTTTTCCCCTCCTCCCTTTCCCCTTCCCTCCCACACCAACCACCCTTCGGATCCCGACCGCGCGACTCTCCGCTCTTCTTTTTCTTGTAACGGAAGCGCTTTTTTGTTCGTCGGTGGCGTGATGGGGAAGGAGGATGCAGGTCTTCGATTCATGCGAGATATTTTCTTTGCATTTTTCTCTTTTTTGCGAAGTATCAGGTTGGCGCTCCGTCCCTTGCCATTCCTTTTTCCCCATAATCGTCGAGACGGTTGATTTGGACCAAAGGGACGGATTGTTGGTCGAAATGGGGCAACACTTCGCCGAAACAGATTGGAACACTACCGTCGGGGCAATCAAATACGGATAACCCGCTGCCACCAGTGCTGCCACCCTTGGGAACACTGGGCTTCTCGTCGATTCGTCAAGCGTTTAGTCTAATGAGTATTTCAGGCTACATTTGGAAGTCCAGTATCTCGTTTTCAAGAAACGATAACGTAACAGCACTTGGATACCAGTGTATGACATTTTATAATGCCTAGACGACAATGGCAGTGATGGAGTCTCGATACTTCGAGCGTTTAATAGAATTTGGTGAATCATGCTATCTTGAAGCTGAATTTTGAAGCTGTAACTTCCATAATGTATTCATATCTTTGCCTCCGTTGGGTTGGCTTAATCAAATTATTAATGAATCTAAAGGAACGCTAGGTTTTCACTTATAATCGAGATGACGGCTATCGCAAAAAAACTCTGCGAGTATCTGTACGCTTTCAGGTGGTGAAAGAGGAATGGGAGAGATTAATGTAAAATTAAGTTGCCAAACTATACCGCTGCCAAGTGTACCCCGAGATCACCCACCCTCGCAACGCAGTCGCCAGTGCTTCTCTCCCATGGTTATTTTATTCCTGTCCACTCCCCCCCCCCTGGTTCCGTGCGACCCCCGTTCTCACCGCGCCTCCCGCCAAGTGCTCCCACTTATCTGGCTCAAGAATCCCCAACCCCAAACCTTTAGCTATGCATCAAGGCTCCTGACCTCCGCCGACCTTAAAGGAGATCAACGCCGAGCCAGAACCGACCTTCCACGGTTCCATCCCGTCCTCACCGCCCACTCATCACCCTCCCCGTTCGGTGATTCCCCTCCTCAATCGCCCCCCCCCCACTCTCCTGCCCGAAGAATAAAAACCTTTCAAATTTCAGTCTTCATCTACGGTCTTCATTTATCCGGGTCTTCCATACCTACATTTTTCTTCGAAGTTTTATCCATAAAATATTTTCAACGTTAATGGACGCGCGTATATTCGTTTAGCGAGGGCTCCGGAAATGCAACCGGAATGTAAGGGAACGTTAGAAGGACATATTCAACCGGACTCGGTCCTGTTCTCTTCGGCTCGAGACTCGCAGGACTCCGCGCGCAGTCCCCCTGACCACTCGAATGCCGATGAGAACAACGTGTTTGCAGTCTTTTCGGGCTAGCCGACTACACGGAAGGATTTCTTTCGCTGGATCTATAGAAAACATTTCTCAAAAAATATTTAGTCCTGATAAATCACGAAAATACCGCCGGCTATGCGGGTGGCGGGGAATTCATTATCGATGCGACGAGAGCTCTCAACAATGGAAGTTTTTTTCTTCCTTCGAGTAAAAATGCAGGTGCCACGACAAAAGCAACCGAATTCAATTTTCGAATCTCAGAATAGACCCCGAAGGAGAGACGGTCTCTAAAAAAGGACTGGTAACCCGTTGCGCGAACGGACGAATTTGATTTAGTACACTCTATTTTCCTCGACGGAAATACACCAAGCTTTCTTTAGGTAGTTTGATGATCACCCGGATGATGATGCACCTGAAACACACATACACATCGGGATATACACACAGCACACACAGAGGCACACAAATGGGTCGAGGGCTGTTTAGAGGAGGGGCTGTTGGCTGGGAAAAGCTCTGAAGTAAGGCGTCATCGACACCATATTCCCGAGGGACAACCACAAATGAGAGGAAGGAGCGTGGACGAGAGATCCCGTTCTCAAATCGTGGGCGGGAGGGTTAGGAAGACAAGAGAGGGACTCATGAGAAACGGATGACTCCTTTGGGGAGTGATTTCAGGAAAAATCACTCGGCGACTCATGGGGAAAACAGGAGGAACACTTCTTGTCTCGTCCAAGTTTCACCGTGAAGAAAGTAAAAGTTACCTTCGGTTTTCCTTTTCACTTTTGCTCTTGCGTGCGTACTAAAAGGATTGAACGTGCTCCGAAGTCCCTAGGTAAGGATAAATTGCGCAGGATTGTAAATTTGAATGCAAACACAGGGAGGTCTACTGAAAAGCAAATGGAGAAACACACGGATAAATGCAATGTTACCTACTGACACGTTTGAGGTATTGAATTTTGGAATGGAATGCTAAGATAGGAGTCGCTCCAGGGCGGAGTCTATTGGATGTTCTTCACCTTCGAATGAACGGCACTGAAGGTCATCGGCATTACATTTTCGTGACTCACACTACGTTCGTTGATCACGGAAAGCAGCTCCTTCTTGCGCTATGCTTTTAATCTGTAGAAATAAATAGGTGACTGTCCGAATGCTTAAAGGGAATATTGCAGTCATTCGGACATATACGGAAGCCATCACACGTCGTAACTATCGCTTTGATTTACCCGTGCGGAAGAGACCAAAACTCAGGAACGCAGACATCTTACCAACTCCTTCGTCCGCCGTCTTCCACCCATCCGTTTTTATTTTCTTTTGACTTCCTCCAAATTTCTCGGGCCCCATCCACCCCCCCCCCTTGGAAAGAGCCGCTACCCCTCCCACTTTTCAAAAAAAACTTCCTCTGCCCCCTCGAACCCGCTCCCCTCCAGTCCCATCCCCTCTACACCACCCCGCCCCCTCCCTCCGCCCCACCCTCTCACGGCATGAGCACTCCACCGTCACCGCCCCCGCCGGCCCCCCCGCCGCCCCCGGACACCTGTGTGTGCGCAAGCATTAGTATGTCCTTCTTCTCCTTCGGGAAACGTAGCTCTCGTCCAGCAAGTCGCGCCGCTTCCAACTCCCTCTCGGCCTGCGCCAGCTCCCTCCGGATGATGCCACCGCCGGAGCCACCCCCTCCGCCGCCGCCCGCCCCGCCGCCGCCCGACGCCTCCTGCTCCCGGGCCATCCAGTCGAGCGCCATCTGGGAGCGCATGTCGTCGTCGAGGGGCCGATGGGAATAGTGGGCCACCACCTCTTGTCTGCCCGCGGGAGAGAGAGAGAGAGGGAGGGGGGGTCCATGAATGGAAATAGGGCAGAGGTGGGCGCAGGAGGAGAAGGCGTCCAGTACCCCTTCTCTCTGTCCTGGGAAACAACGCGTCGATCGTAAAGACAACCCTCAGTGAAATTACTGACGGCAAACATTACCTATTTACACCACCGAATTTTGCTTTTGTTTAAAAGACGAATAAATGACAAAAACCGTCGACAAATCCACTGTCAGCATTTCTGAATCTCAAAGAAAATGTGTCCTTGGCCAATGTTTCCGAGTGTTAGAGGATGAATATTGAAATAATTAATTTCTAGTACTTTCACAGTTGTTGCTTGTATCTTAAACATAATCTTCGATCCAATACCCAATAATTATGACTCAGGCCTACTTCAATTCACAGCCAATACAAAAGTCAGCAAGAGACCCAGAAGTAGTGATCACTCAATTTAACTTAAAAGAGTGTTTCGGTCGAATTTCTCAAGAGGTAAAAATCATCATACCTCCAGGACTGCCCGACCATGTAGATAATGTGTCCACTTTCTAAAGCAAAAGTAATGGGGTAAAATGTCGCCGCCTGAGACGGTGTCCCACGTTACGCTCCTGTAGTACGACCCACGGAAAACCTGATTACAACCCTAAAGCTATTTTTCCTTACCGAGGAGGAATTTCATCCAATGCAATGAACCATAGAGCACACGTTGATCCGGTGTCATTTACTCGTTTAATTGATCATCGCTTATGGTCCATTGAGGGAACTTGAGCAGTTTATTACTTCTATATGAACAGCACCGCACTTTAATTTCACACCATGGATTCTAAAAAGGGCATGACATTTGATGCACCGGTATCTTAAAAAATTTCAAGGAAAGAAAATGCATGAAGGAATCGGTGAATACAAACAATGCCACTCCATTGTCTAGAAGCTGGTTTGGAAAGGACCTCGAATTTCTCGATCCGATGACACTGACGGCGTGACGGGTGACTAAAGCCCAGAGAATGCGCCATCTTCAGCCACTTACTTACCCTGAAGCACATCTTGACAGCCTCTCGAAAGTCACAACGGAGTACGCCACGGATAAAGATTGCTAATAATTTCTGTGTTGATTGTATTTGATTTTTTTATTTTAGTACCCTGAAAGCCACCACTACGGTGTGTGGCATAGGGTTAATGCACTCCAGAATAATTTCACTCGAACATTACCCCACCGCGGTCGAACTATATTATTCTCAACCATTATCGTTCGGAGAAAAAAATGACATCTGAAATCTATCTGTTCTACAATTAATCTCTCTAATTTAATTGGCATGATCTATCCTACCGTAGTACGACGGGGTAATAATACACTTTCAACATCACTGCTAAAGAGACCTCCTTCCAATTTATGCAAGAGATTTAATCTGTAATTTAACCTTCGCTTAATTAATTGATCCCCAGCCTAGCTGCTCTAATATTTTGGATGGACCTTTTCAACAAAGATTTTGAGCCTGCTTGAATAATATCTTTCAAGGAATGTCACGTATTTTAATTTATGCGTCGAGATCGAGAGCATAGGTCGTCAAGGGACGATTTCTAACCACGCTCGCCGTGGAAGAGATAAAAATAAAAAAAAGAATGACCCTCGGTATTCTAGCACTCTACTAGCTTCAATCGGCAACAAAAATCTCCATTCATCCTCTCCCTTCATTCA
This sequence comes from Hetaerina titia, assembly GCA_037158775.1. Taxonomy (NCBI): domain Eukaryota; kingdom Metazoa; phylum Arthropoda; class Insecta; order Odonata; family Calopterygidae; genus Hetaerina; species Hetaerina titia. The sequence continues at coordinate 118,445 of CM073773.1, forward strand.
TCAAATGTTGGAGCATAATGATTCTGCGGATACTGATTCCAACCATTTGGCGTCGAGGGGGTTGGGGATGGTGGGTTGCCTGGGAGAGGCGTGAAAGGCTTTGAGCAGAAAGGAGGGAGGGGGAGCTTGATCGCCCACTGCCTCCCGTCGCTCCTTCCCCTTCCTGTGCCTCGGGGAACGACGGGAGAGGAAAGGGGGGAGAGGCGGGGGCGGAGGGCGTCTCGAGAGGGAAACGGTGGTGGGACATAAAATTTAGCTGATAGTCATGCTCCTAAAAATAATAAATAATTACACTGGAAAACTAATTGCGAAACACAAGAGTGAAATGCTATTTACGGCTACGAATCCTTATTCCACTCGGACTGATGTGCCATAATTTGAAACCAAGTACCGTAAGTAAGCCCGTCGCATAAGCGTTCAAGGCACAACAAGTAATTCCGTTAGAGGCTGATTTGGCCGCATATTTCGGAAACTCTTTGTAGCCAAATACACCTGCTACAACATATCGTGATGTAAAAAAGGAGCAACCCTCCCACTCACCTATTTCGCACTTTCTTCCATCTATTCGGAATGAAGAGGACGGGATGAACGGAAAGGTGAAATAATTGGAAAACGGAGAAGGGGCGGAGACGAAGGCGAGCGCAGGGGGAGGGGCGGAGATGGAGAGGAGACGGCGGCGGGTACCCGAGAGTGACTGGCGTAGTGTCCGTTGCCCCCGTAGGCTGAGCAATGGCCGCCGCCTCCATACACAAACGGAGTTACCGCCGGTCATTCAGGTCTCCGAGAGAGTTGGCCTACAAAAGCGCCCTCCCCCGACCACCCCCCCGTCCTATTATGGCGAGAGCTAAGTCGCATCGACACTTCCTCTCTACCGCCCACCCCTCGCAGCAAGCAGCCTCCCCCTCCCTCCCGCAAGCTCAAAAACTCACTGCCACCCTCCGCCGACCCCTTCCTCTCGAGATCGCCCTCCCCCAACCTCCTCCCCATCCCCCGTCCCTTCTGCGGCCTTCCCACCTGCCTCACCACACCCCTCAAACAACCCAATGGCAAAGGGATCAAAAGGGACTTGATACAGTTAGGTCTCACTGGCGAGGCACCTGCCCCACAGGATGTTCGCATTAAAATTATAATGATCTGGAATTATTAAGCCGTTCTCGGTAGTGTCTTTATGGGAGTTTTGATAAGGCTCATTTACAATACAATAATTGTACGCCGGTGTAACGCGAGCCGCCAAGCTCCACAATAAATTGCAACGGAAGGCGTGTTAAGTCAAACTCTCGATCGATAAGGCTGCACGCCACGATTAATCGGGCCTGTTATTTCAATTTACTTCTGAGTGTATACTTCAATGAAGCCAAGAGAGCTTTCAGATGCGTTTTTCTTCCGCCTAACCGATAAATTGCAGGGAAAATATGCCAAACAAAAAAAACCTTGTTATTACATCAAGTGATAATCATTTATACTTTGTCATCAAAACGATGGCAAATAATGTAAATAATCACCATTCAGTTTGTTCCCATTTAAAATACTCCTGAGATATGTTCATAGAAATACAAGTTATGTATAACTGGAAAGAATGGAAAAGGTTTTTAAACGAGCAGGATTTCCATAAATCATTCTCTGTCTACTTTCCTCATTCTCATTAAAATAGAAATCGATCGGAATATTATAAACGCCGAGAAAATGATAACCATCAGTTAAATTAATTACAATAAATATAACATTTAATTTGAAACCAAAAGTCAGTGGAAGGCAGTAGAAAATATCTAACGTTACATTGCTGACATGGTTGCGATGATAGTTAGTCTTGGGAGCCAAAATGGAAGACCATAGAAAGTGTGCTATGTGCACTTCGTAAACAGTGAGAAAACGGTATACAAGTGAAACCATTGGAATTAGAAAAATATTCTTGTGGACTATTGAGAAGTCTATGAAGAAGACCTTGCCTAATTTTTTGAGTCTGCGAATTTTTTATCGGTCAACTTATCATCTGTCCAATTGAGGAATGCTGAGGTGATTAATAAAATCCGGCCAAGTGGATTCTTATCTAAGCCACCGATATTCTGTGCTGCTATTCCATTAGCAACATGGATAAACCAATTCATCAAGAAAAAATGCCAGGGCGAGACGAGCACGTCCTTTTACTTGTAAAAGGACGTGCTCGTCTCGCCCTGGTCTAATTCTTTAAAAATAAATGCAAATACCAGTATTTATTTTTAAAGAATTTAATTTACGAATAAACGCCTACTTTTAATCATATACTTGTTTATGGATGATGAGAAAACATTGAGTAGCTCACTATTTCACCTCTTGCCCAGGTTTAAATACGAAGTCACCAAAAAAGTACAAAACGGAGGGAATCAAATACTAAATTACTTGTATTAACAGAGTTAACTGAGCAATCACTTAAGTGTGTCACGAGTCATCGCACGCCAATAGTTACTGCGGAGGAATTGGTGTCAGCGTAGAAATGTCACCTCCGAGTGCGGCCTCCAGTTTGCTTGGGCCTTCCAAAGTATCCGCCATTCGAAATGTGTGAACAATGATCATAGGCAAAACATTTTTCAATTAGAAAGCCCTTTCCGCAGTTTACACTCATTCAATTACCATAGCTAACACACTTCCGCAGCTTCTTCCTATCCGGCTGTCCCTATCGGTCCGCGGACATAAACAGCATGCGCCTTTTCTTGTATAAAATGACGTTTGTGTCCATGGATGCCGGTCGCAGGACTACGCCTTGAAATGTGATTCAATTCGAGGAGCCTAGGGCATGCGCCTCTCTGATGAGGTGAGCAGACGACCTAGCCACACCTAGCGATGGCAAAACAAATCATTCATAATTGATATAATTACGACCAATTGCAATAACTGTATCTTAAAGAGTGATGAACCACTTATAATATATCGACAAAATTGTGAATCGAAAATTAATAATGTATTTTCGTACTGTTTTAAGCGTGAAACGATAGTCTAGGGATAGCCGATTATTATACACAAATAAAACGAAGAGTTCAGCTTCCATCTAAATAAAACAATTATCAATAAGAATGGCGTTTGGCTGTTTTAAAAAATACGATTTTTATCTAATCAGTCAGCATATCTTTATTGCTAGTAGCAAATACACCATACGTTTATTATTAATGAATTCGTTCAAAAATCAACGATTAATAGTTGTGATGGTTTCAGTTTTTAATGGCTTCCAAAGAATTCAGTACGAATTAAACATGCATTGACAACTTTTTTCACATATTTAGCACCAATCAAAATGTTCAGTTTTGGTTTTAAGCAAAGAATCATTATTATAAATAACAACAAAGGCACTCACGAGCACCCAAAGCCTCCTAGTTGGAGGAGAACTCACGTAAGCGGGAAAAAAATCCACGACCTCGGGGTTAGCAGGCGAGGACGGTACCCCGCCACCAACTTCATATTGATATGACTGAATTCATATTATGAAATTTTCATCCCTATGCCAAGCATTGAAATGTGCAGCGTCGATTACACGTTCGACAAATCAAAGTACAATAATTATTTGTTTATCAATCCAATTTGGAAATATGTCGACAATGCACACATATAGTTTTACCGTTCCCGTATCTCGGGTGTGGCAAAGTGCGCTCCTTCAAAAGCCCCGCGCTCTCCGCAGTACGGCCTCTGGCGCCACAGGGAAGGGAAAACTCTCTCTTCTTCCTCGTCCCCCCTTCCCGGACCACAGTCTCACCTCCATCTACGCCCTGCTCCCGAGTCAACTCTGAAATCATTTTCGATTTTATGGGTCTGGTGATGAAATTGGCTCCCTCTTCTCGCTTCCATACCCATGAACTAATTCCGGTTCTCTGAATTCTTCTTGCGTCTTCCTTTTTTCTTATTATAAACTCGAATTCCTCTCTCATTGCCTGTCCGTTAGATTTTTAAAAAAGATGAGGGCAAAAGATTGAAAAAAACGTTATAACACATAGGCCCAAATTATTCATTCTCTATTTTTATTGCGTTTTCGGACCACTTAATTTATTCCTATGCTATTCTACAAATCGGTCGTTTATAAGCGCTGATGGAACGCGCATTTTGAATACCGTGGGCTGAATCTACATCTGTGACCCAAGGTAATTTTTCCTGTATCCCACGAAGTTGAAATTTCCTTGAGCCAAGGAGATTTCTTTAAAGTTCTCCACTGACGTTTCGGAGATGGATAACAAGAGTCGAGATGCCCTGTTGCCGGTTCAATCAAGCAATTGCGCCGCCTCCGCCCCTCGTTCCATTCAGAGAGCACTGCCCCGTCGACGGCATACACCGGCAAGAAAATTAGTGACATCCTTGCTATCAGCCATTTTTCTCGCCGGGGTGAAAATTAAAGCAGAGCAGTGATGCTTACGAAAATGGTGATTGCCCACGCTTAAAGTAAGGATATAATTGGTGCTACAGTCGCTCATTTCCCAGAGCTTAATGAAATGGAGGAAAAATGGAAAAAAATGTGTAAATTACATTCTAATTCTCTTCCTATCCCATTACACCCAAGTTCACACAGCCTATCATTTGACGAATGCTTTTCCCTAACAGTTCTAGAATCCCTACCCGATTCAGCCACCAACATAGAGGTGAGAACTCGCGAATCCGCATACATCCTATATTTCCGATCCTTTAAAATTCCCACCCTTAACCGCCATCTTTAATTTATTTCCCAACAGTCCCTAAACCTTCCGCCCGCCCTTCTCTCCCCAGGCACTCTTCCCTCAAAACCTCTCAGTCTGACCTGAAGAAGGCCACGGAGTAGGCCGAAAGCTTAAATCATCTACAGTGTGAGTGTCCTTTTACGTGTTATCTGTTTTATTCTGTGTTCTATTGTGCCATCCAAAAGTTATATTGCTCTCGTGAGTACTTCCGCATCATCGATATATATATTCTGATGACGACGGCCGTGCCGTCGAAACGTAAATATCTACTGTAAGTGTCCTTCTTTTATGTTTCTGTGTGGGTAATATTTATTATCTTAGTGTTTGTGTGTTTGTGCGTCGCCGGAGAGCGTCATTTTCAATATTATTTATATATTATATATATATATATATATATATATATATATAGGAACCGTTAACGGGAAAAGGATAAGGAAACCATGGGTAACGGACGAGATGATTGCAAAGATGGATGCGAGAAGAAGATGGAAAAACGTAAACACAGAGTTAGGAAAAATGAAGTACAAAGGGTTAAACAATAAATTGAGAAGGGCCACAAATACAGCAAAAGAAGAATGGTAGAAAACGCAATGCGAGGATATGGAAAGTTTACAGAAGAAGGGTGAAATTGGTGCTCTATACAGCAAGGTTAAGTTATTATCGGGAAGTAAGAAGGCAAGATC